>CM075862.1:16721282-17321282 GCA_037975125.1 Latrodectus hesperus | reverse complement strand
GCGAAAGTTTGTCGTAAGCCTATTTACTATAAAAACTCTGGAAATAATTTATTTAATTGTGTAGATACTTTAATTGCAGTAACGGACAAATTAAATGTGCCTTGTTTAATAACTCCAGAAACATATGAATTATTAATTAATTCAACAGCCGATCTGTCAAAAGAAAACTGTTCCAATGACAATTCTTCAGGAGACATCAGACGTTCCGAAGGAGAAAATGTGCTCAGTTTAGCCACCGAAACAAAAACAGCTACGGAAGGAGAATCCCCCCTTTAGAATTGCCTGAGGCGAAAAACGAAGAGGAGGGAGGAAGGGAGACAGCGGGCGCCGACTCTCACTTAGCGGAGAGGAGCGACCAGACAACCGTTCTATCGGAAGCGCAGAAACTCCGGGTGGAGCAAAAGAGTTGCCCAACATTAAAAGAAGCTTGGAATTATGGAGTAATATTTGAAAATGAAGAAGAATTTGGAGAAATTATAACTTTGCCAGGTAAAGAATTCCCAAATCCATTACAAGTCTTAGAAGTAGGAGAAAATCTGAATTTTGAAAATTTAAGTTCATTACAGAGGAAGAAATTAATTTCTCTTATCAAGCAACATGAAGGACTATTTACTGGAAAATTAAAAATAGCAAAAGTAGAACCACACAAGATAAGATTAGTACCAAATTTAGAGAGGAAGAAACCGTACATCTATAGAATTCCTGAAGCCTTGAAAGAAAAGGTTGATAAAGAAATAGAAGATTTAATGATGTCAGGACTGATAGAAGAAAGCAATGCTGAGATAGCTCACCCTGTAGTGTGTGTAAGCAAGAAGGATGGCAATATTCGATTGTGTGTGGACTATAGATCTTTGAATGCTGTAACCAAACCAGATGATTTTCCTATGGAAAATGCAATTGACTTGATGTACAGTATTGGGAAAGCAAACGTTATTACAACATTAGATTTACTCAAAGGATACTGGGCTATACCTATGGAAGAACAGAGTAAAGAATTTACATCTTTTAAAACTCATCGAGGACAGTACCAATTCAAAGTAATGCCATTTGGATTAAGAAATGCTGCTGCAACATTTCAGAGAGTAATGAATAATGCACTAAAAGAATTTAAAGAATTTGCAAGAGCATATATTGATGATATTGCTATATTTTCACCAGATTTTGATACTCATCTCCAAGATTTACATAAAGTTTTTACAAAACTGGAATCACTTGGTTTCACAGTCAATTCGAAAAAGTGTTCTTTTGCAAAACCACGAATAAGATATTTAGGACATATCATTGGATCAGGAAAACACAAACCTGACCCCGAAAAGATTAAAGCAATTGAGAAATTAGAAACACCAAAGACTAAATCTCATCTTAGGAGCTTGTTAGGATTATGCAACTATTATCGAAATTACATTCCTAATTATGCTGAAATCGCCTACCCCTTAACAGAGCTCACTAAAAAGAAACGACCAGAAGTGCTGGAATGGAAAGAAGAACATAATGTATCATTCCAAAAGCTGAAAGACCAACTTATGAAAGCAACAGAGTTAATAACCCCAACAATACAGGATCCTTTCATCATTCACTCTGATGCATCGCAAATTGGAATAGGTGCATGTCTGTCTCAAGTGAGAGAAAATAAACATTTTCCTGTGTGTTATGCAAGCAAGAAATTGTCCAAACCCCAACAAAATTGGCCTACTATAGAACGTGAAGCTTACGCTATAGTATGGGCATTAAAGAAGTTTGAATCATGGATTTTTGGATCAACAGTAAAGATTGTGACAGACCACAATCCTTTATCATTTGTTGTGAAAAATGCCCCACAATCATCAAAGCTTCAACGATGGGCCTTAGCTTTACAAAAATACAATATAGAAATCATTCATTGCCCAGGAAGAAATCTTTCTAATGCAGATGCTCTATCTAGATTACCAACTAGTGACTCTTGAACATTTATTTGTGTTTAATAATTTTTTTCTATGTATAAAATTTTGGTTATTTTGTATGTTTATTAGAAGTGAAGTGGTAAGTAAAATTAAATATTAGTAATATTTGAAGTATAATAGCAATATTTAGTAAATTTAAATTTTGTAAGTAAATGTTTGAAATATTTACTGTTTATTAGATAATTAATTAACATTGAAAGTATTAACGTTGCTATATTATTTGTTTATATTTCTTAGTTACTTTTGCTGTAATGTGATGAAATATGTTCATGAAAACAAATGTGTTTCTGTTTATTTACTTTAATAGTAATGTATATGTATAGTATTTCTTTTGAACATTATATTAATTGGAATTTGTGAATTTCTATTTATGTGCATTATGTGTAAATTGTTGTATATGTGTAGATCACAAATAGTCGCTTGATTCGTTTTCAGATTGATGATTAATTCATTAATGTAACATCAATCTTGCGGGGGAGGTGTAGTATCTGGCGACTATTTGGCGATCGATAAACCGCGCTTGGCGTGGTTGGCTCCTTTTCGAGAGGTTGCTATATTTTAGAAGAGTTTTCACCGGAGCGAGGTCCGGATAGGTTGTAATTCTGGTAGGAGCAGAAGGCTCCAAGTAAATTTGTGTTTTATTGTTAATATTAAATATTTAATTGTAATTAAATAAATGTGTTGTCCAGAAAATGTAGATTGTTAACTCTCGGCCATTCTACACATCACAAATACATTTTGAGTAAAAATCATTCTAATGATTGATATTAGTCTTAACATCAATTTTGACTGTTGTTTCAAAGATGGATGCTCAAATAAAAATATTCCGCATTTACAAGACATCGTTTTTCCTCTACAAAGAGAAATCTAGATTGTCTGCATCGAAAGATAAAATTTTTGTTTTGCTTAATATAAAAGTTGTTATTGATTGATTGGTTTCTTATTTGAAAATTTCTACTGTTTAAAAATAAAAAATATGTGATTTTTTAGGTACTTACTTTTGCTTGAATACTAAATTCTGTAAATTTGTTCAATAAATGAATAAATATAGTTTTAGTTTAACCATTATATATATAGAAAATATTTTAATAATAATTCCGTAAATATTACAATATAAAAGATAAATAAAAAAGAATTTTCTTTTTAATATACTTTCATGATTATTATAAATTACTTGGAGATTTAAAATATTTACATAAGTCTTTATCTTTTAAAAAATATATTTAATCATAAGAAGTAAATGTGTATTTTTGAGGTTTGAATGAAAAGTTAACATATCAAGCTAAATAAAAATATTTTTTTATTCTGAATCATTCTGAAAATTGTGACATATTATAAGATAGGAAAATCTTATAATATGTCACAATTTTCAGCGACAATAAGAATAATATCGTAAGAAAATTATTTCCATGTCAATTTCCTATACTATATTAGTATTTTGTGATTATTATCATTATTAACAGTGTTATAAAAGAAAGCGTGATGTTCTTCAGAATAAGAAGAATGGTAGTGATCTCAAAAGCTCTGTTGACAAAAAAGCGAGAGAATATTTACGAAAAGTGGGACAGAGTTAATTCTGCGTCATAGATTAGTAGGTTATTATGTGATATCCAAAACACTTTCGAAGGACTTCTACACAGTAAATGGACAATATCTGTCTATGGTAAGGAAGAAACTTCAAAGGATAATCCAGAGAAGTAGTAATTAAATGAAATATAAGTGAGGCATTTTATTCATCATCATGAATTTCGGGGTTTCCAAAAGAGACTATTAAGACAAGATTTCAAACTTATTTAATCTATTAACTTACTAACAAGAAGTACTTGTCTTTCAAATATATTTCCTCTCAAACAGATATACCAGCGAAACACAGTATTGTTGTTTACAAACCGTATTTAGGAAAATAGCCATCAATTTCACTACTGCGTTATTTATGGCTTGTGCAGAGAAAGCCCAACTGGTAAATGAATTTATGTTCTTTGATCGAATCAGGAATTCAATGTTGAGAGGATCAAAATCGTTAATATTGGCAATGGGGGTCTCTTAAGTATTATGACAGCAGATTTTTGGCTTTCTTTATTCCCATGTAAGCAAATATCTCCATTCAAATGACATATTTTTGATTTTCTCCTTCTATTTTTAAGGTATCAATAAAAGATTAAAATTAATTTACAAGCAATTTCTGAACTAAGAATATAAATTATGGTACATTTTTTTATTTCCATAAAACTGCACCATATAATTCCTTTGATTTTTTTAAAATTTATTTTTAGTTTCTCTATAAGATATTGCTGAATTAGGAATATCTATTAATATTACTCTTTTTAACCCATTTTACCTGTCCTTACCTTATTTATAAAACTCTGTATGTCAGTGAAAGTATTTTTCAAATCTTCAATTTAAATAGTGACAACATAACTATTTTGATGCATATTAAAAAATCTTATTGCGTTCCATAAAAGCTATTTATTGTATGCGGATTCATGGAAATTAATTTTCTCATATTTTATAAATATATTTCAGTTTATAATTTTTTTTATCTTATAAGTATTTTTATACATCGTTCCATGAACACAATTTTTTATATGTTTGTAATTTTTTACATTTCTTTATCTTTAACAGTGATGCTGGCAATAACAGCAGACGGGTGCAAACTTCCCTTTTTTAATCTTCAAACGGAAAACATCTCCTAAAACCCCTAAGAATGAAAAGCTGTTCCAGATGATGTCCTAATTCGAAACCAAGAGAAGGGGTGGATGTCTGAATCATTAATGCTTGATTGGCTCCGAAATGTATGGGAACGCCGTCCCGGTGGGCTCTTCAATCTACCATCAATGCTTTGGCATATTTCGTGGTCATCTCACCGACGACGTAAAGAAAGAAGATGCACAGCCTAGGCAGTGATCTTGTTAGCCTTCCTGGAGGGATGACGTCTGTGTTACAACCCCTGGACGTTAGTATAAATAAACCTTTTAAGGGGTACGCTCAGGCGAAGTACGAAAAATAGTTTTATGAGCCAAACCGTGAATTGACCCCGACAGGAAAAAATAAGTGTGCTGCACCACACATTGTTGCACACTGGGTTTCTGCTGGGATTGCGGTTTATCGTACCGCAATATTGCTGCTCGCGTCAGTCGAGACCCCATCACTGTTAGCAGAATATGGAATCGATGGGTTCAGGACAATCATACGGAACGTCATGCAGGATCTCAGCGACCCCCATCACTAACAGCAGAGAAGACAGATATCTTATCCACATGGTCATAAGGGATCGTACAGCCAAGTCACGAACCCTGAATCGAGAAATGGAGTCATTTGCAAGGCAACAAGTTTCTGCTCGAACAGTTCGACGACGTTTGCAGCAGCATGGATTGTCTGCACGGCGACCATGGCTTCGGCTACCATTGACGCTGCGTCACAGACAGGAGCGCCTTCAATGGTGTGATGAGCGACGAACCTGGACGCGGGAATGGCATCACGTTATCTTTACAGATGAATCTTGGTTCTGTATACAAAACCATGATGGCCGCATCCGTGTTTGGAGGCATCGTGGAGAACGCGCATTGCCAGCTTGCATTGAACATCGCCATACTGGACCATCTGCTGGAGTGATGGTATGGGGTGCCATTGGATACAAATCTCGATCACCTCTTGTTCGCATTACCGGCACCTTGAACAGCAACCGTTACATTTCTGATGTGTTAAGGCCCGTGGCTCTGCCCTATCTTCGAGGCCTCCCTAATGCTTTGTTTCAACAGGATAATGCACGACCGCATGTTGCCCGAACTTTTTGAATTTCCTAGATACAGAACAGGTTCGACTGTTATCCTGGCCAGCACGTTCTCCTGATCTGTCACCAATTGAGAACGTGTGGTCAATGGTTGCCGAGCGATTGGCACGCCATCACTCACCATCCACTACTGTCGATGTGGATCCACTATTGTGGCATAGTGTTGAAGCTCCATGGACTTAGATCCTCATACATGCCATGCAATCTCTGTTTGACTCCATGCCTAGGCGGATAAATGCTGTTATTGCAGCCAGAGGTGGCTGCTCTGGGTACTGATTTCTCAAGATCTATACATCCTAATTTCCTGTAAATCTAATCACTTGTTCTTTACACTATAATGTATGTGTCCAATAAATATCGTTCTGTTATTTGCATTCCTTCTTGGTGTAGCAATTTTAATGGCCAGTAGTGTATATATATATATATATATATATATATATATATATATATATATAAATTTCGTGTCACGATGTATGTTCCCGATAAACTCCGAAACTACTGAACGGATTTTGATAAAATTTTGTAACCATTTATAATATGGTCCAACTTAAAAGATAGAATAGTTTTTATCTCTTAATTATTGATCTCAATATTTATTATACGACATTAGTGTTTATTTATTGGTTAGTTCTGTAAGTTCCTAATAGATGGCGATTTAGCATTTAAGTTGCACAAGTATTCGGCAGATGGCGACGTGTTTATTTTTCTAGATTATACCATCTTCGAGAAAATTAACGTGCGCGCGCAAGCACGTGGTTAAATATAGAATTTACATATATTTTCATGATGTATAATCATACTATAACAATTTTTCGTGAATCATTTTCATAATTATACTTTGTATTGTGTTATTATTGTGCAGTGTTCAGTTTGAATATTTTTAATATTATAAATAGTAAAATAAAATTTTATTTATTACAGTTTTTCTCTACTAATTTTCATACCTCCTCGAAAACATGTAAGTATTTCTTGATAGCCTTTAATTTTTTATTTTTATTTATAATTTGATACTTATAATTTTTTCAGCAGTACATTTTGATCTAATTTACTAATTCAAATGATAAATTCTTTTAATTGTTCTTTATTTCAGTATAATGCCTCGGAAAAATTTTTTAGTATTAATAATTTAAAATTGAAAAAATAATAGTTCGATGTCAATGTTATCTACCTCATTTATAACAATTTATTTTTAGATGTTTTTAATTTATATAGTATATTTTATAAGTAAGTCACTGATTACAAACTATAATTTAATATAAGATGAATAAAATGTAAATTCAGAAAGTATATGTTGATTTGTGCTTAATTTCAAAATTTCGATACTTTACCTATTACTTTTAAATTTTTGCGAAACGTTTTATTTTTAATCTCATATGAATGAACCTATTTTAAATTTTTTTAGAAAATGTTAATTTGATTGTACCCAAGAATTAGTAAAAAATTTATTCAATGTATTATAAAAACTCAGCCACTGCAACGCGTGGCTGGGTCAGCTTGTGTATATATATATATATATATATATATATATATATATATATATATATATATATATATATATATATATATATATATATATATATATATATATATTACACGTGTAAACAGCCTTAAAATTAATTAATTTTGCAGTTAAATTCTATTTGCTCATTTTAAACTAATTTCTTTCAACAAACAAATATTTTTTCAAGGAACTTTTTTTACCATTGTTAAAATATAATACTTTGATTTTCTAATTTGATTTTCCACAGAAGTTTACAAACCTCTTCAGAGTAATAAATCAATCCTTCAAAATACAGATCAATAATTTGGAATCTTTTATTCAATTGCATTATCATTGTAATTATAAAAGACCAACTACATTGTTGACAAATTCACAACGATTTCTTTAAAGTGAGAACTCTCTGAAATAATTCTATTAAAACATTTTCATGCAATTAATTTTTTCATGAGGGCATTTCTTCTACTATATGACTGTGAATTTCTTATCAGCAGGTTTAATAACTGTAATCAGATTGCTTAAAAAATATTTTTTTTAACTGCTATCTCATTATTTAATAAAATTTAATATAAATATATATATATGTATGTATATATATAACATTTATATATCAACTCTTAAGTCATGCTGAACACTGGTTATATAATTGTTATTTTATATTTTAAAAATATTCAAAAAACAAGTCACAATTACAGCACATCACATTCCTCATAAATTATTAAAAAGCAATGTATTATCTACAAACCAATATATATAGCCTTTACGCGCCAAAGTTTTTAGAAAATCATGTCGTTTTTTCTCTTTCTAATCTACGGCAACCGAAAATCTTGCTTATATTTGCCTTATTTATTTATGTCTATGGAATCATTACAATGTAACTCGTATAAATACAGCAGACGCTTGTTTTTACTAACTAGTATGAACGTGTAAAACAGTTTATAAAATAGGATAATGAATTAGATTATTTTCTGATTTTTTACCAAACTAATTTTTCTTTATAAATAAAATACTATATTAGAAAAAATTATTTAGAACACACTTTTAGAGAAATACATCCAAATTAAGAATCATATTTCAAAACAGTACTTACATTCACTTTATTAATGAAAATCGGGCGAAGAAATCATTCATCCTTTTTCGATTTAAAAATTACCTTTTAAAAAATATGTTTTTTCAATGTATAAAAATATTTCTCTGTTTTTTACTCAAAAAAGTACTTTAGTCCTGTTACCCATTCAGCTGCTAACAGGACTAAGTTTTGCCGGGAGTCTTCGCACTATATCATTTTCTTGTTCGATGTCTGAAGTTCTTTTCCGTTCTGTTTCGCTTTGGTTCCTTCAACGCTTTCATCATCCTTTATTTCTATCGCATATATCACACATGAGTCTATATTCGAAAAATTCTCGAAAGAAATTTTAGGCAGTAACGGATTTTTTTGTCGGAATTTAACCATTTATTTTTTTGTTCTAACATATATTGAGAGAAGTATTTTTTTTTCACTTTCTATTTCTTAAGAAGGGGAAAAATAGGAGTCGAATTATGCACTATAATTCTTTTCCATTAAATGTCTGTTATCTGGTGTCTTTGAATATTGTTCCCACAACATCTGAAATATCTGAACTGTCACTTCGTTGTTCAAGAGGGAATCAGGTTCTCAATCGTTATATAAAATATTTTTTAAAACAGAAATTTAAAAATATGAGATCATAAATATAAAAAGATATACGTAGGAAAACTTTGTCAGAAACAAAGTTCCAAAAAAGATTTTTAAAAATTTTAGTTCGTACATGGGAGTTAAAAATTATCATTATGTCTACAATTTCAGGGTAATGACTAACCTCTTCGTAAGAACGTGGGAATTCGTAATTTAGAGGTTCGTAAAAATGAGTGTCTACTATGTGGCTGAATTTAACTCAATTCTCCTTTTGACAAATAAGCTTTTAAAATATTAAAATTTTTTCATATTTATGTTGTTTACATATTATTTTTCAATTCAAATATTTCTTATTTATATTATCGTTCTAAATTAGTCAATGAGCAATTGCTTTGTGTTCCAACTTTCCTAAGAAGATAAAATCCTAGTTAAGAAATGAAAAATAAAAAAAATATATGAATAGCTATAGCACCCCTCAAATGCAATATTAAAAAATCTGTGCGCAATTAAATACACAGACAGTAAAGTTTTTGTGGTAAAATGAGTTTCATAAATTAGAATCTTCTTACACAATTAGGTACTTTCACTTCGAGAAGAAGGCAACTGCGGACGGAAAACGGAGATAATGCTTTTACGTTTCCTATACGTTCTAACAGGTCTTTTGAAGCCCACGAAAACTGAACGCAAAAATAGAAATGCTTTTTATCATAAATCTGTACTCATGTGCAATTCTAATTTATTTTCTCTTTATTTAAGTGTGCACACGATTATATAAATTAATCAAGAATTGTGTGTGAGTGTGTGCTGTAAGTATTTCCCAAGATGAATCATAAATAATGTTAATTTTCAATTTCCCTCTAGAAAGTAAGCAGACAATTTCGTCTGCGAAGATCCGATGACGTCATATGCAAGTATTCAATTCTATGTCTCAAAAAACCACCGCTAGCAAAGCAAAAAACGTTTGATGAAAAATTAATTGGCTACTTACATATGTATCATGCTATCGACCATTTAAAAAAAAAAAACATGTCGTTAAATAGTGTGACAGTTAAAAACTACTCATAAATTAAAAACAAGGTTTTTATCTATTTGTTCGTGAGGAAGGGCGTCCCAATGCCACCCAAGACCCACTGAGAACGTATGATATACGTACTCCTTAAATCTATGAAATCGAAAGTCTTGCTGTCGTTCATTGAGCAATAACAATGGGTGTAATGGTCTGGAGAAAATTTCATTCCCCCTTCAAATCAATGTCAAAATTGAGGGAGGGGATCCTCTGGTAGTGTCATCTATCAGAAGATTTAAGTGCAAAGTCGTACCTTTGTGGTGCTCTGGTTAAGCGAAAGACGCACCCTACCAACTTAAATTCGCATAGCCCACAGGCATAACGAGCTTGGTTTGTCCAAGTATCATAAGTTATAACAACGACAACATCAATTTTTTACAATAAAGATACAACTAACTGATCTATTTTTCCTTCGCATTATGAAAAAAAAGGGGGGGGGGAGAATAAAACTTGCAATATTCAGAGACAAATGTTTTGGCGAATATTATCGAAGGGATAATACGTAAGGTACCAACTAAATATTTTAATTTTGAAATTAATAAAATTTCGTTTATTATTTTTTTTTTTTGAAAATTTAGTCAATATAATTACATATTTTTCTATTAAAACATTTTTCAGCTCATGAGAAAAATAATATTGCAGTAATTACTGCAATAATTCTGAGATTGTGCAAAAATTATTTATAGAACTGATTCAGGGTCAGGGATAACATATAATGGTGTTTCTGGCCACAAAATTCTGTGAATTAGAATAATAGTTCTTGATAAATTGCAGAATATATAATTCGGTTCGCTATTTATTATAGACTAAAATGAAAAAACTATCCATCTTACACGTTAATTAATTCCATGGGAAACAATACTTGAAGCAATAACAGATTTTATGATTTTTTGTTTTTACATTTCTCTCATAAAGATCTTCTGAAACTGGAAAATAAAAATATTTACTTAAGATCTTGATAATTTTTTAATAAATATGCTCAAAAAATTGTTTTATTTTAAATCCCAATTAATAACTGAAATTTAATATTTAGGAAATTAAATGTTTTAAGATATTACGCAAAATTTCATTAGAAAATGCTTTTTGTTTTGAATTTCGGCTTAAAAATAAAAACCAATTCTTCAGATCTTGATAATTTAAAAATAAATACGCTTAAAAGTTACAAATATCTGGAATATAATTTCTACCATTATTTTTATTATTTTGCTATTATACAGAATTTTATTGGAAAATGTTTTATTTCAAATTCAACTCTCTTTTGTTTTCGATAATACTTCTAACACGCAAACACAAATTTTAGTTTTCCAAATATAATTTCAAATTTATAAAGAATAATTTAAACAATAAAAGTACTTCCTTATTTATTTTTCTCAATGTCTTTTTATTCTATTCATACAAATCCATTCCTGGAATTTTTCTCCTCACTTACTCATGTCCCGCCACGTTTCGGACATTCTTACAATTTAATAGTTAACTTCAGCACTCCTTTCAAAATTACTTATCTTACTTCTAGTATTCAATAAAGTAAATGAAATTCAAGAGTATATTTCTGATACAACAAATAAAATTATATCATATAATAAAAACTGTGGTTATAAATACAAGAACAGTTCCGATCGCACTAAAAAATAGAAAATTAATTTCTGAAATACTAACCAGGACACTGGAATATTTCCCTTCCCCACCAGTCTCTGGTATTCAAGGACACATACCTTGTATGTTTTTTAGAGTATAGCTTATTCCCAATGCTATGAATAAGTGATTGCTGATTAGGAACCTAAACCAGGGGTAATAATGAATGAGACAAGCATATAAATTAAAATTTTTCTTTTTTATCCCTATATGTTATTTTACCTATATGAATTACTTAAATAAGAAGAAACTTTGAACGAAGAATGAAAGTTTGAGCAATATTTACATGTATTTATCATTAGCGAGGACATTCTTAGAAAATCTTTTCTTGGTTTTAATCCTGTAATAATCTTCATAAGCTAATCCGATTTAATTATTGGATGTCTCATCAAGACTTTAACCGTAGATTCCTTCATCAAACTTCTATCATCAATCCATGCGTTTTTCATCAAACAATATACTCTCTTTACTGGTCTTAATGCCCTAGGTTTACTTTTGCTGTGCTTCAACCATTTTTCTTAACTTGAAATTATCATACCTTAGGTAGTCTCTTCTTGTTTTCACTATTACCAGTTTGACTGAAAATACTCCTCAGCAAACACGATTTGGCCACGATTGGCGAGACAAGACAAGGCGATGATAATATTACCTATTAACAGAATATCACTCTTCTATATTCCTTTTTCATACAGTACAAAAATATATGACAAATCATTCTAAAAAAAGACTTTATAGTTAATTAATTTTAGATATTTTTGGTCATTGATAAAACCAATTCTAGTTTTATTTGGAAGTGAAGTAAAAATAGTTTGGAACACTAGGGTTTTGTTTGAAAACCAGGATTGTCCCGGTCAAACCAGGACACTTGGCAAGCCAACTTAAAAAGAAAACAACTGCTATTATACTTTTTTTAAAAACTAAAGTTTAACAGTTTAACGTAATGTCTAAAAATTATATTGATTTTCATTCTAAGCAATTTCTTAAAATAAAATCGTTTGCTTGTTATATATACAGGGTGATTATAAAAAAACTTTGCCAACATCTGCACTTCTAGCGTCCATTCTATTTAACCGATGAAGATGATATTTCAAATATAGTTCTTTTGAGATATGCGCTCGAGATTCTGTGAATGGCAACACAGTGGCCCTCGCGGTTACAGTTATAGTGACAGAAACTCGAAATTTTCGAATGGCAACGTCTACTTTACCATCGCAAAATGTTCAGCACATGCGAAAACCCTAAATAGCGTTGAAACGGTACCGATATGTCTAAAAACGGACGTGTTCTGCAAACACAAAAAAGAGTTCTGAAAACAGGCCAATAAAACACGATCTGGGCGCACGCAATAAATTTGCATGTGACAGAGTCAAGAAACCAATCACAGAACGCCGGTCGCCAGATATTCAGCGTAGGAAACCTATAAAATACCAAGCGGGTATGCGAAGTATATACCAAGCGGGTATTCGGGAACTCGCACATGCCGACGATATGAGTCTTCCTAGGAAAGTTCGCGGTGAATTGATCAAACTCTATTACCAAAATGGGATGAACGCTGCGGAAGCCTTGCGTGTGTATCGCCGCAATCATCGACAACGACGCGGCCCATGTACTCTGCAAGCTCTGCGTGATTTAGTGCGGAAATTCGAAGATACAGGCTGCACCTGTGACAAACAGCGCTCCGGACGGCCAACTGTTTCTGAGGACGTTGTCATGGAAGTGCACCATACAGTGACTGCAGGACACACAGAAACCGCAAGAGGCATAGCGCGCGTGTTGGATATTCCGAACTCAACGGTCCGCAAGCTCTTGCGCTCGGTACTTCACATGTTTCCCTATCGGTTCCAGCGCGTCCAGATGTTGGAGCCGGGTGACCCACAACAACGTCTGGACTTCGCAAATGCATTTTTGTTACGATATGATGCGGATAACGACTGGCCACTTCGCATACTATGGACGGACGAGGCGCATTTCACCTTAAATGGCAGCATTAACACAAAGAATTGTGTGCACTGGGGAGAGACGAATCCTCATGCTGTGGCGCCAGTACCATTATTTGACGCCAAAGTGACTGCGTGGTGCGGCATTACAGCTACATTTGTTCTGGGCCCGTTCTTCTTTGAGGAAACGACCCCGACTGGCCCTGCAACATGTTCTGTAACGGGCCCTCGGTATGCAGCCATGCTGAAAAATTATGTCTTACCGGAGTTGCGTCGGCTGAATGCACTCAATGACATTGTTTGGATGCAAGATGGCGCACCTCCACATATAGCGAGGTCAGTTAAAAGGCTCCTGGATCAGCATTTTGGTGATCGCATCATCTCACGCTATTATCCTTTTCCGTGGCCTGCGCGATCCCCAGATCTGACGCCTATGGATTTCTGGTTTTGGGGCTATCTCAAATCCAGAGTTTATCTGTGCAATCCTCAAACATTGTCGGACTTAAAGGATTCTATACGGCGTGAGATTGGAAACATCCCTCGTGCCATGTTGCGTGCAGCGACATTGTCCACCGTCTCCCGCATGCAATGCGTAATTGCCTGTGATGGCACTCATGTGGAAAATGTTTGAAATTAATAAAGATTTTTTTCTCTATGTGTTCTCATCATTGAGCAGTGTCTTGTCTCTGTCGTATGCATTATTCCTCCGTGCGCCTTGAAGAACTGTTTGTATGTGTATAACACGTCGGTTTTCGGACATATCGGTACCGTTTCAACGCTATTTAGGGTTTTCGCATGTGCTGAACATTTTGCGATGGTAAAAAGTAGGCGTTGCCATTCGAAAATTTCGAGTTTCTGTCACTATAACTGTAACCGCGAGGGCCACTGTGTTGCCATTCACAGAATCTCGAGCGCATATCTCAAAAGAACTATATTTGAAGTATCATCTTGATCGGTTAAATAGAATGGACGCTAGAAGTGCAGATGTTGGCAAAGTTTTTTTATAATCACCCTGTATATAGATATATATATAGTTATATATATATATAGTTACATTTATATAGATATATATAGTATGCTTAAAAAGAAAATATTTCCTATACCTCATAATTTCAATTAGTTAATTATTTTTTTAATAATTTTCCATAATTATAAGAGAAAGAATTGCTATTTTTTATTCGAATTTCAAAAAGATTCTCCAATTTTATTTTCGTTTTCTCTAAAATATAATTTTAATTAATTTTGACAAAACGCTTTTGTCTGTAAATTAGTTTTTAAAATGCTATTATTATTTGTGATAGAATCGCAACCAACAAGCACGCTAAAATCAAAAATCGTTGAATTAAAGAAACCAGTTTGGCGATGAAATCTTTTGTTTTGGCTCCGCATTTCATTCTTGAGGATGGAGTGGATCCAAACAGGATTCAACTAATTTTTTATCCCTAAAATTTTTGTCCGAAATTTAAGGAGAAATCTCAGGAATGTACTTTTTTTATGCAACCGAAATACAGTTTTATGTTCATTATTTGATTATTATGTTAGACATTTTTCTTCCTTTCATATATATATTGTTAAATAAATGAAGGACCAAATACAGAAAAAATGGGTATCATTACCCAAGATCAATTTATACACAAATTGGCAAAGGTAGAGACTTTCTTATAGCCTGTAATTGGGAAAACAAATTCTTTTCTAAAAAACATTTGATTAGAAAAACCTATCAAATACTATATTCTCGTCTATAAGGGAGGGTGGTTCAGAGTTTTCAAGAGTTCGCCATTGCGATACGTGAACACAGCGAGCTATCTATAAAAAAATACTTGCAAAAAGAAATTTATATGTTGTATATTATAATGGCTTTGGCCGTTAATGTTCACTATGCGTTGTTAAAGTATATGAATCTTGATTTGTCATGGGCTTGTGATAGGACAGCACTCTACAGGACAAAAGATCTCAGATTCCATCCCAGCTGCTGTTGAATAATGGGATACTAATGCCTTTTGAATGTACCTCTTTAAAGTGGGCTCATATGAGTTTCTCGGGTTTCCTTCCATTCACGTGAATGAAATCCCTTACTTATGGAAGTCCCCCAAAATAAAACAATTTAAGAAGCGGATATTAAAATATTTCACTATAGCTTTAAGCTGTCCACAGCGCATTGTCAAAGCATATATATTTCATCATGGACAGCGCTTTTTAAATTGCGGGAAGTCTTAGAATGTTTTCCAACCCCTGCCAAATGACGGAAAATGCATTTCAGTATGTGTTTTTCTCATATCCATCTCTGTTGGAATGAACTCTTCGGAATTTTGTGTAATTTTTCCTTTGTTAAACCTGAGCATATAATTCACTATGAAAAAATCTTCCCAGAAATCAAAGCGTGGTACACATGTTGTAAAATACTTTACAAAAAGCTATTTACTATTTGGATATCCACTATGCTTTATCAAAACACATGATCTATGATTATATATGCATTCAATTACATCTTCCAAAATATGCAGATATTTAAGAAAAATGAGTTCTATATTTTATTATTTGTTTTTAAATTTTTAAATATCTGTATGAGTGAAGTAATGTTAACATGCCAAATTTTATCAAGCAATAGCTAAGAAAAATATATTCCGATGCAGCACTTGTTTATTTTATTCAATAAAACTATGCAGTTTTTAACAATTTTTTTTTTGTAACTTGTTAATAAATTTACTCTGAGCTCTACATTATAAACTTTATTTTCAGTTTTTTGCCAAAATTGAGTTTCTAATATGAGAGAATATTTTATAATTTGATTTTACATTTCATATATGGGCTGCATATTCAGCGATTGTTTTATCACAAGCTTTTGTAGCTTGTTAACTTAATTACTGTGAGCTCCACACTACAAAGCTTGTTTTGAATTTTCTGATAATTCTGGGCGTTCTTTAGGATGAGGGAATATTTTATAAGTTGGCTTTACATTCCATATATCTGTTGCATATTCAGTGATTGCTCTATCACTAGAAAACTTTCCAGAAGAAGCAATGTTCATAAGTGCCATTTTAGCCCATTCTTCCCTTTTCATAAACGTTTCACTGACGTGTTCCTGAGTTTTAACATAAGCTTCGTAATCAGCCAGAAGAAGATATCTGTCATATTCCATTAAATTGCGCACTAAGGGCACGAAAGCATCTCGGTCTTGAGGAGAAAAGTATCCATTCTTTATTTGGTCAATTGCTAGTTTCAGATTTGGAATTGCGTTATAATAGTCCCAAGCGTTGTAGTCATACTTTCTCTTCTCTTCAACCTGCTCCACAGTAAGGCCAAATATGAAGATGTTTTCTTTTCCCATTTCTTCCATCATTTCAATGTTAGCACCATCATAAGTACCTATTGTAAGTGCACCATTCATCATAAATTTCATATTCCCAGTTCCCGAAGCCTCAGTACCTGCTGTGGATATTTGCTGACTCAAATCAGCAGCGGGAATAATTAGTTCTGCCAAACTAACCCTATAATTCTCTAGAAAAACAACTTTTAATTTGTCTCCAACGTCTGGGTCATTATTTACTTTGAAAGCCACAGAGCAAATTAATTTTATTATGGATTTAGCTTCTAAATATCCTGGTGCTGCTTTTCCCCCTATCATTACTGTACGGGGTACAAAAGGGGCTTTAGGATTTCTTTTGATATTATTGTACATCGTAATAATATGTAAGCAGTTTAAAAGTTGGCGTTTGTATTCATGTATTCGTTTAACTTGCATATCAAACATTGATTCAACATTTACATCAATATTATAGTATTCCAAAAGATACTTTTTCAGTTTTAGCTTGTTTAGTGCTTTTACTTTCATGATTGCAGTCAAAAGTTCCTTATCATTAACGTACATTTTAAGGTTTCCAAGATATTTCAACTTTTTTATCCATTCAAACCCAATTTTTCCGCTAATTACATCAGCAAGATTGGGATTGCATAACAGTAACCACCTACGAGGTGTAACGCCATTTGTTTTGTTTTGAAATGTTTCAGGGTTCATTTCGTAAAAATCTTTAAATACATGCTTTTTTAACAATTCCGAATGCAGAGCTGCTACTCCATTGACAGTGTGAGAACCAACTATGCAAAGATGAGCCATATTGACTTTTTTAACCTCTCCCTCTTCTATCAATGACATTCGGCGAAGTCTATCTGGATCATCTGGCCACTTAGATTTAACTTCTTCAAGAAATCTATGATTTATTTCATAAATTATTTGTAAATGACGAGGTAATAAAGGTTCTAACATAGAAATGGGCCACCTTTCCAGAGCTTCTGGTAAAAGGGTATGGTTTGTATAAGCAAAGGTCTTTTTCGTGATAGTCCAAGCTTCATTCCAAGGCAGATTCTCTAAGTCTAAAAGAATTCGCATTAATTCCGGAATGGCAAGAGATGGGTGAGTATCGTTTAATTGGATTGCTACTTTGCTGGGGAATTCTGTAAATGACATTCGCACCAAGTCTCTTCTTCCGTATTTACAAGTTTTATACCGCTTTACAATATCTTGGAGAGTGGCAGCTACTAAAAAGTATTCTTGCTGAAGTCTTAATTGTTTGCCTCTGAAGAAGTTGTCGTTTGGATACAAAACTTTTGTTATATTTTCTGCCATATTTCTCGAGAGTACTGCTTTAATATAATCCCCATCATTGAAAAAGCGTAAATTGAAGGACTGGGGTGACTTTGCTGACCATAAACGCAATGTATTGACAATATTGTTTTGAAATCCTGGAATTGGATAATCATAAGCCATGGCTTGAACAACTTCAGTATCAACCCATCTATAACCATTTTCATTTTGTATCACACTGCCATAGAAATTAACTTCTTTGATATTTTGAGATCTTCCTTTTTCCCATGGATTTCCAAATGCCAGCCAGTTATCTGGTTCTTCTACTTGTTCGCCATTTGCAATTCTTTGTGCGAATATTCCATATTCATATCTGATGCCATATCCATGGGCTGGAATTCCCAAAGTAGCCATGGAATCTAAAAAGCAAGCAGCTAATCTTCCTAAACCACCATTTCCTAAACCTGCATCTTCTTCTACATCTGCCAGTTCTTCAAGTTCTAAGCCCAGTTCATACAAAGCTATTTCAGCTTCCTCTTTTATTCCAATGTTAATCATCGTATTTGTTAGAGCTCTACCCAAATAAAATTCTAATGATAAATAGTAAACTCTTTTAGGATCGTTGATATAATAAGATTGCTGCGTCCTAATCCAACAACTTGCTAATTGATCTTTGACAGTATAAGAAAAAGCAATATAATAATCTTTTATAGTAGCAACATTTCTGTCTTTTATTAAAGAGTAATGTATATGTCTATTAAATGACAATTTAAGCTCATTTACATCAGCTATAGTAGCTATGCCTCTAACACTAATTTGACGTCTTCGATCAAGTACGCTTTTTGTACGATCGTCAAATCTTTGTCTATTATTCTGCATTTATAAATTTTTAATGATAACGTAGAAGTATTTTAAGATATTTGAATAAGTAAAAGAAAATAAAAATGATGACGATCATACAATTTTCTTTTCATATCATAAAAATGTAGAATGTATTACGTAAATATTTGTTTTTGTGCTTCTATTTATTTACAGACTGCATATTTATCTTTTAATAATATCAAACTTTGTCAATCATCATAATTTTAGACAATAATTAAATGATGAGATCCACACACATATCGATATGAAATTATATTATTTTCTCAATCCCACTAGTGAAAAAATAAATATCTTAGATAATAATTTAATAAAAATAGATCCAAACTCCATTCTGGTGGTTGGGTATTCTCCTTTCTTCTCCTTCTAGTTTATTTCCATTTCCTTTCTTTATAAAACAATAAAAATAGTTCAAACTTTAAAGTGATTAAAAAATACTCCATTTAAATTTGAAAAGCAGAAATGTGTTAAATAAATTATTAAATACATTGAGATAAGAGTGCTTAATGTTCTGTAGCAACAGTTTAAATTACATGCGACAACAACACAACTGACAACAAAAATTTTGCAATAATTTCCTATTATGCATAACTAACTTGATTGTTGCCCCAATTGCTATGACGTCTTGACATCAATTTCCACCTGAATTTAAAATTTATCAATTAACAATTACGAGAGAGAATACCCACAGCAACCCCTTATTTTCGTAGATTGGAATGAGAAGGACGATTGGTACATACATACGTAGAGATACAGACGACTCCCTGGTTGTACCTTAAGGTTAACTGGTTAGGAATATTCACCCATCATCAAGCGCCTCGTAATTTTCAACCACTGTCAGGAGATGAAGTCACCAGAGCCTGCACTCTTTTCTCCACGTCTCTGCCGCACCATCGGAAGGACTTTGGACGTCACAGATTAACGGGGACATATTCCTAACCCTCGGAGCTCCAGCAACCCAGTGAGAGTGTGAATGTGGTCACCTTTCCTATAACCACCAGCGACAAATGATGCTTCATTTTGCAGATTTTCATGGAAAGCTACTGAGCCACTGGAATTCAGACGGTGGGTAATCAGAATCCCTTTTGTTTGATCTTCCTTTTCTCAATTAGAGATTATTGTGTTAAGAGTGCTTATGCAAGCTAAATATTTACATAGCATCTTGCTTCGTCACTGATATAATATAAAGCTGATAGTGTCAGCTCAGTTGTTAACTCTTCACTTTACGTAATTTAAAATTACATATGCCTGATCATTATCTAATTAGTAGGGATCTCTACGAGGATCCATTAAACCTTCATGATATGCTTAGAGTTGTTGAAGTCATGGATTTATTGCAGCTTTGCTGACGAGTGGAGACCATCAACAATAACAAAATTACATGATTTTTTATTGCATTTAGTGACTTCAAGTTAGTAGAATAAGTCTGCCAATAATTACAATATTAATTATTTGATTGTTTTCAAAATCTCAGCCTTTCATCCCTTCAGTGGGCCGATAAACTGAGCACCAAGCGTGCTTGGGAACTAAACACTGGTGGTTTCGCATTAGAATGACCACCAAATTGGGACATATGCTACACACCTCAGGGCATCTTGGTCATGAATGCAGTTATGGGCACTGTAGACCTTGGCCCACATGGGCTGTCGTGCTACAGAGTTTAGTAGAGTAGTTTTCAAAATCAACTTCTGTAAGAATAATTCACTATTATAACGATAAGCAATACTACTTATATACTCGTATATTCAATATTAATTAGCGCACTTTTTATAACTACATAAATTTTAAAATTAAAATTTTTAAATATTTCCTTCTATTGCAACAGAATTGTATTTTATCGAAAGCCATCTGGTGGCAATCAGAACAACTTATAACAATTTAACCGTAATATGGCATTGTAGATAGAATCTCCAGTATTATTATCTCACTGTGGAATGTACTTTAAATATGTATTTTAAATACTGTCTTCTTCCCGGTGTATTTTTGTGCTCCATTATTTAAGATATGTAAATAAATAATTTTAGTTCTAGCCGACATTTGTCATTCGATATTCTCCCCACAATAATATTATGGACGGTTTTAGCCAATTGTAGAGAAAATTTATTGTTAAAGTGAAATGACGCTTATCTTCACTAAATTAAGTAAAAGTTGACGCGGCTCCAAGGTACATTGTAAATATGTTATTTATAATGAAGCTCGAAGTGCTACTTTTATTAAAATTACTGAGCAAAATTCTACACTTTAACTAACTACCTCCTTAAACCTTTCTTTTATACTTACTTTAAAAAAATTATAATTGGGTGACAAATTAGAAAAATGAAATAATTTTGGTAGTATATATATATATATATATATATATATATATATATATATATATATATATATATATATATATATATATATATCAGATATATATATATATATATCAGATATATATATATATATATATATATATATATATATATATATATATATATATATATATATATATATATATTCCACCAAAATATACTCAGTTCTGACTGGTTTCATTTAAAACTATAACATGATTCTCCTACTCAGTTCTATTTATATCCATTTTTTGGTGATAACTTGACTTATCAAATTACAGACGACACTATAATTAAAGTCAATAAATGCAAGTCTGAATGTAATGAGTTCGATACCTGATGCTCCCAAATGACTGTCATGATAAGAGGGCTTATGTTAGTTAAAAAGTTCCATTAAGTCCAATATGTTGATAAGTAGAAATGAGTACCTAATCAGAGGAGTCAATTTAGTTCACTTAAAGGTTAGTAAGTTTATCAACTTTGGTCGGCATAAATGTGGGCATCATAATAATCAAAACTAAAATTCTAAAATGTCGTAAAAATTGTTGATTTTTACTTTTATTCTTTATTTAATTTTTGAAAAAAAAAGTTATATTCAAATATGCATATTACATACATGTATATTGCACATTACTATATGAACATACATACTCATACACTAATGTACAATATTTTTTTACTCGGTGTTTGAGTAAATCTAGCTACAACTCAACTCTGTTAATAATAGATATTTTGTTGTACTTGGAAAATATACCGCTTCTAACAGAATTTCTGTAAATATCTGCAAATAAAGTATTTTTTCATATTAAATGTATTGTAAGGCACAGATGCCGTATAATCCAGAATTCCAAATTCTGAATTTTTTTGGCAATGAAGAAATGTTGCCAAGATGATGTATCATGACGTGCGCGATGACATAAATACTAGGGTTAATAAAATAAAATTTTCAACTCTTATTTAATGTACGCATTTCTATGGATTCACCGATGCAATTGAAGTTTTTGAAAAAAATATGGTAAAAATTAACTCACAAGTACCCCTTGATTTTCTGGCAATTCTTTTGACGCCAAGATAGGCTCTAAAATGGGAATGACAAAATGGCAACCTTAAAACTACATTAGTTAAATCTCTTAAAATACCAAGGTTACCAAATGTTAAAGTTTATCGTCAATATTGTACCGAGCTTCGGGGTTCGTGTCGATTGAGAGTTGAATAAAGCAACCACTTAATGAACACAAGACTTTTATTCGTAAAAATTTCCCTAGATATAAGAAATTCCAGCTGTAACAATCACAATCATACAGCTACAATTTGTCAGATACAATAAGAAACAGCTTCCAATCACAGGTCTCAAATACTTCAGACAGAGAACGGCTTCTCTAGACTAGCAGTCACGACTAATCGTCTTCACTCACTGACTGTCTTCACAAAACTGCTTGACTTCTATGTCGGGCTGCGGTATTCATACCTGACTTGGTGGAGAAATCTACCAGTTCGTCAAGGTTCTGGAAGCTTCTAGTCTATCTCGCTAAATATTGGTCCTAGAGCTTCGGTGATGGATGTTTCCAGAAGTATCTATTTCTCGCCAAGTCACCAAATCATTAGAAAACCCGCTTTTAACGTACAACACGTCTAAATACCGCAATTTTTTTCCAAAATGTGAGTATTTCCGATCTGTCTGAGATATTTTAAGACAAACTACTTTGGAGAAAGTCCTTTACGTCGAATCGGGTTCCACAACCAAACTTTGTCACCTTCCTGAAATTTATGTCATGTCGCTCTTGTGTCATACCTTGTCTTCATTCTTTCGGTCGTCAGGTTGATTCGGTCTCGAGCGAAGTTATGGACATCTTCAAGAGGTGCCTGAAGGTCTCGAAGGTATTCCTCTGGCGATGAAGATGTATCCGGTGGACGACCAAACTGAAGATCTCAAGGGAGACGAAGTTCACGACCAAAGAGCATTTATGATGGAGTATATCCGGTAGTCTCATGGACAGCACTGCGATATACAAGCAGAAACAGCGGTAGCTTCAAATCCCAATCTTGCTGATTTTTGGAAAACATAAGTGAGAGCTTATTCAAGATGGTTCGGATAAACTTCTCTACCATGCCGTCCGATTGCGGATGTAATGGCGTGGTCTGCGTTTTGTCTACTCCGAGAATTTGACACATTCCTTTAAACACAGCAGAGGTGAAATTTGTCCTTTGATCTGAATGAATTTGTAAGGGTGTGCCGAATCTGGAAACCCATTGCTGGACTAGAACCTCGGCTACTGTAGTCGCTTCTTGATCGGGGATTGAAAACGCTTCAGGCCACCTAGTAAAGTAGTCACTGTAAACTAGGATGTATTTGTTGCCATTTGAAGATCGTGGTAAAGGACCCAAAATGTCCAATGCTATCGGCTCAAAAGGTGCTCCTACGTTGTATCGCTGCAACCTTCCTCGGCTACGTTTATTTGGTCCCTTACGTGCCGCACATTCATCAGAAGATTGGCACCATTTCTCTACATCTTGTCTAGTTTTGCTCCAGTAGAAGCATTCTTGAACTTTCTGTAGAAACTTCATTACTCCGAAGTGGCCTCCAGTTGAGCTTCTATGCAATTCTTTCAAAACATCTGAAATTCTTGATTTTGGAAGAACAAGCTGCCATTTGAAAGTATGTCCATCATGGAATTTATATTTCCTGCATAACACGCCATTTTTAATATGGAGTGAGTCTCAAAAAGCCTAATATTGTTTAGTAGCAGGACTTTAGGTGGAAATGTCCTGCCAACTTGGTCTCATACTGGAAGATTCTTTTAATTCAAAAATTGGATTTATATTTGGGTCTTCTTTTTGGGATTCTCTAATTCATTTATCACTCCATGGGTCTGGTTTCGATGGCAGTGAAACAGTAACTAGGCGTACCAAAGGATTTACTGATTGACAGCTCTTCTCTACTCTAGAACAATATCGGCAGCTTTCATTACACGATTTCCTTGATAATGCATCAGCATTTCCATGAAGAGTTCCTTTGCGATGATGTATTTCAAAGTCAAACTCCTGGATTCGTTGAATCCGTCTGGCTACCTGTCCTTCTTTATTTTTAAAATTTAAAAGCCAGGTTAAGGATGCGTAATCTGTCCGGAGCAAGAACTTTCTTCCATCGAGATAATGGTGGAAATGTTCTATGGCTTTAATGATTGCCAGCAATTCCTTCTTGGTTGTACAATAATTTCGCTCCGGTTTCGATAGACATTTACTCCAATAAGCAATGACATATTCTTTATCATCAATTTCCTGCGACAAAACAGCTCCGATATTTTCGTTGCTGGCATCTGTGTCTAAAATGAATAATTTTCCGGGCTGGGGATATGCAAGAACGGGCGAAGATGTCAACGCCTCCTTCAGTTGTTTAAAAGCTTTCTCACATTCATCTGTCCATAGAAATCTCTGTTTAACTTCTGTCAACTTGTGAAGGGGTCTGGCAATACTTGAAAAACCCTTAACAAATTTCCTGTAATACGTGCATAGTCCAAGAAAACTTCTTAATTGGTGGACATCTTCTGGACGACTCCAGTCCTTAACTGCAGAGATCTTTTCAGGATCTGTGCTCACACCTTCAGCAGAGATAATGTGTTCCAGACAGCTTACTTCACGTTGAAATAAATTACATTTGCAAGGATTCAGCTTCAGGTTGGCCATTTTTAATTTTTCCAGCACCTTTCGGATGTTTCTTAAATGGTCTTCGAATGTGCGCCCTACAATGATGATATCGTCCAAATATACCAAACAGGCTTCTTAGGAAAGTCCTCGTAATATTGTCTCCATCAGGCGCTCAAGCGTTGCAGGTGCATTGCAAAGCCCAAATGGCATAACCTTGAACTGCCAAAGTCCTTGTCCTGTGGTGAACGCAGTCTTTTCTCGATCCTCAGGATGTATCTCTACTTGCCAATAACCACTCTTGAGATCCAAAGTCGAAAACTATTGATTTCCAGAGAGAGCATCAAGTGTATCGTCAATCCTAGGAAGAGGGTAACTATCTTTTTTAGTGATGTTGCTTAACCGACGATAGTCAACGCAAAATCGGGTAGAACCGTCTTTCTTCCGAACTAAAACAATAGGCGAAGCCCAAAGTCTCTCTGATGGCTCAATAATGTCATTCTGCTGCATTTCCATCAGAAGATTATCCACCTCTTCCTGCTTAGCGAATGGTAGTCTTCTCGGATGTTGTTTAATGGGTGGATGATTTCCTGTATCGATTCGGTGCTGCGCCATTTTGGTTCGCCCAACATGATCTGATTTCTTGGAAAAGAGATCGCCGAATTCTAATAATAGATTTCCTGCAGCATTCCTCTGTTTATCATTTAAATCTGCACTCTGAAGGAGTTCATTAATTAGAGTGTCAGGAGGCTCAGATAATGTGGCTTGACAATTTCGGTTAATACAGGTCACTGGAGTACAAGTCGCCAGCACTTCTCCTTCTTTTATTAGTTTTGCCTTATCGCTTAGATTAGCAACTCTTACTGGGATTACATTTCGTGAAAGGTCAAAGTGTGAAGAAGCCACTAGTACTCCTTTAACGCTGTTGCCAGAATCTGGATATTCAATCAATCCATAATGCAAATTATTATCTTCTGAAAGTGCTCCGGAAACTATTGTCTCAGTTCTTGGTTGTAATGTTGTTTCACTTTTTGCAGTTATATGATGGACTGTTTTAATATCTGAATATTTCGTCTTAAAATCGCTATGTCTTCAGAACATGAGTGTAGTTCATTATTTTTAAAATCTAACTTGAAATGGTTTTCATTGAGGAAATCCAATCCGAGAATAAATTCGTCATTTATATCAGCGACATATGCCATATGATGGTACACGGCATTACCAAATGCAATGTTTAGAATGACTTTTCCATGCACTTTAATCTTATCACCGGTCACAGTTTGAAGGGTAATGCAGGGCGGCGTCTAGATGAGTTTCTCACCAAGTTCGCGAGCCAAATCTGTCCTAATGATAGTTATATTGGCTCCAGTATCGATTATCATTCTGCAGGGAACTTCGTTGACATATCCCATAGCGAAAAGTCCGTTGTCGTCTCCACTTACGGAAGAAATGTGAAACAATTTGAAATGGGGCTTCTGACTCTCTGGACATCTCCTCCCCGCGAGATCGCCACATATTAGTTTCCCTGCTGTGGTAAAAGATCATTTCCACCATCTTTTGATTTCGGGCAGTCTCTACGGACGTGTCCGACTGCAACGCAAGTCCAACACTGAATTTTCGTGTTTCTGCCACCTTTACTCAATTCTAAGCTACGGAATTTTCGCCGCAGAACTTCGATTTGCTTCCTTAGATCATAGTCCGTATCAGTAGCAGAGACGGCTCTGATTGAGTGCCGGTCTTTACACGCGGCCTGCTGGGCAGCCTCTATCTTATGTGCGTATACACTAGGGCAGATCCGATATCTTTGACATCGGCGAGTCAAAGTGTTTTCTGTATCTCCGGATGCCACACACTATCGATGAAGTGATGGAGAGCCAGATCTTGACCTGTCTCAGCTGGGGAGTCCGAAAATCCTAAATGGGAAAGTCGCTGAATATCGGCAGTCAATTCTTACAGACTTTCACCCGCTTTTTGATAGCGGGAATTTAACTGTAGTCTGCTATATTCTTTAGTACACTTTTCTCCAAACCGCTAGCTCGAAGCGCACTCGATAGGACTTGGAAATCGTGGCCATGCTCTTCCGGAAGCGTCTCGAGGATGTCGGCCGCGTCTCCTCTTAACCGACTTAGCGTCCACGACGTATCTGATACGTCGCAATAGACTGGTCAATTAGCGGCCAGCGACGGCAGAGATCCGTCACAATTTTCCAGCCTAAAAGCGGCCAAGGGATGAGGGTTGGACATTTGGGGACCGGAGCTTCTGTGCCAGGGGCACGTATCTCCAATATAATTTATTAGTTTGAATGATCTAAGTATGTTAATCTTATATGTGAAAATTTTAATGACAGATTTATTTATATTGTATTTAAATTGGAGTTGATATTTAATTTGGAGGGGGGGAGTCGAACCGGTATCCTCTGGTTGGCCACCAGCATCTAAAAGGCAAGTCATCCGCGCACAAGCACTGATACAAAACCATTGTCCAACTTTATTTACAACCGACAGGGTCAATTTACATATGGGGGCAACATGAATTTTGGCTACACAGCATTTTTCTTACAGTATTTTTTACAAATTTTTATACATCCATAGGCATCTTTTTAACATTAGCAGCCTTTAACAATTCTATTATATCTGAGATACATTTTCTTGGTTACAGAATCTTGGCTATATTTACATACATTCGTGATTTGTACAAAGATTTCTTATTTTTACATATTTTGCTTTAGTACACTATAGAATATATATACAATACTTTGTTATTTACAGTGAGTTGTTTTGATACACATACATATTTATGATTCAATCGGTAACAAATGTAAAGTGCCGCTTTTTGTATTACATATTGATGCAAGTAGTTATTGCCTCAATTTTATTTCTATGTTTATATTTGTAACTACGTTTATATGATACATTTAGAATTTATATATATATAGAATATAAATTCAGTAAAAACCCAACAACACTAGAAATATTAGGACATGCACAATGGCCTTCCAACTAGGGATGGGAAGAAATACCTGTAAGAAGTATTTTGTAATCAGTATTTGAATGTAACAACCTGTAATCAGTACTTTTTCTTCCAAATACTAAGTACTTCCAGTTACAAAGTCAGCGCGAGTTCGAGTATCCTCAGACAGTTGCAGGTACAATGTACTTGACCAGTTTCTAAGACTGAGCAAGTACGTGAGCACGTACTTGTTACAAAGTAATCAGCGAGTACGTGAGTACGTGGTTGTTACAAAGTAACAAGCAAGTACGTGAGTACGTGGTTGTTACAAAGTAACAAGCAAGTACATGAGTACTTGCTTGTTACTTTGTACTTGCTTGTTACTTTGTACTTGCTTGTTACTTTGTACTTGCTTGTTACTTTGTACTTGCTTATTACTTTGTACTTGCTTGTTACAAAGTAATAAGTATACATTGCGCTCTGATCATTGGCTCTTCTGTAACAAGTACAGAAGAGCCAATGACAGAGCGAGTACAAGTAACAATATCATCGATATATCGATGCAAACAGATGAATTATGAGATTATGGTAGCTTCTTATGGTAGGGAGGCTGGGTGGGAGAAGGGAAATGACAGTTGGTTTAACTGGGTAAATAGAAGAGGGATACTTGGGAATTGAAAGATTTCTTTGGGTTGGAGAGGGATATATGAATTTATATTGCGAAATAAAATACGCATGTACTTTTATTTCGTTTCAGCGATTGTAGTTCTATTTCAAATATATGAAGTTTTTTTAAATATAAGAAAAGCATGATATTCTTGTTATGTATTTAGCAATTTTTATTAACTTTATTTTTGTTATTATTTCTTTTAAAAATTTTATTTTATGAACATATATAACATATTTATTTGAACCTTAAATAAGGTCAGATTTCTTAAATTAAAAAAATATTTAATATATTATTTAAAAAAATATTTATATATAAATCTGCTTACATACTTCCATTGTTATTTTTACTATGCATATTTTTTATTATAATTCCATATAAATATGTTTATTTTTTATTCAACCATGTTTTAGTTTCACTATATTTTACTATAAATATACAGAATTTAAACTTTTATAAAATATGTTCTTTTGTATTTTTTACCATATGATTTATTTTTATTCAAATAATGAGAATGTTGATTTAAAACTAAAGAAGGTAGTTTATTCATTTTAGTTTAAAAATTCGAAATGAAAAAAAAAACTTTAATTAAGTTAATTTTTACCTTATCTTTATTTATACCATCATGTGTTACTGTCATGTTTATTTCTTAAATTATGGATTGATGTAAATAAAATGTATGTATTTTTGTTCCTCCATTTTTTATTAAACGTTGTTTCTCAATATTTTACCTTAATACATTATAACATTTAGATTATTGGTAAAACTATTTTATATTTTTTGATAGTTATTGAAATTTTATTCAACTATATCTAATATAAAATAATTATGTTTACTTAAACATTATTAATACATTAATTATGTTAATATATTAATAATGAAAACTATAGTTTTAATTGCAAAGTTACTTTATTTAACCATAAATTGATTAAGTTTCAGGAAACTGAAACAAGATATGTGAGTTATTGCAATTTTTATTTTAGAAAAAACTGGTTTATCTACTACATAAAAATATAAACAAGTAAACGTCTTTTATAATAAAAATTATTATCTATTGTACATAAAAAAATTTTACTATGTTTGTCTCGTTAATGTTTAATTATAGAAAAATAAAGGAAATTAAATTTTTGTTGATTTTTCTGATTAATTGCTGTAATTTTGTAAGTAAAACCTCTTTGTTTAATGTAAAATAAAACCTCTTTGTAATTGATTCAACTTCCCACTTTACAATTCTTTGCAAAATATTTACAAGTTAATTATAAAAATTCATTTACATAATTGGAAAGTCTTACTAAATTCTAATAAAAAATTAAGCTGATTAGGTTGAAAAATTGAAATTATATTATCTCATCTAATTTTATATTTTAATTAACATTGGAAGTCTTTGAAAATTACGATTGAATAATTGGAAAATTTCCTTATAACACATATAAATTCTGAAAATAAATGCAAATAATAAAATATCATGATTTTTATATTGAATGAATTACGTTTAAGAAGATTTAGAAATTTACAAATTTTTTTACAAAAAGAAAAAAATCAGTTTGTAGATAAACAGTTTATATTTCTTTGCCTCATACTAGAAATTAAAGCATTACAGGAAAAACAAAAACTTGCCATTACTGAAATGTTGCATAAATAATAAGAATTATTTTTATAGATCTTTTCATTAATATTTAAGTGAATGCTTATTTATAAATGATAATAATTTAAATTAACATTAATTATATTAATTAATTTTATGGTTTTATATAAAAAATTATTCATCTACTTATTTAGTTTTAATTAATTATTAATTTATTTATTATTAATTTAGTTTTTATTCAATTTATTAATAAAATTTTAAAAAATTTGTCATTATATTTTAATCCGATAGATGGCAGTGCAAAAGAAATTGTAACAAGTACGAAATGTAATCGGTAAAATACTTGTTACTTTAAAAGTAACTGTACTCAGTACGTACTAAGTACAGGAAAAGTAACAAAGCCCCATCCCTACTTCCAACTCCTCATTTTTAGCATCTTGTTTTGTTCCGGTCGATTAGGTTCTGCTCCTCAGTTGTTCCCCCTCTCTAGGAAGACTTAATTGCCCGTGGCGAATTGGTGAGAAATTGAAAAAGAGTAAGGAGGGAATTTATTTCTTACATGTTTTTATTTTATTGGATTTTTACATGCATAAGTTTTATTAGGTAGGTTTGTTTATGCATTTCGGAGGATTGGCTTAGGTCGACGTCTATTTCCTGAAACATTATAGTTATATTCTGGTTGATTACTAATTAATGGGTTAGGTATTTGTGTTAGATTATTATAAAATGATTTGGCTAGTATATTTATGTGATCTGTAATTGTCTTAATATTGTATTCACTGAATATATTTTTATTCCTGAAATATGCTGGGGCCATTACACACATTCTGATAATTTTGTTTTCGTGTTGCTGAATTTTACAAAAGTGCTTTTGGGCAGCGTATCCCCAAACAGGGGCAGCTTTGCAATGGGTCGAATCAGTGCTTTATATAGAAGTAATTTATTATCATTGTTAATACTGATTTTCTTCCTATCAGGGGAAATATTTGGGCTTCTGCCTGCCTCAATTTTTTTCAGCGTTTCATCTATGTGTGCCAACCATGTCATTCTTTTATCGAGGGTAACCCCAAGGTATTTTACCCTTGGAGACCAAGGTATATTTATATTGAATAGTTAGAATTCAGTTGTGGGTTTCCTCTTTATACCGAAAAATACAGCTACACATTTGTCTGCATTGATGGCCAACTCGTGAACCATCGCTCCAGGATTGGAATATATTTTTTAATTGGAAGCGATGTTTCCTCGTTGTCTATTACCTGTGGATATAATTGTTATGCCATCGGCAAAAATATATCTTTCCACATCACTTTGTTTTGGCAAATCTCATAGGTATATTAGAAAAAGTAGGGGCCGAGTATGGATCCCTGCGGAACTCCGCATTTGATTTCAGTAGTTTCTGAATACCTACTGTGTATTTTGACTTTAAACTGTCTGTTTCCTAAATAGTTGTTTATCATTAGTATCAGAGGAGTAGGGAATTTGAGTTTAATCATTTTATATATTAGGTTGTTAAATCAAACCTTATCAGAGGCCATGGCAATATCCCAGGAATAAAGCAGCTGTTGCTTTATTTTCTTTAATATTTTTTGCTATCAACTCTACAGCCCTCAGTAACTGGTGGCCTGTAGAGTGTTTTTCTCTAAAGCCGAATTGATCATTATTTATGATGTTATTGCTTGTTATAAAATTATTGAGTCTGCATTTAATGCAGTATTCAAAAAGTTTAGATAATACCGGCAACAGGCTAATTGGTCTGTATGCTTTAGGATCCCTGAGATTCTTGCCATTGCCTTTGAACATGGGGGCTATTATTGCAATTTTCCAACATGCAGGATAGTAATTTAGCTTTAGTAATTGATTAAAAATGTTAGTAAGATGAAATATTGTTTTTAGTGGTAAGTTTTTTAGCATTTTGTTAGTTATTTGATCGTATCCAGGTGCCTTTCGTGGTTTCATCCTTTCAATGTACGTGATGATTTCAGATGGCAGGGTGGTGTAGGCTGGGGGGGGGATTGCGCGTAAGCTACTACTTCAGAGTTAATGTCTTCCTCTTTCTCACTAGTAATGCCATTTGGTGACAATTGGTCTTTAATGCTTACCGCAATTACATTGGCTTTCTCACTATCAGTATACGCGATGTTGTTGATTCCATTTAAGGCTGGAAAGTCACATTTTTTATTTTTACACGACTTGGTCGCCTTCCATAGGGAACCGTCTTCTGCTGCTAATGAGCTAATATGGTCGTGCCACTGCTTATTTTTAAAAGTTTTTATTTCGTTTTTTATTTTATTGTCAAATTTGTTGTATAGAATTTTATCAGCCAATTGTCGGGATTGTTGCCAGTTTTTCCTTAACATATTCCTTATATTGATTTTTTTTCATGACTAAGGAATGATAAATTGTTATTTACTTTTATTTTTTTTATGCGTTTTCATAATTTTTGTATGGTATTAGTTAATTTATTTATTTCACTTTCGATTTCATTTGCGTTATTTATATTCGCTAGATTATTGGCACTGTTAATTAAACCATGTTTGAATTTCATCCAATCTGGAATTAATGTGTGGAGAATGGTAAAATCTTTGTGTTATGTCAAATGTGCAAGTGATCGGCTAAAAGCGGCCAGTGACGGCAGGGATCCGTCACAATTTTCCAGCCTAAAAGTGGCCAGCGAAGTATATATACGTCGCAGGTTTACACCACAAAAGCGGCCATGACGTATATTTTCGCACAGTAGAAACCACTTCCTTTTTCTATCCCCCTAATGGGTGGATTGATGGATGGGTCTCCTCTAAGCTCAAAGCCTTTTCTTTTGGAGCCTTCCCCACTAAGGGACCACACTTTTGGAGCTCTAAGCCTTCCCCACTCCTCTAAGCCTTTTCTTTTGGAAACTAAAACTGGGACTGATTTTCATGCCAAATATCTAAATCATTTATTATTATCGCCAAGATTCAACTCTAAAATTTAATATTTACATTTTACAAATGAAATGCAATTTTGTATAACAAATGTCTTTTTTAAATTTTAGTTTAAATAAAATTAAGTTAGGTTATTTGATTAGGACAAAGATTTTATATTTCTATATATTTTTTAATTTGTTTCTGTTAACGCTTGCCTCCTTTCTTTAGTCTATTTTTGTCCATTTTCGTTCTTTTCTTAATTATTTACATTTATTTTAGTTAATTTAATTCAGTTTTTTTTTGTTTTAATGACATTTTATAAACTAGTTATGATTGAAATAAGCGAATAAATTTCGTAAATGTTCTTCTTCTTCTTCTTCTTCGAGTTGGGTTTGTATGTCATTGAGCACCTCTGCTTTTATCAGCATTTTGTACTGTTAACTCCAAACCCAATGTTTCTTAGTTCCATTTGCTCGGATCACCCACTTTATTAATAAAGTCTGATAACCCTTTAATGGAATCTAGGTGTAACTCTCTAGTATGGATGATGCCTAAAGAGGTTAATCTAGGGAGGGCAAGAGCCTCGCATTCATAAATGATATGCTTGGCCGTTTCCTCTTGCATATGACATTTCCTGCAGATAGGATCTTGCTGAAACAGTCCCATTTTATGGAGATGTTTTCTGAAATAGTAGTGCCCAGTTATGAAGCCTACGATTAAACGTATCTTCTGCCTAGAGCATCTAAGAATTTCATAGGAAATCCTCGCTGATGACCTACAGATCATACCTTTAAGGCCTGTTTACACGGTCCGAGTTTCTCGTCCGAATTTGCAATATGACGTCATCAAGACCGAGAAACGAGTTTCTCGTCCGATCGATCCGAGAGTGGTGTTTACACGTTCCGACTTCTCTGATTCGATTTTTTAACGTTTATCGTAGTTTCGCTTTTAGTTTTCATTTGTTGCTGTTTTATTTCGCTTCCTTTGTTGCCGTTCAATTTATTTAATCTCTATTTTGAATATGAATGAGGAATTAAAAATCGTAACAATAATGACGGTAGTGGCTGCTGCTTTATTATTATCGGAAATAAAAATAAAAGTAACAATAGATCAGTGTGGACTAAACCTTGACTGTCAAATCAGCACAATAGATTGTCAAAACAATTTTTGTGATAGGAATTTGTTGATATTTTAACTTCTAGTATTGTAGATCAAAGCAAAAAAATTCAAAAGGAGATCTTTCTTATTGAGTGACATTTTAAACATATTTAAGCAAATATGGATACTAAAAATTCTAATGTAAATTACAAGATATTTTAAAAAGATTAGGTTTCATTTAAAAACATGTTTTTATTGAATTATGACTAAAATCTATATTAAACATTTTTGCCATCATGTGTCTATATTAATCATTTTTGCAATGAAAACTGTAAACACTTTTACAATGAGAGCTCATCATTACACTTAACTGCATTTATTTTTGAATAAATCTGAAATACAGAAATCAGTATGTCTGTAATTTCAGCAGAATATGAAAAATAAATTAAGAAAAAAATGTATCTATATAAATGTTATTTTTTTAATTACGCATGAAACACTTTAATAAAATCAGACATTAATTTCAAAACTTAATAAAATAGGCTTAGAAGTCTCATGAAATGTATAGATTATATATATAAAGGAAATATCTATAATTTTTCCTTTCTTTTACATGGAGTATCTACTTTAATAAATAGCAGAGAACATTAAAAATCTTGAAACTAAAACTTGCTTTAATTAAAGTAAAATATTAATATTTATAACATTTTCAGTACATTTATAAAATGTTTCAGTTCCTTCACAGTTGTATTTTTATACAAAATATAATCAAAAGAATACTATATAAATGCTTAAATAAAAATACACAAAATATTATAATTTGCCCACTTATTATTAAAACATTTATATTGATAAGTTTTCAATATTATGGAAAATGATATGATGTCAGAAAGTAACTCATGCAATTATAGGAAGAATACATTAAGAATTTTGATTTTGCTGTTAATTAAAATATCTAGCTGATTATACAAAATCTAGGTTTTTAACATCTTAAAAGAAATTACTTGTGTTATAAATGTGAGGAAACTACTGGATATAAGACTGGTCTTATAGGAGATTTTAGAGACTATTTTCAGCTAAAAGAAAATTAATTTGCTTATAGGAAAAGGATTAATAATTTGTCACAAAAACACTAGTCAATTTTTACAAAGATATCAAAAAATATTTCAGTGAGGCCATTTGAATCATAATAATGTATGTATTACTAAATTAAGCAATATTTTTCTCCATTAAATTAAATGGGACAAAAAAGTTATGCCTTTATATTAAACTTTATTAAATAATAATATTCTGTTAACAAAATTGATAAAGCCAATAATGTTCTTAATGTATTTAGTTTTTTCAATTATATCTGCATGGAACAATTGCTGCTTATAAAAAAAATTTGATTAGAATAAGGGAAAATTTTTATTAGACTTGTTGACTTCTTAATATTTAATTATTCTAATAAAAATGATTTTTTAGTTTAAGAAAGAAACAGAAAAATCATAGAAATGACAATAAGTTTGCAAACAAAAGATTTTCATTGGTTTTCAAATCATAACTTTTTTCTAGAGAGTTCTTGTTAATGCTTTGATAAAAACTATTTTAAAGCCAAATATTTTTTTTATCAAATCATTGGAATAATGTGATTCACTATTTTCATTTTTATTTTTATTTTCATTAACCTGTTTAAAAGATTTAAGTTATTTACATCATTTTGAATTCCTTAAAATGTATGGGAGTAGAACAGTGTTAATTAAAGTTATCTCATCAGAAAATGTAGATTAATTAAAATAATTTAAATCTTATTTATTAATTTTTTAATAGAAGAAAATATTTTTGTTCACATAAGAATAGGCTTCTTAAATTATTTTTTTTAAATTTCGTCTGATGATATATTTAATACAGCAGACAGCTCTACGTATCCTTTGTTTCTGAAATTCTTGTGATAATCAACAGAATTTACATTCCATAAATATGGCTACCCTTTATATTCTTCAATTAGAATTTCGATATCTTCTTTTGCCCAATTCATTTTGTCAATGTCCCACAAAGAAAACAACTGTTTGACGAAAAAATTCTTCGGGTTGAAAAATTCGATTTTCGTGTTCTTCGATGACGTCACTCTTCCCTAAAGCTGATTGGCTGTGGACGAAAATCTCGGATGGAAAAGTAGAACATGTTTTACTTCTCTCCGAGATCGGAGCTCGACATCCGAGAACGTGTTTACACACTCCGATTTCGCGATGGCAACGGGTTCCGAGAAGTTCGGACGAGAAACTCGGAACGTGTAAACAGGCCTTTAGCGTGGGTTTGACCAGGAGATTTGAGCCAAGCTTCATACATCTTCCGTTTTTCCCATCTGCGAACATTGGTTTTTGCGGTCTTCAAATTGATCCCACAAAAAGGTTCTGGACCAATGGGAACAAAAGACGATCCTTGTTTAGCAAGCTCATCAGCCCTTTCATTGCCTTCGATACCTTTATGCCCTGGCACCCATACAAGGATCACTCTGTTTCTAGTTGCCAGTTCTGTAAGAAGGTTTCTACACTCCAGAATCATTTTAGATTTGATTTCGAAGGAATTAAGCGCTTTTAAAGTGGCTTGACTGTCACTGAAAATGAGAATCCGCTTATCGTAATAGCCCTTCTTCATATTCAGTTGGAGACAGTGGATAATGGCCAAAACTTCTGCCTGGAAGACCGAAGCGTATCGCCCAAGGCTTACAGACAAGCTGATTCTTGGTGACACGCCACAAACTCCCAGACCTGAGAGGCTGTTCTTCAGTGATCCATCTGTGTACCAGATTAGATCTCCTGTTTTAGTTTCAAACATGTTGTTATCCCATTCCTCTCTAGTTGGAAAAACTACATCGAATGTTCGTAAATGTTAATTATATATTTAATTCCCAATGAAAGAGCTCTTGCATTTATTAGTAAAATTGATGGATATTGCATAATTAATAATATTGTCTTAAATTATAATCACTCAAATTCATTTAATTTATAGTTTTATTTTTGTACATTGGGAAAAAACTTACAGAATAAGTTTACTGCATGTTAAAATTTAGTTCATCATTACTTAAATTTCTTTTAATATGCATTTGAAATATTGTTCATGAAATAGAAGTATCATTTTAAAGCATAATGTAGTCTGATAGTCATCTGAGTTTAAGCCAAGAATATTATACTTACGTTTTGACTATCATTTCTTTTGAAAGAAACATAATATTGAAACTAAAGTATACCAAAAATATTGTTACACTAAAGTCATTATTTTAATATATCAATATTAATTAGTAATATTTTTCTTACATATCATATGATTAAAAAATTTTCACTAATAAAAAATAAATAAATGAAATTACGATATTTCTTATTTTATCTCTATTCTGACTTGGAAGACATTATTTTATTTAATTTTTTGTGTAAATTTCATATATTTTTTTTATTTGACGTAAGGATAATATTTCGGGAAATGAATATTCTATAATAAAAATTTATAATATCTTCAAAGCAAATTAAATTTATGATTCAATAATTTTTTAAACAGTAAATGGTTCTTCAGAAAATTCAGTGAATTTTATTTAATATTTAACTATTGATAAACATTTTTATGTCTAAAATAGTTTTATACTCTTCAGATGGTATTCTTTTCAATTAGTGCAATAGTGATTAAGTGAAATCACAATCTTACTTCAGATAAAGAATTAAACTTTAAACTTACAGAAAGTAATTATTTTTTTATAAAACATATTTAAGTAATTATTTTATAATAAAATTATTTTTAAGCAAACAAATTATTAATGTGTTTGTTCAACAAATGATTATCGTTAAAACCATCGATATTAGATACAAAAAGAGATTTTTAAATTGAATAATCTTAACTACAGAAATTCTTGTTGCAAAATGGTTAGCAAATCTTCCTAACTATTCTTGTTTGAACAAAAAATAAATCCGTCACATTTATCTTTTAAAAATAAAATTGTCTATTCGATATAGGATCGACTGTGTCATTAAAATCTAAAAATTAATGATCAGCGCATTATATATTTCGGACAAATTATTTTCTTAAGAATTAAAGTTATAAAATCAAAGAACATTCACTCACGCAGAACATCTGAATGAAATAGTAAGTTAAAAATAGTACCAGAAATCATGAAATATTTAAGCTTAGTTTTCATTTCTCAATCTGCTTTAATTATAACAAGATTCAGATACCATAAAAATGTTGAATTTGATAAAAAATAGGGAAATTAATTGTAGAAATTACAAAAATAAAATTCAGTTCTAAATGAAATATAAGCTTCTAAATAACTTAATTAGCTGTTCAAATTCTGCAATAATTATTTACCATTTTTTTAAAAATGCTCGTACTATATACTAAAAATACTCGTACTAAATTTTGTGAGTTACTATATAAACTCCAAAATAGTTATTTAATATACAATAAGACATTAGAATATTTAAATTATAAGCAATTTTTCTGCAAGAATATAATATTATTTGTATTTGTAAAATAAACTCCATTAAAAAATAGCAACAAAGTCTGGGCATATATTAGTTATGTGAAGACAAACAAACTTAATATTGAATAATATCAATAAAGCTTATAATACCGATTAGTTTAAAATTGCAGGTATACTTTGAATTTCTAACAAAAATGTAAGAATCTTATGATACAAAAACAATTTTTCCTACTTAAATAAATTTTTGATAATTTAAAATACATTAACCTTTTTTTAAACTATTATTCGATACATTGAAGAATAAAAAAATAGATGCTTAAAACAATTATACAAATTCTTAAATTTTCAAGTGCTTAAAAATATATCTTATCAATTTAAAAAATCATTACTTATTTCCATAATTTTTTTGACTTTAATTCTTGATATATAAATTTCTAAAATTCAGCATGTGGAATGTTAATGCTATTTCAACACTTTGAAAATAAATTTTTTTGTAATCTCGCTCTATCTCAAAAAAGTTTAAAATGTTCAAATAAGTTCTTGCATTTTATCTATAAAAATGTCTTTTTATTTTGAAAACATATCGAGATAATTTTTACAAAAGAAGATAAAAATGAATAGAAATTTTTAGACATAATAATTATCTGCAAAGTCATTAAGTACTTTATTAGTATTAATAAAAAGATCATACAGAATAAGAAAAATTAAAATAAAATTTAACTTTGTGATTTTATTTCAAAAAAATAAAATGTAAATTACATATAGTTAAGGAAATTAAATTTGATTGATTAACTTAATGCTTGTAGTTTTCCCGTGTTTAGAATTTTTTTAAATATTTAAAATAAACTATTCTTATGAAATTTTCTTTTCAAAATTCTACTTTACTTATGTAAAAGTAAAATGTTTATAAAGTTTATAATTTTTATACAAATAGGATTTCTACAATTTTACATGATTTGATAAGCAAAACTTGTTTTGTATTGATTTGTTTCTATCATATTAATAATATTATATTGTTTTATTGTGCAACAGAATTTATAAATAGCTCCTAAAATATTCAAATATTTTTCACTAATTCACTACCCATTGGATCTCTTGAAAATATTGAGAAATTAATGTTGAATTTATTAATGGATGAGGTATTAAATTTATTTTCTCTACAATTTTTATAAATTTTCAATGGTACTATTTCAAGCAGTTTCCCATATACGTTAGGAATCCGTTTCAAGGAAGATAACTAATCACGCGTGTGACTTCCTGTATGAGTAGGGATGTTTCCAGTTAGTTACGGAAGGAATGAAAGAGAGTGTGTTCGATTGTTCTAGTGCAGTCTTTCCCAAAGTGGGCGATAACGCCCCCTTGTGGGCGTTTGAGACCTAGAGGGGGCGTTAAAGGGCCCAGAAAAAAATGGGGGGCGTTGACATGGGTTAGGGGGCGATGGCAGATTTGTAATTTGATTTACTTTATATTTCAAATTTCACTAGAATTAAAACCTACCTACTACACAATAACGAATACTTAGTTTATATTCCTACCCTGTATGATGGTATAAAAACTTAAAAATACTTAACACAGATTTCGTAAATAGACCGCACGCCGTATGCACGTACGTTGTAAAATGACGAAAAGCATACAGCTGTGTAAATGCATGAATTGCCAAATGTGGCAAACATTCCGGTGATGACTGCTGCGGGACTAACTGCGGGAGCCGGTGCACTTATCATGTTGTGCTCCGTAGACCATAGTGGGATGACCATACTGTCCGTGTTTGTTTGCAGAAACCTTCAGCGCTTTTTCGCATACGTCAGGTCTACTTCGAGTTCATCAAAATAGGGTTGAGACAAAAGAAAAATGTTTACTTAACATGCGTGCTACTGAAAAACCGGTCTGAGGAAAAATCCGGCGTATCCATCCATCCCAGTGTATCGCCCCTTTTCAGAATAGAATGGTCGACAGGTGGCGGTTTTGCAATACGAAAATGGACTGTATGTCGTAGCAATCGGCTGGTTCATCGATACTTGTCCTAACTTGCTCAGTACGATTGAGCGTCGAAAGAGATAAACGAGTTTATGTGTGTTTACCTTATTCCTGTCGGTGCTTGCTGTATTTAAATCCTATATAAAAGCTCGCAATTTTTCTTATATTTTTATTAGTGGTTTCGCTCGCTATCTTTAAACGAGTATTTAAGTTCAACACTTTATTTACATATTTTTTTAAAAAAGCCATGTCGCAAGCAAAAAAGAAGAAACGGCAATACAGTGCAGAATATATTAAGTATGGATTCATAGAAAATTCGACAAACTCATCTTTGCCTTTGTGCCTTCTTTGTTCAAAAACATTTTCAAACGAAGCGATGAAGCCTTAAGGACTTCAAGATCATTTAAATAAAATGCATCCAGATAAGAAGGACAAAAATGTACCCTATTTTCAAGAGCTGGAAAAGAAGCATAATGCTCAGCCAAGTATATCGAAACTTTTTTCGATGGCTGCTAAGCAAGATGATGATGGACTTCGAGCTTCATACAATATCTTTCTGTTAATTGCTCAAACCGGTAAACCACACACAATCGGAGAAGCGTTAATTTTGCCGGCGATAAAAGAAGTTATAACTACTGTGCTCCATAAACCGGCGGCAGATATAATTCGAAATTCTTCTTTGAGCTATAATTCTGTGCAAAGACGAATTGATGAAATGGCTGAAAACATTGAAGAGTCACTGTGCAATCCTCTGAAGACTAGTCAATTTTCAATTTAATTGGATGAGTCCACTTTACCAACTAATGAAGCATTGTTGTTGCCTTACGTGAGGTTCATTAAAGATGAAAAAATATGTCAAGAACTTTTATTTGCTAGAAATTTAGAGACAGACACAAAAGGAGAAACCATATTTATAACATTGTAAAAGTTTTGTGATGAAAAAGGAATTCCCTTGAAGAATATTATATCAACTGCTACAGATGGTGCTCCAGCTATGACAGGGTTTCAAAAAGGCTTCATGTCGTGCTTAAAAAACAAAATTCCTGGTGTGATTGCTGTACATTGCGTTATACATCGACAGCATTTAGTTGCTAGAAATTTAAGTGAACGACTGTATCAATCATTGCAACATGTCATCAGAGTAGTCAATAAAATCCGAAATAACTCTTTAAATGACAGATTATTTAATCATCTTTGTGTTGCTAATCATGAAGATTTCAACAGATTGATCTTTCACACGGAAGTGCGTGCTAATCTTAACCAAGAAGAATATCGGCACACGTGAGTTCCATAATTTTCCCAATTTATCAGTATTCTGCAACAACGATGACTTGCTCGTCTACTGTCAACATTTGGAAAATCTTCATAGTGATTTCATTGAAATATTCCATGACATTTTGAAATTGGAAATACCAGACTGGGTATTAGATACTTTTTCAAATGTCAACATAGCAATATCACCCCAGCTGGAAGAAGAGCTTATAGAACTGATAACGAACGAGGAAATAAAAATTAAATTTAAAAATGGCTACCAACAATTTTGACTACAAAAGTCAATTCCGCAGTTGTACCCTGAATTGTGGTTGATCGTTCAACAATTTTTGATATCATTCCCATCGTCATATTTGCGTGAAAAAAGATTTAGCACTGTGACAACGCTGCTTACTAAAAGAGAAATCATTTGCAAGTTACCAAACGTGGCGACTTACAACTGTTTTTGAGTAACATCCCACCTGATATCAACAAACTTGCTAAAAATCATCAAATTCATCCATCCCATTAGATTAGTTTACAAACTAAAATTGATTACCTATCTACACTACATGCTAAAAAAATTGCTACACCAAGAAGGAATGCAAATAACAGAACGATATTTATTGGACACATACATTATAGTGGAGAGAACAAGTGATTAGACTTACAGGAAATTAGGATGTATAGATCTTGAGAAATCAGGACCCAGAGCAGCTACTTCTGGCTGCAATAACAGCATTTATCCGCCTAGGTATGCAGTCAAACAGAGATTGTATGGCATGTACGGGGATCTCAGTCCATGCAGCTTCAACACTATGCCACAGTTCATCGATAATAGTGGATGGTGAGTGATGGCCTGCCAATCGCTAGGCAACCATTGACCACACGTTCTCAATTGGTGACAGATTAGGAGAACGCACTGGCCAGTGTAACAGTCGAAGCTGTTCTGTATCAAGGAAGTTCAGAACAATACGAGCAACATGCGTTCGTGCATTATCTTGTTGAAGCAAAGTATTAGGGAGGCCTCGAAGATAAGGTAGAGCCACGGGCCTTAACACATCGGAAATGTAACGTTTGCTGTTCAAAGTGCCGGTAATGCGAACAAGAGGTGATCGAGACGTGTATCCAATGGCACCCCATACCATCACTCCAGCAGATGGGCCAGTATTTTGATGTCCAATGCAAGCTGGCAATGCGCGTTCTCCACGATGCCTCCAAACACGGATGCGGCCATCATGGTCCTGTATACAGAACTGAGTTTTATCTGTAAAGATGACGTGATGCCATTCCCGCGTCCAGGTTCGTCGCTGATCACACCATTGAAGGCGCTCCTGTCTTTGAGTCAGCGTCAATAGTAGCCGAAGCCATGGTCGCCGTGCAGACAATCCATGCTGCTGCAAACGTCGTCGATCTGTTCGAGCAGAAACTTGTTGCCTTGCAAATGACTCCATTTCTCGTCTCAGGGTTCGTGACGTGGCTGTACGATCCCTTGTGACCATGCGGATAAGATGTGTGTCTTCTCTGCTGTTAGTGATGGGGGTCGCTGAGATCCTGCATGACGTTCCGTATGATTGTCCTGAACCCATCGATTCCATATTCTGCTAACAATCATGGGGTCTGGACCGACGCGAGCAGCAATATTGCGGTACGATAAACCGCAATCCCGGTAGGCTATAATCCTTCCTTGATCAAAGTCAGACACGTGCTGATAGGCACTTCTTCTTCTTGTTACACGAGGCATTACAACTTTCTTAGCCGAAAACAACGTTGAAACGGAAACCGAGTATGAGAAAACTGCTGTCGAATCTCTGGTTTTATACACATTGTAGATGTCACTACTGTCGCTTGCTTTGTATGAATGTGCTGAAAATCTAATCATTTGCATATCACAGCAAGTTCTACCTACCATGCAAATTTCACGTGTGTGGTGTGCTGCTTTCCTGGTGTAGCAATTTTAATGGCCAGTAGTGTATATTGTTTCTTTTAATTTGATTAAAATCTATTATTAATATTATAAGTTGCGTTTTAATTGCTCTCACTGATAAAAATTTCTAGTTAGAATGTAAGTTTAAACACCAGAACCGACCAATATAGCACACTATAACTAAATTAATTAAAGTAATGAAATTGTGGTTTTTAAGTTTTAGGAGTGTATAAAAAATGAGGGGGAACACTGTTCTAATTTTTAGGAATTTGATTCTAGGAATTTGAGAGAAACACTGTTCTAGTGGAATGAGAAACTGGTTTTTTACACTGATTCATTACTATACTCTAATTTAGACGTGTGTTTTCTTCTCTAAAATGATTATCAAGTCTCAAAGAAAATAAATTTTGATATTGATAAGTGAAATATTTCAAACTGTTCTTTTTTTGTCAAATTTATATTTTAAGAAACATTTAAAAAAAATAAATGGCTAGTGACAATGAAGATGAAGTTTCTCTTTTAACTACGTTTGAAATATTTTTTTCTGAATTAGAAGAATCTGACAATGATGATGTTAATTATGTCAGACAATAGTATCAGTGAATAACGAAATTCCAGCTCCACAATGTTTTTCATTCATGGTTTCTCTTGGAATGAAAGTACCAGCTCCCAATCTGGAGGATTTGTTGAAATTTTTTGAATTATTTATGAATGACACTCTAATTGAAATGTTTGGGGAGGAAACAAATATTTATGCTGCAAATTATTTACAAGGGAATACTCTTTTACCCCAAATTCAAGATCACGTAAAATTTTCACCGCTTCAATTTTACGGTACAAAGCTGCTAATTTTTTATTTTCAATAAAAAAAAATTCATAACCGAACGCATTTTCTTTTGAGAACAATGTGGAAGCAAAAATTTACCAAAATTTTGCTTGTTCTTTATGATAAACTGGAGACTCTGCTACGAGCATTAGGCTTTAAAAGTAAAGTCTCAAAAATATGAAGCAATGTTATATCCCCTTTAGTAGAATCAGCTCTGCCAGAAATTCTTATCAAGAAATGGGAAAGCACACGTACCTATGTAGAAAATAAAGACAAGATGAATTTGTTAGAAAATTTATTGGAATTTCTTCATTTGGAAGTCGAAAGTGACGAGTGGTTACAACTTTCTCTATCAAATTTTGCGAATGATTAAGAATTTAATAATTTTAAAGTGAAAGAAAAATTTCCTACTACAGCTACTGAAAAGCAAAGAGAAAAATAGCAAGCATTGTTTATTTCGTAATATATCGTTACATGTTGCCTCAAAATGCTTTAAGAGTATCGATATGCCACTGGAGTTTAATTATATTGTATTTATGTAGGCGCTAAAAATGCATTTTCCATTCATTTCAATTACAGAAATTTATAGCATGTCTACACATGCTATAAATTTCTAAATACAATGATAACATATACAGAATCATATTTGTAGTGTATTTACTTCTTTCAAATGGAATCTACAGCGTTATTTTGAAACTTACACATTCATAAAAAAATTAGTCCATAAGAATTGTATTTAAAGCAAATCTATTTTTTATTTCAATATTCCATATTTGTTCCTAAGAGCTTTTGTAAAGTGAATAATAAAATAAAAATATTTTTATTTGTATTTACGCAGATAACCTTGTTTTAGAAATTTTTTAAACATTATACTTTCTTTCTCATCCGATGGGTCTAGATAAGGCAAGTTGACTAGCAGCTAAATGCTTTTTCAGCGCTTAATCAGAACTGCAAAACAATGATCAATTTATCAATTGTACAACGCTGTTGATTCATAAATTACAATAATTCTTATTTGAAATGCTCTATTAAAAATTATTCTCATTTAAACATTCTTTTTTGCTCTTAAAAAATATTTGAAACCAAGAGATTTTAAACAGAAATTTAATCTCTTATCTAATTATTCTTTATTCTATTTATTTCTTTTTTCTTTGTCAATCTACTTTGTGAGCATCAAACTTTATTTCACATTTTTAAGGATATTGTACCTTATATACTCATTTGAGTATCTTTAAGCAAATTGTGACCTTATGTATCCGTATACTATGTTTTCTTTTGTCAACTGTATCCTTACATATTCTTACAAAGCAAAAAATTGTTTCAATATAATTGTATAATCAATAAAATTGTCAAGCCAGTACAGTAAAAATTGCAAGCAAAAAAATAAATAAAAAGGAATTTAAGTATTTAGTTACCTTGATATACTCATTCTTTTTTAAAACTCCCACTTTGAATTTCAATTCCATATATTTATTTTACTTTTACATTATTCAAAATATAAAGTGCTCATAAATTTGTAATACACATAATTTTTTTTATAAAACCGAAAGTAAGATTTTCAGTCCTAGTAAAACTGTCAAAAGGGTTTATTTTTAAAATATAATACCAAAATAGGAATATTTCTCTGTTTTGGTAATGGTTTATTTATTCTAGGGATATTTTATGAATTTAATTTTAATATTTGTTTTATAATTCGGATAAATACATAAATCAGATAAAAACCAATTAAAATAAATTTGTTGAAAGATTAATTTTTCACATACAGTAAGTGAATTTCAGTAGAAATTAAGAGAACAAGTTAAACACTAGAATTAAATCAAAAGAAGTCTACCGAAATATTTCATGAAAAAAATCATATAACATTCAAGGTGGAAATAAAAGATTGATGTAGAGTCTGTTCATCATGCGATGTACAGTACTTTAAAGTTGAACATTGCTCCGGAAAATGGGTATTCACAATTTGGAAACAGAAACTAAAGTGATGACTCTCACGTTTGGTTTGTAATTCCCACAGATATCATTAAACTTGGAAGAGATTGCCATTTTTGACAAATTTTATGTGTTCCAGGTGATATTAGTGAGTATAACGTATCTTTGGTTAGGCCAAGTATAGAGCTCATTACATTTTGTGTGGTTACAAGAATGATGTTTCTTCCAACCAGTTCAATCGTGGCCTCGAATACAAAAATTTTATCATACAATATGATATTAATGATCGCTTTGTCACTGAAATTCACGCAAATGAAAATTCATCATTTCAGTACGATTCCTACTATATGCTCTTAACAGTCGAAATAATAACATTTATTAAATAGAAATCTGACGAATATAGCTGAAAAATTACAAAAACGGGAAATAAAAATTATTGACTTCTCTGTTATCATCTAAACAGAATAATGATTGAAAGAGACATTAACCACTTCTTCCCACCAGGATTCGAACTTTTGTTACTGGTAATTTTAATCCTAAGCAAACAATACATCGAAATCTCATAAAAAAATGGGAACTTGTTCTTATAAACTTTACTAAAATATATAAAAATTAATGAATAAATAGGACCAACGTATTATTTCACGTTTGTAAGTCGTAGATACTGTACACCATTCTTATCGATTCAGTTTTAATGAGATGAACTTTAACTATCTACCTATTATAACAACAATAGGAACTCATAAAATACATCAAATTACTAGTTTTTGAAATAGAAAGTTCGCAAAATAGAAAATAAGCATTAGATTATTAAAACTTGTTTTTTTTAAATTAAACTTTCCTTTTTTTAAAGGAAATACTATTAGAAAAAGGATTTAAAATGCACTCTTTAAGAAATACATACTTAATTATAATATATAATTCAAATAAGAATAATAAATAAGAATTCACACTTAAAAACATACTTACTTTCATTTTATTGATGAAAACTTAATCAAAGTAATCATTTTCTGCTTAAAAACTATATTTTTAAAACTCATTTTCCATTTCTTCAAGATAGAGATTTTTTCAACTGTGTATTCTATTTTTCCATTTCTTCAACGTATTTCGCTGGTTTATTTTTTTCCTAAACGGTAGTTAAAGCTGATTCGATTTTTTATAAAATTGCTTATGCTACGACGTAATCAATTTAAACGATAAAACATTCTGTTCTGGAACTACACTTGTTTCAAAATGGAAACGTGATTCTTGTTCAAGGAAAAAAGAATAAAGAATTTTTTTTTACTTTACATTGTCTTTTAAGCGTAACCACTATGAGCAGAAAAAAATATGTAAGGCATCAAATTCTCCTTCTTTCTAACTCTGCTCATTTTTTTTAAATAATGATATATTTATGTTACGGTAAAAGTAATAAATTCCCTGATTATGTAAAATTACCGGTGATTATACATAATCGCCACTAAATTTGGTAAATATGATAAATTATTTCATATTTATCAAATTTACCGGTTAGTTTATAAAATCCCAAACTCATAATGGGGAATGTGATAAAAGCCCCTAACTTTACGAAAATTCATTCAGTTTGCGCAACGGCTTGGCTTCTATCAACACGTGACAACCACGTGATTTTAAAAGTAGTTCTCATTTCGTTGCATGTAGACTTGATATTTATCACATTTACCATTACGAGTTGGATATTCCCAAATTTAGTCGTGATTATGATGATAAGTGCAAATGTAAAAAACCTGGCAAGCTTTGTAATTCTAAAACAGTCTAATAAGTCTAAAGAAGTAAACATACATGTAAATGCAAATAAATGATTTTTTCCCCATAGAATATGGGTTTGGTTTGTTTCCACAAAATAATCCGAATTTATTACTTTTCCCATTACGATGTTGGGGATTTTATAAACTAACCGGTAAATTTGATAAATATGAAATAATTTATCATATTTACCAAATTCAGTGGTGATTATATATAAATACTGGTAATTTTATATAATCACCTATTTATCATTTTTACTGTAACACACACACATATATATATATACATATATATATATATATATATATATATATATATATATATATATATATATATATATATATATACATATATATATATATATATATATATATATATATATATATATATATATATATATATATATATATATATATATATATATATATATATATATATATATATATATATATATATATATATATATATATATATATATATATATATATATATATACAGTAAGACCCCGCTTAACGCGGGGGATACGTTCCATCCAAGTAGAGCGTAATGCGAAACAGCGCTAAACGAGGCTATCTTTACATGTAAATATTGGGGTTAGGGGAAGATGGCTAGGAAATTGGTTAGGTATTAAATTTAAAAAGTATGTTTTTTTAATAAAAATAAAACCAAACATTTATTTCTTAAAGCTCAAATTAATACCACATTATTATTTCTTGCAAAAATAACAACAAAATATAAATAACAAAACGAATATTCTTAAAAAAAAAAACAAATAAAATTCTAAGTCAGTCATATTTAGTTAGCCTTCCGCGTTTTCAGTGTTCTGCCTTTTTGTGACAAAAGCATCTAATGTTGTTTGCCTTTTTCTTTTGCGTTGTTCTCTTAAAAGTTCTTCATAAACGGATAGAGCATCTCTAACACCACGCCTTACTTTTGAGCTCCTGTCAAAATTCGGATCATTTTCAATGAATTGATCCATTATTTCAGTTATGGTAGACAAACTCCTTTTTACAAACGCCATCGAAAGTTCTTTTGCTCTTCTTCTGAATCACTGCTGTCAACATTTTTGTTTTCTTCTTGTTCAGTTAATTCCTTGAGCTCATCATTAGAAAGACTAGCCGCTGCTTCTTGAATTATTTCTTCGACATCTTCCACATTTACCCCTTCAAAACCGGTTTGCTTCGTTAATTTCACTATCTCTTCCACTATTTCATCCACATCGACAGAGTGTCCAACGTCATCGCTCTTACTTAAATCCGGCCAAATATTCTTCCATACTCCTTTCAAAGATCTTTCTGTTACCTCATTCCAAGAAAGGCCTATGTTTTCTACAGCAACCACGATGTTGTAGTTTTTCCAAAATTCTCTTATGGACTGGTTCTCTTCTCCGTCTGTTTTTTCAAACATTTGCTTAAAGGTTCGCCGCAAGTAATAAGCCTTAAAATTTGATATAACGCCTTGGTCCATTGGTTGAATTAAGGCAGTTGTGTTAGGCGGCAAGAAAACCACTTCGACTGGAATGCATGTTGTTAAGTCTGATAAATTTCTTGGGTGGCTTGGAGCATTATCAATTAACAGAAGTGCTTTTTGTTCAAGTTTTTTAATTTCGCAATAACGTTTAACAGACGGGCAGAAATGTTCAGTGAACCAATCCTGGAAAATTTTCGCAGTTATCCATGATTTTTTATTAGACTCCCAAATTAAAAGTAAAGTTGATTTAGACATGCCTTTCATCGCTCTTGGGTTTTTGGAATGGTAAATTAGTAATGGTTTTAATTTTAAATCTCCGCTTGCGTTAACACCTAGTAGAAGGGTTAAGCGATCTTCTGCAGCTTTAAATCCTGGTGCCCGTTTCTCTTCACGGGATAGAAATGTTCGTTTCGGTATTCTTTTCCAAAACAAGCCTGTTTCATCAACATTAAAAACCAATTCTGGAGGATAGTTTCCTTCTTCAATTATTTTTTTAATATCGCTGGAAATTCAGCCGCCGCTTTTGTATCACCACTTGCTGCTTCTCCTGTAATCTTTATGTTGTGAAGGTTATTTCGATGTTTAAATCTATAAAGCCATCCTCGACTAGCAACGAAAGTTTCACTTGTGTCAATTGTCTCAGCCTGGATGTAATTAAAAATTCTTCTAGCTTTTTCCATTATGATAGATTGGCTTAATGGCATATTGCGGTCAATTTCGTCAATCCATATAGACAGTCGTTTCCTCTATGATATTATTTCTAGAACGGGTAATTCTAGTTGTAGAGCTTGGCGTAGTTGTAGTTGCCGATGACAGTATTTTTTCTTTATTCTTCATGATGGTCCTTATTGTTGAAGTTGGTAAATACAATGAAGCACTAATTAGAGTTTGACGTTCACCAGAATCTAATCTTCTAATCACTTCCATTTTAGTTTTGAGTGAAATGCTTTTTCTGGTTGCTTTCTTTTCTTTTTCATTATCACCCATAGTAAAAACTAAAGATCAAAATATTTGACACTGTAATATAGTATTAAATATGTAAATTAATACCTACATACAATAATGTCAACAAATGTTTCCAATAATAAAAATATGTCTGTACAATACCGCACCAAACAAGAAACACAAGTACACTCTTTCGGATATGTATTTGAAACCTATCGCTGCATAATATTTCGGGGAATCCCCGTATGCTGCGAGCTATTTCGTGGAATCCCCGGGTTGAAATAAAAGAGCGCTAAACCGAAACAGCGTTAAGCCGGGTCTTACTATATATATATATATATATATATATATATATATATATATATATATATATATATATATATATATAGAGAGAGAGAGAGAGAGAGAGAGAGAGAGTGAAAATACTGTATTTGACTATTGAAACACGTTTTTATACTTTTCAAATTAGACCACCAATAAAAATGGACTGGAATGCGAATAAAAATAATTCTGATTTTAGTATTTAATTATTCTGACTAAAAGGAATTTTCAAGTATTTCACATTTCATTCTATTTGTTTTTTTGGATGATATATATTTGAGACCTTATTCGTAGTTCAAAACACCGTCTTGAACAAATTAAAATAAAAAATATATCGTTTAGTAATAGAAAAGTTTTATCTTCCTATATCGCAATTATCTAAATAAAGTAAAGCCCCTATTACATTAGAGTTGCCGATATTTCAGTTTGAACGTCACAGCTCAAATTTCAGCAATTCGTTTTATCCGTCCAATAATATTACAGATTTTTTTAACAGCCGCGCAATTGAAATTTGTACATTATTTTATTTTCGCCAAGTTTCATGCCAAATGTAAGTCAATGGCGTTATAAGTTGCCGAAAATCAGCAACGTTTTTGCGCATGCAGCAGCAACTCCGGCAATTCCTATTACCAATGATTTTAAAATGTAATCACGTTTTGTCTTCTTTTAACCAAGCGGAAATAGTACAAGAAATAGTTGTTTATTTTCATTTTTGTTGTCATAATTCAATGTTAACGAACCATCTTGAAGTTGTCTGGGCATGATTATCTGCAAAAACACCTTCACCGTTTGGGTTTGAGGGACTCTCCAATCTGCCCTTTTTGCGGACTAGAGGATATGACTGGTGACCACCTTTTCACTTGCCCTGGACTTTCGGACGTCGCAGATAGAAATTCTGCAGAAGATGACTTTTTATTCACCTCAAGATTGTATTGGGCTGCCCGACAGAGACTGATGGTTGAAAAACCAAGGTCGGGCGTAGGATAAAAAAAAATCTTGAAGTTGCCAATTTTTAAACAACAAATTTAGACTTAGAATGGGCATATTAATTTTAATTTAAAAGAATTTAACTGCTTAAAAATTTGATTACGTTTTAAAGAATATTGTATAGTTCAAATTATTTTGTTTAAATAATTTGAAAGTATTTCAAAATATTTGTGCAGATATTCTTAATAGGATATATTTTTATGGAACTAGTAGGGTATCCCCATCTAATGGCGAACATGGTGAATTCTTTTCGTCGCCAAGCTAAGCGTGCGTTTTTTAACACGGGTATTTTCCCGAAGTTCGAAAAATAAGCATTTGTGTGTCACCAACATTATGCACATGAGACATTATGGAAAAATATATAAGAAAAATATAATAATAAATTAACAAAAATATATAAGATATGCATAAATTAACAATACGAAATTGGGAAAAAAATTATGATGTTAAAAAAATAAAAAATAAACAAATAAATTAAAAAATATATATAATACATAAACTAAATAAAAAGACAGATATAATTGATAATTAAAGTAAATGAAATTGTAAAAAAAAATTATGATGTTTGCACGCTGGCGACAACGAAACAATGGAGGGGAATCCCCTACTTGTTCCCACAACAGCAAACAGCAGTCAAATGGCTTCCACTTGAATCGTAGAACAAAGAACAAAGAAACTCGAAGTGAAACTAAAAAAGCTGTTGCCACTGAATAAAAGCACATATACCACGGAAAAATTATGTAAAATACGAGAAAAAAAATCTGGCAACCAAAAAATAAGAAAAGCAAAAAAAAAAAAAAAAACTGAAATCGGCAACACTACAATAGAAAAGTATGACTGTAATTGCCTTCTTTCTTCTAACAGACAAGCATAGAAGTGGGTACTAGGTAGTTGCAATTTTGTGATGTAGTTTTCTGATTGTTCATTGATAATCCTGAAAAAAAGTTCCCTGGGAATAAACATTGGGAAGTTTCTGTAGATCAGTCCATTTTATGATACAAAATTATTCTCCTTCAAGAACTGGAATTTTTCTGGGAGGCAACGCTCCTGTTCAGAAAGCAGAGTAATGTTAATAATTAAATAATGTTTTGATGAACACGAATATGTAGTAAACAGTCTAGCTTGTCCCGCACAGTACCCTGATCTCAATATAACACTTATTACATATGTTCTATTTTAGAGCGTTCAATCTGGAATAAATATTATTCAAAAGCATCTTCCAAGAATATTCTTAAAATGAAGAATGATTCAATGTTCTTCTATAAACATTATTCAGGATTTGTAAGATTCGATTCTCAGGCGAAACCAAGCTATATTACATGTTAAAGATGACTCTATGCTCTTTTATTAAGGTATTTCGCATAAGTCGAGGATGCTCCTATTTTTCTAATAACTATTTATTCCAAAGAAAGCACCCGACAAGGATGTAAGAAGTTTAAATCTGAATCAAAAATTACATTCTGAAATATATATATAAATTTTGGAATAAAAATTTATATTACAATTTCAAAACTATGTAATAATTTCAATCAAATTACATATTTCTTATAAATATATCGACAATATGCGAAAAAATAATGCATTATTAATATCAAAATGTTCAGTAGAAAGATATGATGGTGAACTAAGCAATAATGAATTAAGAAATTAACATGAAGAATGACTAATTTGTCTTGTCAAATTAAGAGGCTAAAATTATTCTAGCCCCTTAATTTATAACATCGTGTCATAGTAATGTGAAGATTCTTTCTGTAATAACGTTATAATTTAGCCATGCTCTGTATGAGAAATATTTTTGTCTTTCAATGAAAGGAAGCCATAGTTTGTCCTCAATAATCTGAACATCGAATTCTGTTTCCGGACATGTATATCATAATTGAGGGAACCTCTTTTTCATCGTTTATTAGTTTATATACCATTCGATACTAAATCCTGCTAATTATATTCCCTAAAGTTTCATTTTTTCTGGATTTCTGTTGCAAACATTAAGTATTATTTTCTATCTATCATGAATGCTATATTTGCATCTGTACGAATTTTCTACATACACAAGTATTGTATTTAAATGTGCAAGTGTATAATTTCGAAATATAATATCAAGTTGTTAATTGCTCGAAATTGCTAATTTAAAATCAAATTATTTAATATTTATAAGTTACAAAAATAATTTCTATTTGGCTAATTACTTTATTGTTTTTATATCAGTGTTTCATGTCGGAAATTTTTTTTAAATTTTATTTATTAAAAATCTGTTTAAAAAGGAAAAAATTCTAATTAAATGCTTTCAAAATATAATTTATTATAAAAGTAACTTCTTTTTTAAGCGATCTAATAAAGAACATTTTTAACAAAATGATCAAATCAGAAATGAAAATTAAAAATAAAAACCAAAAATTAAAGTGGTGACATTTAACTATGGAAGAGTGATTATTGATGTTAACTACACATGTAGTTAAGATCACTTACAATTTTCTGTGAAAAATGATTAAATTTTTTTAAACATTCAGTTTACATAAAAAATAATAATTTAGTAAAGAAGACTGTAAAAAGAATCGAATGATCGTGTTTTATCAACAGACTCAAAAATACGTGTTTATACTTTCGATGCAAATCATCAACTAAGTATCTCTTGCCTACAGATGGCGCTCTCAGCACTGCGATGGGATTATTTCACACTCCCTACCGATCTCTATTAAGAGTTTTCATCTGATATCAAATTCAAAGAAAAACATATAAATTTCAAACGATAAAATTTACAAATTTCAAACAATAGATGTAAATTAGGTTCAATTACTTATCGAAGAGTTAAATGAGAAAACAACTTGTTTCATTACAGGTTTCCATAAAAGCAAATAAATCAAATATACAAATATTATTCTACTAGATAAAGAGAAAAAAACACATATTAATACCTATCAAATAAGCATGAATAATTTTTAAACTTTGAGCAATGAAATCAAATGTTAGAACTCTAGAATGAATAATTAGAGTCTTATTTAATTTTAGTTAGAATCAATCCTTAGCTCCAATGGGTAAGGGATTTGTATGGGTCTTCTGAGGTTATCCGTTTTCATAGTTTTGACAATAGCAGCTCTCACATGTCAATCTCTGCCTTTTATAAATTCTTTAATTACTGCTACAACAATTTTGATTTTTCCGTTCCTTCCAATATTACTACGACTCCAATTTTCAAATCTTGATGTACTTCTGGGGTTTTCAAGTAATTAGCGTTTCTTAGATGTTACAGATATTGATTCTTCTACTTAATCCACAGTTGTTTTAGTATTCCAGCTTGATAAACCTTTCTTTTAGTTAAAGTATCCTTAGTGCAGACCTTATTTTCTAATTCCAGCAAAGTAATGGGCAGTTCTAAATCTTCTTTTCCAAATCTCAAAAAATGGTTTTGGGTTAGTGGGGAAAATTCTCCGAATTCATCAGATATAAAGGTAAGGAGTCTTTAATTTATAACAGCTTCAATTTCTGTTAATATTGTCGTAAGTTCTTCAAACTCAAGGAGAGCTCTCCTGAGTGTCTTTTTAAGTGGATCCTTAACTGATTAAACTAGCCTTTTATAGAAACTACCCCCTCAATGGGGCACGTTCAATGAATTTTAAAGTAATATTTTGGGCAGTTATAAAATCTCGAAATTTGGTATCTTTTTGAAAAAACGATATATTTTCTGAAGTTCATTGGCAGCACGTTAAAAAGTCTTTACATTGTCAAAATAGATGATTTTCGGAACACCACGTCTTGATTGAAATCTTTTAAAGCTACAAGAAAGATTTCTGTTGATAAGCTAGGTACCAGTTTTAAATATATGGCGCGTGTTACAGCATACGTGAACAAAGTTACCTAGTTCCATAGGCTTTAGAAGTTGTCTTGTCATTTTTCTCGAAAATTGGTCCAACAAAGTCGATTCAACAAATGGTGTAAGGAGGGGTTTCAATTATCTCTCCTTCGATAACTGTGCAGTCAGTTGATTCTCTGGTTTTGCCGAATATTTTAGGCAAATTAAACAGTTTCTTATAATTTTCTTCACCAACTGTCTTCCTTTAGGAATACAATACCTTCTTCTAATCTCAACTAAAGTAGCCGTGACTCCACTATGTAGGACCTTATCATGTTTTTCTCTTATCAAGAATTCAGTAAACTTTGAATTTCGTGGTAAGACAATTGGATGTTTTTCCTCATAGGTGTATTCCACTTCTTCAATTTTTCCTTTGATTATCAGTATATTATCTTCATCTAAACAAGGAGCTAAAATATACAAGTTTGAATTTCTGGCTATAGGTTTCTTCTTTTGAAGTGCATCGATTTCTGAAGAAAAATTGTTCCGCTGGATGTTTTTTAATAAATTCTTCTCTGCATCTCGCAATTCATCTGCAGTGAGGGCTCCTTTTTCATCAGTTCTTTTTCTTGCTTTGTCAATAAAGTGCTTCACTAATGCAATGATACTAATGTCCCTCAGGAGATTACTATAATTTTCCAACTTTAATAATTCGGAATTTTCTGCTATACAATCACTGATGATCACGTTCTTCCTAAGTTCTTAATCTCTCTTATTAAATGTATTGAATTCCTGTCAAGGTCAATCTTTCGGTTGTAAAAGCCAAGGTGGTCCATGCTACCATAGTTCATTTTCTCCCATCTCTTCTACGTTCAGTCCCCTTGAAATTAAATCAGCAGGATTACTATGTCATGGATAATGTGACCAAGTCGAATTATCTTGAGTGAGCATTTGAATTTCATCAATCCTGTTTTTTACAAATGTGTGGCTTAAATTTCTCTGAAGAAACTGTTATCCAAAAATAGGTTATGGTCGAATCAGCTCAAAAGCTTAGAGTCAACTTTTATTTCAGACTACTGGCAACATTAGTACTCAGTCTAGCAGCCAGAAGTGCAGCCAACAGTTCAAGTCTCGGAAGAGAGAGCGACTTAAGCGGTGCTATTCTACTTTTCGAAGCTATAAAAGCCGTTTCGACTTGATCAGTATCTGTGTACAATCTTAGATAGAATATACAGCCATATGCTTTAAACTAGCAGAGGAGAAACAATGCAGTTCATTCTGTGTTGTTCCATCATCGAAAAATGTTCCAGTCCAGTAATAACGGGGAAATTTTATCTCTTGGTCCATAAAACCCCACAAGGTCAAAGAGGCGGCTTAAAGTTTGCAACCAAAACGATAAGAATTTACTGTTTTGGAAAGGAATGATGTCAGTTGTTTTGTATTAAAATAAAAGTTGTATACTCCATGAGAAATACCCAATACTTTTATCGATGTAATTTCCGAATCAGAATCGTATACAGAAATATTGGCGTTCTTCCACAGATTCCGCAGTTCCTCCAAATTTGTTTGCCACTTATGTAGTTGCTTACCGGCTTCTTCAAAAATTTTAATGCCTTCCAGACTAGTAGAAGAGGCACTTTCCACATCTACGTTGCCTGCGATGATGTTGTCTACGTAACGTGAACGTTCAAAGAGTTTTGACGTGCAAGAATATGGGGAAGAAATTCTGCTCAAATGATGTCTAATCGTAGCATAGAAAAGGAATGGGGAACTATTGATCCCAAATAACATGCGTTTAAATCTGAATATATTTGGTGAACTATTATTATTTGGGTCATCAATCCAAAATAAACGAGTAACATCTCTGTCACTAGAATCAAACTCTATATGTAAAAAGGCTTGTTTAATATCACCTACAAATGCTATAAGATGTTCTCAAAATGACAACAAAATTTCAAACAAATTACTATACAGGTTGGGACCAGTATGCAAATAATCATTAAGTGATAATTTTCCTTCGGCATGTGACGAAGCATCGAAAGCAATACGCAATTTACTTGTAGCCTTATTTCTATTAGGACAGCACGGTGTGATAAATAGAAAACTGCTTCTTCACTCTTTTCTTTCACTACCTGTTCAATAATACCTTGACTTTACACTTTTGTAAGAAGAAAATAATTGGGAGTTATTCCTAAATTTCATGCTAAATTTTTGTAACATTTCTAACTTCATAGTAATCATACAGCAAATCTTTAAGTTCCGGTTTCCAAGGTAATTTCACCGAATAGCGTTTGCCTTCATATCGAATATTTTTTTCAAACTCATCTAAGATTACGTCAGTGTTTTCAGATTTATAGATTCGATCCCCAAACTCTCTAATTCCCAAAAATTTGCAATTCGCTTTGAAATGTCTCTTTCTTCAACTAGCTTTCATTGTCAGGTTACACGTGGAATTTTTATCATTTATACCCTGCAAGCATCAACCATACAAGGTTTAACTAACCACATGGTTATTTTTCAAGCGTTTAATTTTTACTGTCATGATTTCGTTTTTATAATCGATGCCAATTAGTACGTTAATGTTATTTGAACAATTTACACCAGAATCAGTAATTTTCAGATTTTTCAGTATCTTATTTGATTTAAATATGCTCGAATCTGAGGCAGGTAATTTTGAAGCAGAAATGTGATCTGTTACTAAGAGTTCTACATCGATATTCGCAGAGGGATCTCCTTTACTTTAAAGTCTCACGCTAACAACATCAAAGGTTTTCGAGAAGAGAGTTTCCGTAACAAGGGGAAAGATGAACAGGTATTCTAGTCTAACAACAGGAAAATTAATTTTGGTTTGTAAATCTTTTGACATATAGGAGCGAGATGAACCTGTATCTAATAGAATTCTAACTTCTTCTGATTGATTATTATATTTAACAAATGCTGAACATGCTTGCAAAAAATAGTTTTGTTTCTACCTTTACATTGTGAAATCGAAGCAACTGCTTCATCTTCATTTTTGTTTTCGATTTTGTTACTCTTTATTTTGTTACTTTGAAAACAGAGGATTCAGTTAAACTTTTTTTGACAGATTTCACATAGTTTACTTGAGCCACACTCATTAATTCGATGACTGGGATGAAAACATAAATAGCAATAACCTTGATTTCGTAGTAATTGCTTCTTTTCTTCTACTGTAAATGAGTCACACAATTTAATAGAATGTTTACCATTAACATTGCAAAATAGACAATCATTTTCAGTTGTTGGTACCAATAATTGATGAGCAGATAATTTAAAGAGTTTGTAGGCGCCTCTACTCTTGTGTCTTTCGTCTTCCCGCTCATTTTTCAAACTGGGAGGTTAGTTCTATTTTTACTGTATAGAAAGTTAACGCGTTCATGATTCGAAATTTCTTTTACTAGCAGCTTCAAAAGCTTGTCTACATCACACGTTTCATCGTTATTTTCTCAACTGAACTGCAAAGTAATGTCATGTACGAGAAGTTTTAATAATATGGGACTCAAAAGATTTCCGTAACTGTTAGATTCAATGCCTAAAGATTTTAAATTTTGGATTAGCGTTTCTGCTTTGTCATACAATTTTCTTAGAGAATACAAATCGTTTGAATTTTTTACAGGCTTAGTGTCTAAAAAATTACTCATATGCGTATTAATTAAAACATCCTTTTTGCCAAATCTTTCCTTTAAAATGTCAATCACGCATCATAATTTCCATTTGTCAACGTAAGGCCGCTAATGGATGCTGCCGCATTAACAGAAAGAGAACTTTTCAGATAAATGAATTTGTCGATTTTTGAGAGTTCCGACTTGTTATGAATTCGTTTTCAAACTGGGAATAAAATTCGAGAAACTGGGCAGGATTTCCATAAAATTTTGGAATTTCCAATCACGGAAGCTTTACAGTTTTGGTTTTGTTTTCAACGACATTAACTGCAATTCCCGAGTCTGGTTGATATTTGTTTCTTTTTCTAAATATTTCGAAATATATATGTTTTCCTGATATTCATAACAAATTGCAGTTTCGGTTTCAGTGTAACAATAATTCTAGATTCGACAAATCTTCAATCTCAATATTAAGTGCCTTTAAACTTTCCGCTTTATCCAACAATTGTTCTAGTAAAATTTTTAACATTTTCAGTTTCGGATTTAATGTTGGTTTCGATTTTCGTCAATAATTTTGTTGTATTTGCTATAAGAGCGGTACGCTTTTTTTTTTCATCCACATTTAAACAGTTAGTTATTTAGATCATATTAATTTAATTCAACTGATTGAAAAACTTATATCAGAAAAGGTACTTACGTCTTTTATATTCTTTTTCCGAAATCGACACGTCGACGAAGATGTTTATTCTCAAATGTTCAATTACATTATCATTTCGCAGAAATTGTCATTTTAGAGATCAATGAAGTATCAATAATTAAATTCAGTGGTAGGTCAAATCCCAAATTTCGGCACTTCCCAGCCGATGCAACATGTAAAAGAATCAAATGGTCGTGTTTCATCGACAGAATCAAAAATACGTGCTTATGGATTCGATACAGATTATCAACTAAATATATCTTGTTTACAGATTGCGCTCTCAGCGGTGCGATGGGATTATTTCACAAAGACAAAAAGAAATGACATTAGACTTTAAAAATATAAATATTTTAGCATAAAATTTTGTCGTTAATTTTAAATTAAATGTGCAATTTACTTCGGAGGCAAAAATTTTCTGCATTAAGTGAACTTTTCTGAATAAAAAATTTTCAACTTTTAATAATATTTTATTTACTTTTGATAAATTTGATATATTGGTTAAGTAACTTGAATGAAATAATTGCAAAATAACTACAAATATTTTATAATAACTTTGCATATAGTTTATAAAAAAGTTTTTTTTTTTTTTTTTTTTTATCCTACGCCCGACTTTGGTTTTTCAACCATCAGTCTCTGTCTGGCAGCCCAATACAATCTTGAGGTGAATGAAAAGTCAATCTTCCGCAGAATTTCTAACTGCGACGTCCGAAAGTCCAGGGCAAGTGTAAAGGTGGTCACCAGTCATGTCTTCTAGTTCACAAAAAGGGCAGATCGGAGAGTCCTTCAAACCAAACGGTGAAGGTGTTTTTGCAGATAATCATGCCCAATTTTAAGACGAAAATTTGCCACTCCCACAGCTTTGCGGAGGTTACACGGAATAGGCTTTGTTAGTAAGGAAGCCCATGCTTTCCCCGTTATGCACATCTTGTAAGCATTTCTACGATAGGAGGCTATATTTGACTTAATAAGCCTTTTAATAGTATGGTACTCCAAAGCTGAAGAAGGCTGCTGTAGATCTGAGACAGCCTTTGCCAATTTGTCAGCTGCGTCATCATGAAAAAGTTAATAATATTATTTTCCAAACAAATATAAGAGATATTGAGCGCAGATGCCGTATTATCCAGGATGCCAAATTCTGAGTTTGGTGAGTTTTTGGCAGATTTTCTTATGTATCTGGCAACCTGGTTTTTATTACATCATAGATATGGAGATCTAAAATAATTATGCAGAAAATTCTATTTTGGAAACCCTAGTATTTACGTCATCACACACGTCATAATACGTCATCTTGGCAACATTTCTTCATCACCGAAAAAAATCAATATTTGGAATATTGGATTATACTGCAACTGTGCCAAATTTAGTACAGAAATACATGAATTAAAATGAAATTTATTAAGTCAATAATTTTTTTTGTAACTTTATCAGTCCCTAATAAATATTACAGTCAAAGGCCTAATCCAAAATGTTGAATTAATATTCTTAAAATTGAGAATAGAATAGCAATATTTATATAATTTTAATATTAATTTTTTTTATAAATACTTCGTGTTATTGAAATCCCAGATTTTATTTCATTTGTATAATTTTTTTGCATTTAATTGTTTACATCTATAAAATGCAACTCATTTGTTAATAGTTGTAAAAGAATGTGAGGAATTTAGTGTGAATTAAATAATATTCAAAATGTTTCAAAATTTATTAAAATATCATTTAAATTAAAAATTAGTAAAAAGAAATTCGACTGAATTTACCTTTATAAACTATTTTTTTCAGTAAACTATTTATAAAGGTTATTATATAAGTGTAAATTATTGATTTGGATTTTTTGATCGCTTAACTATATTATATCACACAAAAGATCTGGAAGAAATCTTTTAAGATTCTATCCACATATATATTGTTGCCATGAATTCTCTCCTTAATAATTAGAAAAATATCTCCTTTTTTCAAAACTCAATAATATATTGTGTTCAATAATATAACTTGATATAATCTGGCATTAGTTCAACCGGCTGTTTTGTACCGCTTTATTCTAGGAAAAAAAGAGTAGTTTTATAATTTTCTAGAAGTTTCTACATTCTCTTTGAGATATAAATCGTAAAAGGGTTCACCAGTATTTAGATTCGAATTGTTGCAGAGTGTTACAAGAATTTGTTTTGATTTCTTATTACTGATCACAGGTATGATATTTTAAGAATAACTTCATTAACATTTTACTATTAAAATTTCTATGTTTGTATAGTTCTCCTTCGGTTACTACTTCATTTGTAGTTTTTGTTTTATTTTTGAACCATAATGTTAACTATACTTTTATCACAAGTGAATCCTTATTTAAACTAAACAATTTATATAAATATTTAAATTTATTTAATATTACTTTTCATATTAAAATATGAATATTTAAATATTTTATTGTATTGTCACAAGAATAAGCTTTTCTATTTTACATACTTCTATTTTATTCTTCATTATAAGAATTCTGTTCATATGAGATTATTTTCACATTTTCTGCAACTGATTAATATCTAAATCAAAATTTTTATTGGTTATTAGATATTGAATTTAAAATTAAATTTTTAGGTAATTTAATGTTAATTACAAAATTATTAACAAAGGATTCCGATTCTGCTTTCTTTAAAAATGCAGAGTAAATCATCTCAATATCGTCCATTTAAAAAAATTAAGATCTTAAAACGTTGCTTTAATTTTATTTCAAGGTTCAAATTTTTAATACATTTCCACAAGATGAGTAGTTGATTTACAGGAAATTTAAACATCTTTCGTTATTTAAGCTTCGAATTACCAATAATTATAGTAAATGAAATTCATTGTGTATTTTGTTATATCTTCAAAATAAACATACAAAAAAGTTTTAAACGTAAAACAGAATATTAAATAATTCTCATTACTGATTTTAAGGCAAAAGGCAGAGATAAATGCTGAACATGCATACATGAGGAATGCGAATAATAGAAAATAAAATAAAACGAAAATACTTAACGATTAGGAGAAACATCGAAATCTGGTGTTTAATATTTAAGACATTGGTCTTAGTTACTGCATAAAGTAATTAAAGATACAACTTTCCTTTGTAGAAACTCAATACTTAATTACTGGCAATTAACCTCATCTGCTTTATGAGCTTCCATTATATATTAAAAATTATATTCAGCTATATAAACTTAAATCCTTATCATTGATTTACTATGGCATTGATGGATTGATTTACTATACATCACTCTTTAAAGAATAAGGTCTTGAGTTCAATTCCAGCCACTGTTGAAAATCTGGTGATTGATGCTTATGTTCTGCCTTCTGAATACATGTATGTTGAGTCAGGTGCTTATAATCTTCTAGGTTTCCTCATCTGGCATGTGAAAACAGCCCTCTACTTACAAAAAAGTCTTTCTTCAAGGAAATTTATGCTGCTGATAATTAAATACCTTATGATAGCCTTTAGTTTTTAATCTGTCCATTGCATAATGCAAAAACCTCTAAATTTTAGGAACATTGCATCGCCTTGTGGTGAGATGTTGCTCCTCAGAATGCTGCAGCCACTGTTGAAAATGTTTCACTTAGAAAATGAAAAAAATTTGAGCATATAGAAAGATATCTTAGCATTTTAACTGTATTCATGGTATAATTAATAAATTTTGATAAAAGGAAAAAACATACCCTTTTCTTGTTTTGTAATTTCTGTCACTTAAAAGCAAATATAATTCTTAATGCATGGTAAACTTATTTTTTTCAGAAATTTTGATATATATTTCTATTTTCGTTTTTTTAACAGACTTATACATTATTATAAAATTAAAAGGGAAACATGTAATTGGGCTTATAAACATTACAAAAATAAATATGAATATAAATGACAACTATTAATTCATATTATCAGAATATCTCAAGTGTGGAAATTGTTTTAAACTGGAGAAGTCTGCCTATTTTATCATACTATGTAAATATTGCTATAGATTTTTATTTTTGTCCAGATATCATAAATATATTTAATCTGATATCTAATTTGAAATGAGTATTTGTTGGATTGATTGTAATTTACTTACGTAATTTTTAATTTGCAATTAAGGAGTATAATTATAGTAAAATCCTAGGAAATAGTATAGGTTTGGCACGATTCCAATTTTCTCACCAAGTAACTTTGTGCAATATATATTATTTTTACTAACCGAATTGCGCTAGATCTTAAACTTCAATTTCACTTTATTTTTGATTCTAAATATTGCAATATATTCAAATACTATTGAAATTTTACAGTACTAATTTCTAGAAACTTATTACATAAAACATAATATATCCAAAATAAATAAGTAGCAATACTGTTATTCATACTCAATCCTATCAATTATTTTAATATTTTCGCTGCTACTGATGTCTTGGAGCATCAACATGGTGTTATCTTGTATGCTGGCAGTGCTCTGGGATGATTGACTTAGTTATATACTTTATAGTGTGTGCAGCTCTGAAGATTGAACAAAGAGGTTTTTGAGACATGTTTGTGAAGCATTATATTTTTATTTTAATACATATGATTCTTAAACCTTGTGTTTAAGAACACAAGTGGTGTTTTAGTGTGCATTTTTGTAAAGGGTGGGCAAAGCATTCTGCTTTTGAAGATGAATTTATAAATTTTGTTGGAAGTGAATGTGTTAATTATTTTACTTTAACTAACACTTTAAAAGCCTTAAAAACTTATAAATTATACAACTATTATTAACTTTATTGACATTAAAAGCTTACTTTGTATAACTATACTATGCAAGTATTAACTAAGCAAAAATGCCAATAATGTATTTTTATAAAAACTTGGGTTTCCTTTTAAATGTCCATGGCACTAAACATAAAAAAAAAAATTGTTGCAATGCAATCTAAAGCAAAACTAAGCAGTAAACATAAATCAATAATAGAAATAACATTATTTAATAAAACTCACATTTCTAATTAACCATGCAGTAGTGCCAAACTTAAAAACATTTTTTGCAATGCTATCTAGTAAGGAAAAAAGTGGCCTGTAAAACTAAATCCAAAAATAAAATTTTAAAAAAATTTATGAAAATTGATTTTTATTTTAAAAGAGTTATGTCACACAAAACTTTATATATATAATATACACCATACATATAAACACAAAATAGCTGAAATATGTAGGATGTTGGTTGCCATTGAGGCTCTGTAATTTTCTGAATCATTTCAAGTATATTTTGATTACATATTTTAAATGTTTTTATAATCTTTAAAATTTTTGAAGTGTAAATACGTTGTTATGTATTTTAGCATTATTTATTTTTTTATACATGTAAAATTGTGTTGACCAGAGAAAAAAATTGTGCCAAATAACCATTTCTCACCAATGAGAAAAAATCATATTAAATTCCTCATTTTTTTTTTGATAAATTATTTGTGCTTCTTAAAACTTGAGTTCAATTCTAATAGCTATTTCCCTGTATTACAAAATGCAAAATGATGAAAATTTACACCTCACTGCTACAGAACAAAATGCTATAAATAAGCATAATGTATTTTTTTAAAAATGAGTCCTCCGCTTCCTGGAAGAATGCTCTAATAATCATGATATGTATCTTGAAATCAGACAAAAAATGGCATTACTAAAAATTATAGCAATCTTCCATTTAAAAAAGAACAAAAAGTTCTTTCAGATTTATTTATTGTCAATGCAGAGACTTAACACCATTTAATGGAATATAAAGTTATTCTTTATATAATGTTTTTTTATCTTGTCCATTATTTTTTGCTGTGTTAAAGTAATTAAAAATTCTTTTGTTTTAATTTTGATGGTAAATTGTGTCAAACTTATTTAATCTACTTTCTGTTTTAATTTTCATTAAGTTTGTATTGAATAATATGTCACAATTTTATAAGTAATGTTTTAATCAAATTACTATGTTGACAGTATTTTACATAAGTACAGGTTCTTTTATCAGTCTCCTAGTTATATGAGTGGCATAGTTATTTTTTTAAATCTATTTTAATATTGTATTATATCTATTTTTATATTGTAATATATTTTAAATAAATTATATTTGATATTGATTTCTAAAAAATTGCATCATTATTCATTCAATTAATGATGGTGTTTATGTTAATTTTAATACTTTTGAGTTTTTGAAATGTTTATTATAAATATTTATAATTTAACTACAGGTATTTTCTTATTAAATTTAAATGCATGTGATTTATTTCATTATTTAGGTGTATTTATTTAAAAATGAGTGGTGAAAAAATGGAAACAGAAAATGTATACACTCCCAGCCCCAATGCTGTGGATATTTCACCTGAGCAAAATAAAGGTGTTTTGAAAGAAATCCTTACCCCTGGTGTTGGTGATGAAATGCCTTGTAAAGGCAATAAAGTATCTGTTCATTACACTGGAAAATTACTTGATGGTACTAAGTTTGATTCAAGTGTGGATCGTGGAGAAAAATTTCAATTTAATCTTGGGAAAGGTATCATAATTTTTTCTCAAATAATTAAATAATATTGGAAACTATTTGAATTTTATGTATTTTTAAAATAATATACTATTTCTTTTTTATTTACATTTTCAATGCTGTTTACTTGGTTTTAGAAGAAACATTTGAAATTAATGTGTTCAAAATATAAAATTTTATCTTCAATATTAGTTTTTCTTTATAATGTTTATCTAAGTGTGCTGCCAAATGATTAATGACCTAAATTTTAGTTTAATAGTTCTCAGAAACAAACTTTTGAAAAGCTTGACAGGGAACACTAATTCCCTAACCTCTGCATATTGTTATTTTAATCAAATATATATTAGGTACACACATTTTCACTAGTATTATTAAATATTAAAATTGATCAGAACTACAGATATGTCCAGCAAATTCCATTTGTTTTATTTTTACAATCTTTACCATGTCAATCTGTTATTTAAGAAGTAAAATTCTTTCCTAGCAAATGCAATGTTTCAATGATAGATAAAATAACAGTGCAATAAATTCATATTAATTTGTTCATTAATATGTATAATTTTTAAACTGACATTTTTTTACCTGGATTAAAATGAAATTTTTAAAATAAATGATATTTTTATTGGTTTTGCTTTTATAATTACTGTTTCTAAATTTATTATACCTACTTGTAATATTTAATAAATGAAATGAAAGACCTATCTTAATTACAGGTCCAATCTGTATTCTGGTTATTTAATAACTACTTGTTTATAATGAGAGTTATAATTTAATAAAAGGCCAAGAAATTTAAGTTTAGAAAAGAGCTCTTTCAATATTTAAAAAATACTTATGAACATTTCAACATGTAATAACATAATTTATTTTTAACAGTTGAATTAAAATAGAAATACTCAAAACTTAATAAAGTAGATTTTATTATAAAGGCAAGCACATAGGTAGAGAAGTTTTTATTATTCCAGTTTATTAAATTAAAAAGCTTCAGATTATTTTTTGATATTTAAATTAGTTTTTATTTGAATCACTTTTGAATATACAGTAAAGATTTGCTAATTATTTAGTTAAAAATTAATTTTACAGAACTATTTAAAGTATTAATTGTTTTATCCATTTTCAGGTGAAGTTATTAAAGCATGGGATATTGGTATAGCAACAATGAAACGCGGTGAAAAATGTTTACTGATTTGTCATCCAGATTATGCATATGGTGTAAAAGGCAGCCCACCTAAAATTCCGGAAAATGCTACATTAATTTTTGAAGTTGAATTGTTTGATTGGGAAATGGAAGATCTTAGCCCAAATAAAGATAAAGGCATTTTAAGATCTGTTATTTCTGAAGGTGAAGGTTACTCTTCTCCAGGTGAAGGTTCTGCTGTTGAAGGTAAGTCATTTTAAATGAAAATGCATATACAGTAAGACCCCGCTTAACGCGGGGATACGTTCCATCAAAGTAGAGCGTAATGCGAAACAGCGCTAAACGAGGCTATCTTTACATGTAAATATTGGGGTTAGGGGAAGATGGCTAGGAAATTGGTTAGGTATTAAATTTAAAAAGTATGTTTTTTAATAAAAATAAAACCAAACATTTATTTCTTAAAACCCAAATTAATACCACATTATTATTTCTTGCAAAAATAAAAACAAAATATAAATAACAAAACGAATATTCTTAAAAAAAAAAAACAAATAAAATTCTAAGTCAGTCATATTTAGTTAGCCTTCCGCGTTTTCAGTGTTCTGCCTTTTTGTGACAAAAGCATCTAATGTTGTTTGCCTTTTTCTTTTGCGTTGTTCTCTTAAAAGTTCTTCATAAACGGATAGAGCATCTCTAACACCACGCCTTACTTTTGAGCTCCTGTCAAAATTCGGATCATTTTCAATGAATTGATCCATTATTTCAGTTATGGTAGACAAACTTCTTTTTACAAACGCCATCGAAAGTTCTTTTTGCTCTTCTTCTGAATCACTGCTGTCAACATTTTTGTTTTCTTCTTGTTCAGTTAATTCCTTGAGCTCATCATTAGAAAGACTAGCCGCTGCTTCTTGAATTATTTCTTCGACATCTTCCACATTTACCCCTTCAAAACCGGTTTGCTTCGTTAATTTCACTATCTCTTCCACTATTTCATCCACATCGACAGAGTGTCCAACGTCATCGCTCTTACTTAAATCCGGCCAAATATTCTTCCATACTCCTTTCAAAGATCTTTCTGTTACCTCATTCCAAGAAAGGCCTATGTTTTCTACAGCAACCACGATGTTGTAGTTTTTCCAAAATTCTCTTATGGACTGGTTCTCTTCTCCGTCTGTTTTTTCAAACATTTGCTTAAAGGTTCGCCGCAAGTAATAAGCCTTAAAATTTGATATAACGCCTTGGTCCATTGGTTGAATTAAGGCAGTTGTGTTAGGTGGCAAGAAAACCACTTCGACTGGAATGCATGTTGTTAAGTCTGATAAATTTCTTGGGTGGCTTGGAGCATTATCAATTAACAGAAGTGCTTTTTGTTCAAGTTTTTTAATTTCGCAATAACGTTTAACAGACGGGCAGAAATGTTCAGTGAACCAATCCTGGAAAATTTTCGCAGTTATCCATGATTTTTTATTAGACTCCCAAGTTAAAAGTAAAGTTGATTTAGACATGCCTTTCATCGCTCTTGGGTTTTTGGAATGGTAAATTAGTAATGGTTTTAATTTTAAATCTCCGCTTGCGTTAACACCTAGTAGAAGGGTTAAGCGATCTTCTGCAGCTTTAAATCCTGGTACCCGTTTCTCTTCACGGGATAGAAATGTTCGTTTCGGTATTCTTTTCCAAAACAAGCCTGTTTCATCAACATTAAAAACCAATTCTGGAGGATAGTTTCCTTCTTCAATTATTTTTTTAATATCGCTGGAAATTCAGCCGCCGCTTTTGTATCACCACTTGCTGCTTCTCCTGTAATCTTTATGTTGTGAAGGTTATTTCGATGTTTAAATCTATAAAACCATCCTCGACTAGCAACGAAAGTTTCACTTGTGTCAATTGTCTCAGCCTGAATGTAATTAAAAATTCTTCTAGCTTTTTCCATTATGATAGATTGGCTTAATGGCATATTGCGGTCAATTTCGTCGTCAATCCATATAGACAGTCGTTTTTCCATTTCCTCTATGATATTATTTCTAGAACGGGTAATTCTAGTTGCAGAGCTTGACGTAGTTGTAGTTGCCGATGACAATAGTTTTTCTTTATTCTTCATGATGGTCTTTATTGTTAGTGCTTAACTAATAAGTAACTAATTAGTGCCTCATTGAAGTTGGTAAATTCAATGAAGCACTAATTAGAGTTTGACGTTCACCAGAATCTAATCTTCTAATCACTTCCATTTTAGTTTTGAGTGAAATGCTTTTTCTGGTTGCTTTCTTTTCTTTTTCATTATCACCCATAGTAAAAACTAAAGATCAAAATATTTGACACTGTAATATAGTATTAAATATGTAAATTAATACCTACTTACAATAATGTCAACAAATGTTTCCAATAACAAAAATATGTCTGTACAATACCGCACCAAACAAGAAATACAAGTACACTCTTTCGGATATGTATTTGAAACCTATCGCTGCATAATATTTCGGGGAATCCCCGTATGCTGTGAGCGATTTAGGAAATCCCTGGGTTGAAATAAAGAGCGCTAAACCGAAACAGCGCTAAACGAAACAGCGTTAAGCGGAGTCTTACTGTATAATTTGCTTTTTCAAAACTTATATTTTGTAGATACTGTTTCCTATTCATTCAAGTATATAATCTTATTTGCAGAAAACCATAAATTTTCTTAATATTTTAAATAAAAATATATAAAAGTTGAAGTCTTGACCAGGATGGAGTTTTTGATTTTTTGAAATTCAGTTCTATCCTATTTTGTTTCTGCCTATTATGATGATTTTAATTTGTACCAGTATCTCAGGCAATGCTGGGTGGACTTATATTACCTGAGCTTATAAATTGTTATCTTGTGGCTGAAAAGACACAAGGAATAACAATCCTTTCTGCATCTACAGGTGATGCCTCTGAAGTTGACCTTGCTGAAAAAGACAAGTGAACTCAGAGGCTGTCTTGTAAAGGGGCAGTAATGAATCCTTCACTTGAGGTAGAAATGACCTCCAAACCATCTTCTGGTGAAAGTCAGGAAGCTATCCCTAGTATGACTGACTCTCTGACCAGATGGGACTATTTCAGCAAGACCCTATCTGCTGGAAATATCATACGCAAGAGGAAACGGCAGAGCATATCATTTATGAATGCGAGGCTCTTGCCCTCCCTAGATTAACCTCTTTAGGCATCATCCATACTAGAGAGTTACACCTTGACTCCATTAAAGGGTTATCGGACTTTATTAATAAAGTGGATAACCCGAGCAACTGGAACTAGGAAACATTGGGTTTGGAGTTAATGGTACAAAATGCTGATAAAAGCAGAGGTGCCCAATGACATACAAACCCAATTCTAAGAAGAAGAAGAAGAAGAAGATTCAAACTAATGACCTTCAGATAATGAGATCGACCCCATAACCAGCCAGACCACTGCAGCCTTTTATTTTAATTTGTTGAAAATGTTATTCAATAAAAGTTTTATTTTCCAACTGAATGTTCATGAAGAATTATAATTGATATATGAATATAATTTAAGTGCAAAAATATAATGTTTTTGTTTGGTGACAACATGTTTCATTATTTAAAAAATCAATCAATCATAAGGATTAAATGTTTATGTTTTTTTAACTCTGATATTTCTGCCGTATGAAATATTATAATTTTAATTTTAAAAAAAATGGTTTGTTGCTTACAAAAAATAATGAGGTTAAATTCTTACATTCTATAGTTACAAGGATATTTCTGCATAAGATTAGAGAACTGTACAGAGGGTAAGATGTGCCAAGTTTGCTATAAAGTGGGCCAAACTAACTTAACGGTTTGGAATGTGTTTGCATGACGAGATTTTTGTTTTATGATGAAAGTGATCAATCAATCGTATGACATACGCGAAATTCGTTTTGTGTGTAACCCTTGCTTTTAATGAGTAATTTTATTTGTTTGCAATTTATGAATTTGCTATGTTTATGTTCCTGTTATTGGACTTTGTATTTATTTTAAGTTATATTATCTCAAATTTTTGGGAGATATATTGCTTATAATTTTTAAAATATTGTTTGGAATTTTTGAAAACTATATTGTTTCACTTTTTTTCAAAGTTATATTTCAAATTTTTATTTGGTGGGCCAATATAAGATCTGTACGGTGTGCTAATCAAATGCCTGGTCAGTTTGATTCCTAAATCGCCGAGTATGTACACTCTGTCAAAAATGTATTGGGACACAATATAAGTTCATGAAATTTTATCATAATATATAACTTATGTGTTCAAATGAAACAAAAAAAAGACGTATATAACATTTTGTTAAATGCAGATCACAGTGAATGAAACAAAACTCAAATATTAATGTAATTATTGTTATAATTTAAAGGAAAAAACTCATGACAAAAATGAGCTCAAAAACTATTGGGACACTGCCCAATAAATAAAAAAACAGCAAAAAATTGATAGTTAATATCTTGTTGTTTCAATTTTTATTTTATGACCTCTAACAGTCAATTTGACATAAATTTGACCAATTTTGCACAAAACGACCCATTGATTTTGGCCCACTCTTCAACCAGATGTTTTCTTAACTCCTGCTTGTTAGAAATGTGGTGTTCATTGAGTTTTTGCTGCAAATAATCCCATACATATATGTTCTATAGGATTAAGGTCTGGACTCTGTGCAGGAGTTTTAATCACACCAGGACTGTGATAAAGGGCCCATAACTTGCAAATGTGAGCAGTATGTTTTGGGTCGTTATCCTGGTACAAATTAAAATGGCTTGCTATTCCCAACTTTCTTGCACTTTGCTTTAAATTTTGCTTGAATGTCAAGATAGACATATTTATTCATTATACCATCTATGAAATCTAAGTTTCCAACACCAGAACTTACCATGTAGCTCCAGACTAATTGGTTGTGGCCTCCATAGTTAACAGTAGGCAGCAAATTTTTGACATTCAATTCGTATTAGGTGTCCGCCAGACCTTTTGCTTCCCATCTGATCCGAAAATCTTATTTGCTTTTGTCTACGAAAATTATATTTTCCCAAAATTCTGTTGGCTGTTTTACTTACACTTTAGCAAATGCCAGTCTATCCTGTCTGTTTATTTTGGAAATGTAGGGCTTTCTTCGAGGTACTCTACAATGATACCTATGTTTTCTTAAAACATTTCTGATAGTTTCAGGATTTACAGATTTCCCGAACATACTTTTACATCTCAGAGTCATTTTTACTGCGCTGGTTCTTGGATTAATAAGAACTTGTCTCACAATCCACCTTTCTTCATGTTCAGTAAATATCCTAGGACTCCCTGATCACTGCTTTTTTTTCAACACTATTTCCTGTGAATAATGTTAAACCTGTGAATAATGTTAAAAACAGTAGACTTACTCAGCTCCAAGATTTGTCCTATACAGCGAACTGATTTTCCATTTTTCCAATGGTTTATTCCCAGATTTTGCACATCCATTGAAATCTTAGTATTTCGCCATTGCTCTACATGTAATCAATTTTATTGACAAATTATGTTGAAAAGTATTGTCTAAAAAAGGTGGTAGCAAATTAAATTATATTTTGTGACATATTTATTGTTTTACTTGCTCATTTCAAAGGTGTCCCAATACTTTTTTGACCCTTGTTTGCTTTTAAATTATATTCAAAAAGCTATATCAAATTATAAAGCTAAAATATTAGCAAAATTTTAATTATATAGTATATACCAAATGTTAAAGCACCTCTTGATTACTTTTGCTTTTGTTTTAATGTGATAAATATTTTTATGAATAGCTTTACATGTCACACATCCCAAGTGTCCCAATATGTTTTTGACTGACTGTATGGCGGAAAAACCATAAAGAGAATACAGTAGAGGATTTCTTCGAAACTCTTAAAATCGTTCTTTCTTAGCCAAATGATTTTTCATTAAAATTTCATTCAGAGGGATTATAAGAAACTCTAGTTTTTATAAAAATGTATGTTAACACAAGTAAATACATCTTTAAGTAAGTTTTATTGTGTGTTTCATGTTAGTATTAAATTGTGCAGAATTGAAATATTTTTTAAGTGGGCGTCACATGCCTGGTTAATTAAAATTCGAGTTTGCATAAAAAACGCAATTTGTTAATGTTAGAAATTTAGCTTTATTGCCCAGTTGTCACTGTAGTAAGTAGTGCTGCACTGAAGTTTTTTTAAAGGTGGGCGCCACTGCTTGGTATATTTAAAATTTCAGTTTTAATGAAAAAATTGTTTCAAATTATTAGAATTTGAATATTTTTATAGTATGTAGTTATAATGAAATATTCAAAGTTTGAAGTTGTGCACGATTCCAAAGTTTGAATGCGATCGGTATTTAGTGAGCAGATAATGTGCTTAGTGACGTAATTTAGGTTGGCGAAATAGTTGTGGAGCGCTTGGTGCGGAAATTAGAAATCGCGCAAACCCTGTACAGTTCCGTCTTCTTTTACTGATATTTCCTAATTTGTAGTATTTTGATAAAAATATTAAAATATAATTTTTTTCAAGCATGTATATATATTGCTTATTTAATATATATATACTTGTCCCAGTTGCACTATGTTTCTCATAAAAATTTTTTATCTTGTTTTATCTACATTTCTATTTTTGCACTCTCTACCTTTAAAAATGTTTTATAGTTATGGAATTCACATTTTTGTCGTTTTATTAAAAAGTAATAGTTTTAAACTGAATACTGTTAATTTTTAATCTTTATGAAAAATTATTCAGTGCTATGAAATAGTATATTTATAGTTAGTTTTAATTGTAATAATTTATATTGTTTATTTTGAAATTTTCAGTAAAAATTATTGGCAAACATAATGGCAAAATATTTGATGAGCGTGATATCAAATTTGAAATTGGGGATGGTGCTGAAATTGATGTCGTAGAAGGTCTTGAAATTGCTTTACAAAAATTCAAAAAAGGTGAAAAGTCACGGATCATTTTAAGTGCAAAATATGCTTTTGGTTCTGAAGGAAGTGCAGCTTTTAATATTCCACCTAACTCTTCAGTAGAATATGAAGTCACATTAATGTCATTTGAAAAGGTTAATTCATTTTATTATTATAAAAACATTAATATTTTTACTTTCAATTTAATGTTTTTTTATATTTAGTTCTAATGTTAATTACCTTATTGATTTTTTTATCATTGTGTGTAGTTCTCATTGAATACTAATTTATCAAATTTTAAACAATTAATTGCTTAATATGGATTTGAAATTATTACAAAGGATGTTGTTCAATCAATTTTATAATTGATTAAAATTTAAAATTCAATTTAAAATATATTGTATTATTAGTAGTGCATACTTAAATAACTAAGTATTTATCATTAAGCAAAATTTTTGTTAATCTATTTTACTAGTTTATATTAAATTAGTCAAATTGCTTTAGTGTAGAAAAAGTGACTGCTGTGTGATAATCAAACTGAAGTGATTTAATTAATGTTGAAGATTATTTATGTTAACATAAATAAAAAAACTTGTAATTGCATGATAAAACACATATATTTTGACCTACTAAATTAATTAATATTTAATATTTCATTATTGGTCTAAATAGAAGATTTGATTTTATTAAATGACAAAAAATCCATAAAAGTAAATTGAAATTGTTTTTTAAAGTATATATTTTTAATAACTATTTAATGACTGGGAAAGTATGAATATTGTAATGATCATATCAGTTGAATATCTTAACATTGTCAGCTTTTTCCTTGCAATACTGTTTTTTAAACCAGTCAATTGCTGATGATACAACACTTTGAATTTAACTTATCCTTCAGATTAAACTACTCAAAATGTATTATAGTCCTTGATTGTTCTATCATATGCACAACATTCCTTTATTCAGATACAACTTTGTTTTAGAGATGAAGAGAATGCAGGTTTTCTGGGTCCACATTATATTTTTTCTCATGTTTTGATAAACAATCTGTTTTTAATCTCTTTTAGTCAATTAGCCCAAAGTTAAGATTTTTATTTCATGTCAGCAGAAATGTGCGTATGATGTGTATTCAAATTCTCACTTCATTTGAAACCCATCTCAAATATTTCCACATATCTTTAATTTTAAAACATGCTCCAATTTTTTTTAACTATAAATCAAACATCTCTGCAATTTCTAATGTTAAAAAATTTTGCTCAAGTATGAATTTGACAGTATCATTGTCAAAGATGGTTGCTTAATTATTTTTTTATCAAATGTTAAAATTTTCTTTTTAAGAATTTCTATCAGAAACTACTTTCATTAAATACTTTCAATAAATTTATATGCCTCTGTTATTTTTTTTTTTTAATTCACATAACTTTTAGTGTTGTAAAAGAACTTACATTAATACCCATAGATAAACAACTCTATTTTTCACTTAAAACATAGTTATTTTAGTTTGTTTTTAGCGAATATATGTATACATTCAGTAATTTTAAAGAATAAATATCAGAAATATATGGCAAATTAATTGCTTGTTTATTAAAAATCTATTCTAACTAGAGAAGCCCGGTGACTGTTCCTTGGATATGTAAAGCACTATGACTACTCAGTGCTAGCACTTTACACTTCCATGGCACAGGTCAAGGTTCGATTCTCAGGCTTGAAAAGGTTGACTCAACTTTTCATTCCTTCAGTGGATTGATAAAATTGAAGATTGAACATGGTTGAGAACTAAACACTAGTTGTTTCAAATTAAGTTGATCACCTAACCAAGTCATATAAGCTTTGTCTTCCTTGACCCTCAGCCATGAAAACATGTATGGGCACTGTAGGCCTTGGGCTGTTGTGCCATAGATTTTAGTTTCTTATTTCAACAAGAATGAACTGAAATTTCCTGTAGACCTAATATCTTTTAGGCATATATGATAATGTCTTGACCTTCCTCTATTGTCCTGGTCACCACAATCCCCAGATATCTTAATTATTATGAACATTTAGTTATTGAATAATTGTGGTGATATCATTTGCCAATCAATATTCATAGACTAGGTTATAAAATTTAAACTGGGTGATGTATCCATATCTGTTACTCAAAGTCTATTTGATTTGATTCAGTTTTGTGCTTATGTTGGTGCCAAAATCTGTAATTGAAAATTATTGTAGTGAGTAATGAGAAGACAACTGTATATTTAGTTATCTTCTCATTATTTTTTATGCTTCTTTCTGTATTATCTTGCAGTGAATTCCAAGGCCATTGTGACATTTTTTGAAATGAGCAGGTTTATAAGCTCATTATTCCAGGATCTCTTATGTAGTAATAACCTGACTCTCCTTTCCCTCTGTGTAATGTCTAAAGAATCACTGGAGTGTTATGCTCAACAAAAATAGTAATTCTCAGTTTTTTGCATCTATCTTGTTGCCTTTTGCTTACTGAACATGATTATTTCAAAAGCATTTACCTCATATTGAAGAATCACCCCAGGCATTGTCCCATTGTTTTAAATTTTTTTGATTGGTTGGTTGGTCTTTTTTGTGCAAGGTTCAGATAAGGACAAGCTTAAAATTTCTTGAAGACAACTCTACTGGCATAAATTTGAATTCTTTTTATGTTTCATTATCACTTCATTGGACTACATGTCAATTAATGGCAGAGATGCTGAAGACAGGTGTAGGATGAAAACCTTGCTTTCCTGTTTCAGATAACAAATTTAATGATTCCTACATTTATTCTTACAATAAATGATGCAAATGCTTATTTAATAATATATCAAATAAGTTATTAATAATTGGATTTATATTCAATAACATAAATATAATTGAATTTTATATTTATTATTTTATATATAATTAAAAAATAAAATCCATTTGCTATTATATCTCTATCCTGTATTTCATGAAATTAAACTTGGTATTTTATTAGGAAAAAGAAACATGGAACATGACTTCTGAAGAGAAACTTGAACAGTCAGAAATAGTCAAAAATAAAGGAACAAACTATTTTAGAGTAAGTTTACAACTCATTAGTTCTTAAATTGTAATTAAAATGTTTAACTTTGCTCTCTTGGAATGGCCTAAAAACTTATTTTTCTTGATTGGGTACAATTCCATTATACCTCTAATATAATAATTGTAAGAGGTAAGAAAAAATCACAATTACTGTCATAAATAATAATCATGTATTGTGTAGTTAGGTTTACATTTATAAAACTACTAAAAAATAGCACACATATTTTATTTACATTTTAAAAACTAAATAATTGACAAAACTTATTAACTTCAAGTTTATTTCTGACAGAAACTACTTCATAGTTGTTTTGTTGATGGATTGCAGAATTATCATGAAATGTATCCTTGATTACTGGCAAGAAATTTCAAGAACAATTATTTGATCAAAATTAATGTTTTTGGAAATCTCTTAAGTATATTGAAATCTAAAAACTTCAAGTTTATTACTTCTGCTTATGACCTAATAGTTTGATGGGGAAAGAAGTTAAAATGATCTTGAATTAACTATTGGGGTGCAAAAGTATTCAAAACAACTTAGTATATATGATAATTCTATTAAGATAAAAAGCTGAAGATACACAATAGATTCTAATCTTCTATTTCTGATGAGTAATAGAATCTTTAATTTGATGCATGTCCTTAAATCCAAATCGCATTTCATAAATGAAAAAACACACTAATATATAAACAATTGTATTTCTGTTTCTTGTGCTTTTATAGGAATTGGCAAGTTTATGTTACTTTTGTGTGTCATTTCATATTTATGAATTCTTAACTTTTTCTTACAGAATAACAAATTTGAAATGGCTTCTAAGCAGTACAAAAAAATTATTGATTACCTTCAATATGAATCAGATTTGGAAGGTGAAAATCTACAAAAGAAAAATTCACTTTTACTTGCCGGTTATCTTAATCTTGCAGCATGCAACTTAAAATTAGAGAAGGAAGATGAAGCTATACAAAATTGTGACAAAGCTTTAGAACTTGAACCAAGTAATGTTAAAGGACATTTCAGGAAAGGACAGGTAAGATTTATGTTCTAATAAGTTAATTTTTATATTTTGCATTATTAATAATTTTTAAATAAGAAATTAGTAATTTTATTTTTTGTAAGTCTTTTTCATGTTAGTATAAAGTAATCAGTACTTCATATTTGACAGTAGCAAATCTATTTTATAAAAATGTTTAAAAAAATAATTTATTTTCCTTGGCTGTTTAAATTTATGTGGAACCTTCACTCATTGTAAACAATTTCTTACTGTTAGGAGCCTGACAAAAATAAGCCATTTATAATTATCAGAATTATTTGTCATTATTAAGTAATATTTTGTTTTAAAGTTAGAATGTTAAATTTTCCAAAATAGTTTTTAAACATAAAATTGTAACCCTGAAACAGATTTTGTAGTTATCATTTTAATTTTTTCTGTTTTGCATTTTCAAATACACAAAGTGATTAAAAATGACGTTTCAACCATAAACTGATTTATTTTCTTTTTAAATTAGGCTTACTTAGCACGACAAGATTATGAAATAGCAAAAGATTGTTTTACCAAAGCTTTAGAATTTGATCCATCAAATAAAACTGCTCAGAAAAATATAATCATCTGCAAAGAAAATATAAAGAAACAACTCCAAAAGGAAAAACAAATGTATCAAGCAATATTCAAGAAAATGGCACAAGCAAAGGTAAAATGTCCATATGTATAATTCATAATTAAATTTTGTAAAATAAAAAAAAAAGTAAACTAATATTTTGTCAATGATTTATTTAGTTAACGAAAAAGCTTTAAGAAAACTAATCGGATTGATTGAACATTGTTTAAATTGGCATTTTTTATTATTATGGTTGTGATTTAGAGTACAGTTCTTATTCATTTCATTTGCATTTGTTAAATGCTATAATCTTGATTTTTTTTGTAACCATATATGAAAATTTCCAAGGTGTAAGCTTTGCAGTATAAAAATAATTTGCCAAGGGAAAATAATCTAAATGCCAGCTAATCTTTAATATGAAATGCAAATATTATACATGATAAATATGAAGTTAGTAAATTGTCTTTAATGATTCTAATAAAATGTGATTTTTCCCCCATCAGGATCCTGAAGATTCTACAAATCAAGATAAATCAACGGAGTCCAATCATACGGAGAAAATGGAAACAGAAAATGAAAATCAAATAACACCAGAAGCAGTACAAGTTTAAAACTATGTAGTTTCCTTGAAACATTTCTTTCATTGTATTCATCATATGCATATTAAATGAGAAAAAAATGCCATTTAATTTGAAATATTTATTCAGTTTACATCACAGCAAAAATGTTAAGGATTTAACATTTTCAGAACATTCTCGGCTGCTTTTTTCATTATAGTGCTATTTACTTTTATAGCATTAGAATATATATTCATCTGTTGATCTGTAAGCTGTAAATAAATTTTCAATTGTTAATTTTCTTGAAACTGTTATTTAAAACATTGATGATGGAGAATAAAAGTTGCTAATGATGTATAGTAAACAATAATTTATAATGAAAATTATAGGATGAAAAATTAAAACCAAAATTTATAACTTCATGTATTAGAAATCAGTACAGAGTGACATGAACTATTTCTTTAATGGGAGAGCTATAGTGTTTCATTTTCTTGGTATTTTTCAAAATTCGCAAAATATTTCCATATTTTTTATAATAGCTTTGAGAAGTGTATTTTTGTTCTCCTTTAAATTTACCATCTTAAAACATGCAAGTTGTAAACATAGCTCTTAAAATAGATTTTCTAATGATTTATTTTATCAACAGTTGCTTTGTTAAATTTGAATTATATTGCAACTTAAAAATACATGAGAAAAGCTTAAATTTGTTTTGCTGCAATTTTTTAAAAAATTAAACCAAGAGATACTTAACACTAGAACTGCAATAGTTTTAGTATACATAGAGCTGCTGGCTGAGACAAATCAACTCTAATTAATGAAAGTACACTGTAATTATTTAACAATAACATTTATAGATTTTTAACATTAAATTGTTATAATGAGTGATAAAAATAAGGTATTACATATACTTAGTAAAATTTGCAGATAATTTTAATAGAAATACCAAGTTTCTTATCTGTTAAGATTTCCTGCACAGTGATTGCACATTTTGGGCAACTTCTTTTTGTATATTGTACACTTTTCACATATTGGTAAATTTTGTTGAGTTATAAAGCGATATTTCTGGAAGCTTTTTTAGGTGATTATTGGGTGGATGAAGGGAGCTTGATAATAAGAAATTTTTGCTGGTTTTTCCCTGATAAACTGTCAAAGTTATATCATCATGCTCCAGTAATAATGTATTGTTTAACAGCATTTTTACTTTTTTTAGAAATTCATGTTTTTGTTTCAGATTTTAATAAATTTTTTCCAAACTTAAGAAATTAAACAGAATATATCTGGTGGTTTTCAGATTGTGTAGTTTTTTGTCGAATCACTAAAATTTCATAAACTCTCTGAATCTGTGCTTAAAAAAAAAAAAAAAAAAACACAGATTATCAAGCTCTAGATTTGTACATTATATATCATAAAAGCATATATTTCCTCTTAAGTTTTTGACCATTTTTTTCCCCAGTTACCCGTGATCTTCCTCTGTATCACTTTTGATCTGATGAACTCATCTATAAGTAAGCTCCATGAACTAATTGCAGTCATTTTCAAAATTTTGCATTGCATAACTAGTTGGGACACTCTTTTCTTTGGAAACATTATGTTCAGCAATTCTTCCTCGTATACAACTTCCAGAGGTTATGCTTTCCCAACATATTCCATCATTTGTAACACAAGTTCCACAGTTCATTTCATCAGGATTGGTATCTGATAACTTTCCACGCTTATTTAAACATTGTTTTTCTTCTGACTAGTGGTTTTTCTGCTAGTATATTGTACAAGAAAGTTAGGTATGGTTTCTTCATCTGGAGGCACATGCTTTGTATTGCTGCAAACAATTTCATTTATTATTTTTGGATTCATTTTTTTATAACTGTTGTATATATTCGATGTTCTCACTAACTTAATTTTACACATTTTTTCCAGCCATTTTCAACAAAGATCGATTTTATCTCCACATGTAAACTAAGTGGGAAAAATTGTTCAGACTGTACACTCTATTTCCATGGCAATGCAAACAACCAGTTGTGCAGTCATAAAGAAACAAATGTAGGCCTTTTAGGCTACGGCATTGGCTAAGGTAGTATTGCACCACAATCTCCATTCAATAGCCAAAACAAAAAACCTCTGAGAGAAAACATTCTTTGAATATATCATTTCGTATATTTTTCCCATACAAAATGATAACGAGATGATTTGGAGGGGAAGCTCAGCAACACTGGCTACTACTACAGCAAAATTCTTAGCTGCTCTTCTGCTATTAGTCAACAATTTACTTACCTTGAGGTATTGTTTTGCTTACATCTGGGAAATGAAAAGAGGAATGAAAAAGCTTTTCCCATTCCAGGAAACATTGAATTGCAAATTTAGTACATGTAATTATAATAGGGTCAAAACGACCCATTTCAAAGTTTTAGGTAAGTATTAAAAACTGAAAGATGAAAAATATTTAATGAATCATTTTCTCAGATTAATATTGAAGCAAAAATGTATTGTTTTTTCCTGTTTTATAATTTTATTACTAACTTCTTGAGAAAATCGGAAACAAAATTGCTTTTTGGTCAAAATGACCTCTATTACAGTTCTAGTGTTACAAGTAAAATCATTCTCTTCGAAGTGGAATCAATATTATTTAACAGAAACTTGATTTAATTTCAAACTACAGTGGAACAATGAAAAGTGGATGTATTGCTTTTGATTTCTGCATTTATTTCACTTGGTATGAGTGAGTGTTAGAATACATGTCTATACTTTACTCTTGAGTTGGAGACTACCTGTTACTAGGTGCAGAAGTTGCCAGGTGCTAGTTTAGTGTAGAAAAAGGATCAAGCAGAAGATTAATACTTGACCTGCCAAGTTTAGAAGTATTATTTCACTTTGAGGAGATTGCTACCGTGACCTATTTAACATGCCTTAGAGAACACAACAGATCTTTTATTTAATATAGATTTGAAATAGTCATTTCTGACAATGAGAACAATGGGCTGACTAATTGGGGTATGTTTAATTTGCATAATTTATTTTCAATGGAAAATCTTTTCTGTAAAACATGTATCATGTACAGTCACATAACAAGGACATTAATCTATGTGCTGTGCCAAAACTAAAATTTAGAGTAAGAAATCCTAATTCAGATTTTTGCACAGGTCAAAATTTGTAACATAAAAATAGCCAATGTTTACAAAAGTAAAATATTTCATAACTGAAAGAATTTAAGTCAACTAAGAGTTGAAGAAATTGTTGTAAATTAAGAAATCCGATCAGTTATCTATTTCTAATTCCATAAATATTTCATTTTTACTTTTTTTAATTTCGATTATAATGTTATTTTTCAATAACTATCCAATTAAATTATGTCTAGGTATTGCGAACAAAATTGTCAGTTAATAGTTTTAGTTCAAGTTACTTTCATGCACATTTTTTACACTTATTTCATTAAAAAATGTTTCAGTTCTGAATGAATTATTTCTAATTTTATGTAATATATATTTTTAAAAATCAGTTAATTATATAAGATAAAATGAATACAAAAAGCATAATATAACTGAATTACTTTTGACTTTCATGAGCATCTGAAGTAGGGCCTGTCTTATTTTTAAAACTTTATTAATTGTATGAAGAACACACTGGCTGGGATCCATTCCATTGATTGAATCTAATGATGAATTCGCTTTAGAGGAAATTATTCATTAGGTATCAAAGTTTAGAATCAAAATGAAGAATTATATTTTACCTATTTTGGACAAGTTTATTGTGACTCAGAATGCATTTTAAATTGTAGTCCTTATCAATTAGACCAAAAAATGCCCTTTAAGTTACAAACATTAACTAGATAAAGAAAAATAAAATTTGTCCATGTATATAATTAATATTATGTTCACACAACTGTTTATATGTGAAATTATCACTTGAAAATAATTAATATTTTAGTAACCATTTTTATTAACAATTTTTTTACATTATCCCCTTCTGTTCATATTACAATCATAGGTATTCATCTAAATTTTTACTTCAAGTAAGTAAGTAATCACAAATTAATGGAGGCATGATAATACAATTTCAGTTTTCGATTTTATTTATTTCATAAACATTGGAAGAGCATATATTTTTAGAGAACTATAAAAAATGATCTTAAAATCTATAGTAACTTGTGAATAGTGCACAAAGCCATAAAAACTATGATAGCATGATGTAATACCTTTGTTAGCCTAGATTTTGCATCTACAACAGAAAAAGTCTTGTGATTTTGATATACAGGATGGTGTAACCAAATTAATGCCTATAAAGTACTGACAAACTCTGTAGTTTGTGAACACCCATAAATTCATGAAATATTTTTTTTTTCTAAAAAATAATTCTTTAAAAGCCAACAAGTTTTTTTTTTTCAATTCTAAATAAATTTATATAATTGATGTTAGAGTTCTCTATTTTTATTTTTAATGCTTATTAAAATGTGCCTTGATGAATGATATTTTGTGAAATTATTACATCTGTTGTATAAAAATGTTTTGACATTGGAAAAATGTTCATAAAAATACTTTGGCTTGCTGTTTATAAAGGTGCAAAAGTCCAAAGTACCTATTTTTTTGTAAAATTATCTTAAAAAATTTTAAGTATGATACTGTAAATGAATGTATCTTACATTTTCTTTAATGTGGTATATCTTAAAATTAATTTAATCTACAGATTTTTTAAGTAAAAACCACCAATTTAAAAAAAATGCATGAGATTTCAGCTATAGAAAGTTTTTGATAAATAAAACTAAGGACACACGCTTCATAAAAAATAAGTTAGTACAGTAAAAATAAAGATTATATCAAGATTACTTTTATTCTAAAATTAATTTCTCTTAATTTATAATTGAATGAAATGCATGTATTAAATCTATCATTTAAAATTAAATATCTGTAAAATTTGAAATGGATCAATAGAATGGTTTGGTATCATATGAAGTTATCATAAGCAAAGAATTGAATTCTTAGAAATACTCATTAATACTCTAATAATAAATAAATTTACCTGATTTCCATATGTAGATAAAATGCTAATCAACAATTTAGTAAATTTGATATTCCTATTGTTAGTTGGTGCCCAGTTTCCTATTGTGGAAGCTAAAGTATTGTGCAAATTGTTCTCATATGTGATCTAAAAAATAAATTTGTTGAATACATTAATGATTTAATAAATACATTATTCACTTAGCATACAGAATTTTTTTATATATATTTAACACACAGAATTTCTTATATACTTAATATACAGAATTTCTTATCTTTTTTAAGACAAAAATAATTATTTAAAGTATTAAGTTGCTTATATTAATGTGAAAGTTTTAATATTTTTAAGGCACTAAAAATTTAAATTACATTTATAAAACATTAAGAGCTTTACTTTATGATAAGCATTAATCCTGAACATAGGATATTACATATACTTAAAAATTTAATATTTTCTCCTTTTTAGAAATCAAATTTATCTATCAATATAATATTTTTAAATTCTTTTTCAATTATCTAAATTTGAAATTAAAAAATGTTACAGAAACAATAAGTATAATCTCATTTTCCTTTTATAATTATTCTCTTATGTAAAATAATTTAGAGAAATGAAAAAATTCATGAAGTATAACAAACATTTTTTAAGCAGAAGATAAGAAATACAAATGTGATCATTGAAAAAAAGAATACTAAATAAAGAAAACTGAATTGAGAAGCAAGTCTTAAATTTATAAAATGGTTTAATAACTAATATCAACACATATGTTTATTCATAATAAAGCTATTAAGTGGGAGAAGTTTTTTCGTTCTTAAAAAAATGACGAAACGAATATTGAAAATAAAACGTCCTTCATCATATAAATATTCATTAATTAACTTTAATAGAATGACAGAGTTGTAAAGAAATTAAAGAATCATATGAAACATTAATTATATCTAAGTTTTAAGTATTTAGTTTTCACAACTGAAACATTTGCTATTTAAAAATTCATATTGCAATTTTTAAAATATTTTTTATAACTTTTTCTAAAAAACAAATTTTGTGTGGTTGTACATTACTTATCTAAATACAAAAATTAATTAAAAAAATGTTTAAAAAAATCTAAAATATATATAAAAAAATTATAGGTTAAAAAAATCATAAAATACAACTAAATTTTAAGCTTTGTTACTAACTTTAAAATGAAGAAATATATATTAAACAAGATTGAAAATTAGCAGTTAAAAAATAATTATGCAATGGCAAATTTTAATATTTACATACTATCATTTAAAATTCTTCTATTGTTGTTTCTAATCTCCCATCTGCTCTGATGGAGTCAGATCAGATCAATTAAACCATTGATATTAATGAAGTCTGATACAAGAAGAGGATAATAGTGAATATTCTCCCAGTCCAAGATATGTTGAGGTGATGCCGTTCTTGAGCAAAAAGGAATGTCTCCAGAATATGTAAAACCTTTCAAATGGGCACTAGCAACTTGGAAAAGACGTGTTATCTGCCTGTTACCAAGGTGAGAGAAGGAAAATCCTGGTTTTTTGCCTTTATGTAAGTTTGCATTGTTTTAAGCCTTTTGCCTTGAGAATAAATGTAAAGATGTGAGTTCTGAGATGATAGGTATAGAATGTTCTAATCCTTCCATTGCTAGAGTACCGGCTAATTAATTTTTATAAATGTTTACATGGGAGGGAATCCATTGAAAATGTACATTTTCTATTATTTAAAATGCTAAATATATCTTCCTTGAGTTCCTATTACAGAAAATGGTCATTCTTTAGAATAGGATAGTTTTATGTTAGAAATTTCCAAAAAGGTACCAGATTAAATTAATTTTTATCTCACTAAGCTTTTAGGTTGGGCACTGCAATGAGAAAAAAAGTAATAACTGATTTTGTTTGAGAACAATCTTAAGCTTTTTATCATAACTGTCCACAGAAATGCAACAGCCTGAAAACTAGGGAATTTTTCATGCTTTAATTAAATTTTTAAGTTCCTGTGAAGGAAACTTGCAGTTTCAATTGTATGTTTTGCAACTATTAGCCTTATCGAATGATTTAATACAACTGAGCATTTATATGGTGTGTTCACAATTTTACTGAGATTTTAAAAAAACTTCATTGTCAGTATAGTCTTAAAATTTTTGATGCACTCTTTAAAATTCAGCACCTTTAATTTTAAGGGAAAAAAAAAAATAGCTCCCAAGTTATTTAAATAGAAGTAGAAATTAAACCTAGATTAAAAAAAAAATCTGTTTTGCAAAGTGAAATGCCATCTGCAGCTTCAATTTTTCTTTTCCATTAAAAAAAATATTTATTGTATTTTATTTTATATAAATGTCAGCATTTGACATTGTTGAGGTTATAAAAAGTTTTAAAGCCAAAGTTTTTGGTCATGTGTAGGTATGAAATTTCAGAAAACTATATTTAGTGTGCACACATAAAAGTATTTTTTGTGATTTTAAAGATTTAAGCATTTTTTTTATGGATGGATGTCAATATCTTTCCTTAACAGCCATGGTGTAAAATCACATTATGCCAAAAACATCATGAGAGCATAGTTGTATAATGTAGAACCTTATATATATATATATATGAAAAAAATAAATGTTTCTACATTTTATTATTTCAAATTCATTAACTAAATTAACAAATTACCTTTCTTTCAATTAGATTCTGCAAAATTAAGTATGTATTTTCAGTAGGTAAAGATTCATTTAAAATATTCCTGAAATGAGAATACAGCTATTAGTTATCATTGAATGCGCAACATGAAAGCATTTTAAATAAAATAAGTTTTTAATTTAGTATAAAAAATAGTATTTTTTATCATAATCTGTGAAAATTATTGCAAATATTCAAAGTAAAATATTGTAAAGCAATTTTATTGTTTAACAGAAGTAACTTTGATGTATGAATATCGCAAAGATTATCATATATGTAAATGTGGTGTTATCATTACCAACATGAAAGAATTTTGTCTCTCTCTCTCTCACACACACACATGCAGATGCTCTGTTACAAATAGGATTTTAAAATGCGACTATTAGTGTTTCTGATGTGAAACAATAATATATATATGTGCTGAATAACTTTTATACTGGATTTGAGTGTCAAGACACCTTTGGTAAGGCATTTTGCATGAAAAAGTTCCAAACTCACAATAACCTAGCTCCATCTATTTAGGGTCTCCCATTTTGTTCATTAAATCATTATGGAGTAAAAATGTAATGCTTTTGTATCAAGAATATCTAAAGTAGTCAATCGAGTAAGGACAAAGGTAAATCATTCATGTGCAATATGATGTGATATATCCTTGCTCTTACGGCATTTTTTAAAATAAGAGTCTTACTAAAACTGAAGTTTTCTTTATCCTGTAATCTAAAGAGGCAGTTATATTACTAATAATTTTCTGTTTTACTTCAACCATGGATGGACTACAAATAATTTCATTGGAGGAGTCATGCATATTCCATAAGTTGATTTACTCTTGATTTCCTAATCTAGTAAAAACAGGTCTACATCAGGTTTTACCTGTATGAGCAGTGGTTTTAAATCTCAGAAAATAAGTTCTGCCTGCATTGCATTAATTACTAGGTAAAGTAAAAAGCAGTTCATTAGGATACTAGAATTGCAGTGCCATTTACCACAGGCACAGGTCACGTAATAAAGATGATGTAATTTTGCAATTTCTTATGATGTTGTCCTTTAAAAAAATGACGTTTGACTAACTACCACCTGCCTAAGGCGCCCAAAAGCTATAGGCAATAAAATTTTTATAAAATAGCTCTCTTATTAAAACAGCAGAGAAACAAAATGTTATTCCATTTTATATTTATAAGTATTTTTAATGCATATAAAGTATATATATAATTATAAGGATGACATTGAAACTTATTTTGGATCTCTGAAACCTGTGCTAATTAATTACAATGAATTTAATTCCTGATTAGCTTTTGAAACATATTTATCTTTAACTTTAGTCATACATATTGCAGTTAAACGATTGAATGCATGGAATTGTTTAAGCAATGAATTGTAATGAAAAGCTGCTTTTTGGATAAAAGCTGAGCAATCACAAATGAAAGTCGCTCATTGGCTTCAAGTGTTACAATTTATTATGGACACAGTTTCTGACAATTGAAATGATCACTATGAACACTGAAATAATTTACTAAAGAATCACAAAGTTTGGAGAAAATCTATATGGCTTTAAATGCACTGTATTACAGCCATGATATGGGCAACTGTCTTAAGATTTTCATGGAATATTTGTTGCCGCATCTGTAACAATGATATTGAAACAAAAACCATGGCTCTCTGAAAGGGACCTTTATGCCCTAAAACCAGTTGTGGAGAACACTGCACAAACCTATATTATACTGTAGGATGTCAGACTGTGTGGTTCATAGTTCCTTTTTTTAAAAATTCACTTAGCAAGAACGCTGCAAACTGTATAACGTGAATGATTAAGTGAACTACAAATTCTTCTTTTCTTTTCTGAAAAGGTTAAAAAAAATTGGCATAAATAAAACACGATTGTTCTACATTATATTTCAGTTTCAATAAAATGGTTTAAATATTTATTAAAGTACCGTTTTATATATTTTAAATAAATGAAGAATCAGATCTTTAAAAACAACGACTTTTTAAGCAAGAAATCCTTTTAGTTGCACCAGAAAATTAAAGGTGATTGTTTTCAATATAATTAAAATATATACATAAAATTTAAAACTACTTTAACTAGTTCTTGATTATTTATAGTCTTAATGAAAAATTGGTTTATGCAGAGCAAGATCTTTTCATGTGACTTATTTCTACTATTTCTAAAAACTAAATATTTCGAATAAATTACTTTTTATTAGACAAAAAATTAATAGTTTTTTTACACTAAGAAATGTATTTATAATTATGATACAAAATTAATTACATACTTTTACTTTTAAAATAATAAATTTGAATTTACTTTTAAAATAAATAAAGTAAAATTGGTTTTTGATATAAGTATTTGCTAGCATAAATTTTCATATTCGTAGTTATTATTTGATACCAATGAAGCTAAAATTTAATGGAAATATAAAACATAAAATAAAGAAAAGTGAAATATTACTTTATACAGTAAGAAACATGTTCATCAGGAAGGTTGACTTTGGTTACCTTGGTAAGTACTTCTAATAAAGGAGTTTCTGAAAAGACAACTATATATTTAAGTGGAATTTCATAATATTTAAATATTTGACTTCAGAAAAAAACGCCATAAATATTACAGTTTACATATTACTACAAATTACTATACTTAAACTTATAATTCTCAATGATTTAAAAAAAAGTTTTGTGACAGAAAATAATAAAATATCAATTAAACTTTTGCTGATATTAAATACAATATTTGTGTAAGTTTATTTAAAGGTACATTAAAAAATAATTAAATAAAATAAACAAAAATTAAAATTGTAAATTTATTTAAAATGTATGTTAACAAAAATAATTTTTTTACTATTCATTAATTCTGATCTTATACATTAGAATTTTTTTATAAACTCAGATGATAAGTAGCACCATAAATGCAAAAAAAAAAAAAAAAAATATATATATATATATATATATATATATATATATATATATATATACAGGTATATATATATCTAAATGAATTAATAATTTTACTAAAGCAAACTAAAAATGAAAAGAAAGAATGATATAAGTATATCTAATTTTGCGGCGACTATATTTTTATCACAGAAAATTTAATTTTGATAATTATTTCACATGAAATGAATTATAAATATAATAATATTGTATAACACTAAATAAATATCGCTTTGAAAAATTTCTTTAAAAATCCCTCTTTGAAAAATAAATATATGGAACATAATGTGCATTATGAAAACTAAATGAAAAACAAATGTGAAGAATTCATTTCTTATCTAAACATGTTTACACTTAGTTTTTTTGTAATACTGTATAAATGGTTCCTACTTTCATAGTTTTGTCAATGTTTGTATGAAAAAATGTATAATGACTTTTATAATATAATTTTAAAAAGTGAAGTATATTTTAAAATTTTTAGAAATTAATTGGTTTATTTATATTTTTCTCTTTTTTATTAATTAATTAAAACTCTTTTTTATTCATATTAAAACTCTTTTTCATTCATAACAAATTCTTTTTTATTCATAATTTTTGAGGTAGGTTTTATTATATGCATAAACAATAAAGATATTAAAATCTTTTAAAAACGTTATGTATAATTGATAGAAATATTATCAAAAGTTAATTTCATGCATAAATAATTAAAAACAAAGGAAAATATTTGGTGCATATCAAAAAATTTAAGTTACATTAAAAAAGGTTTTTTCACAATTCATGATTTTAAAAACATAATTCTGAATAAGTTCCAAAGTATTTACCATATAAAATGTTTTTTTATAAATTATATTAAACTCTTAGTTATTTTTATAAATGCATAAGTACACCAAGAGACTAAGAATATGTATAATTTATATAATATCATTTATAAAATAAAAAAGTGTATTGTATAAATAGCTATTTTGATTTTGAATAAATGCAAGATTGAGTTCAACTGAAATAAGAAAAAAGTAAGATTTCTAACCTAAATTTGAAAATTATCACTAGACCCAAGAATTAACATTTTTTAATGAGATTTTAAAATGATGGCTAATTCACTAAATGTATATTTTTACATTCAGTATATTTTTTCAAAGAATATATGATCTACAAAATCATTAATCAGGTATTCAATATAAATAATATGAAACTTATAAGTAACACCAGTGAATAAAAGCACTATTATTGATGAATAAATGAAATTTAATTTATGAAAAAAGGAACTACGTAAGCTTTTTATAAAACTTGTTATTACAGTGTAACTTATAAATCTAAATTTTTCAAACTCTGCAATAAAAATTTGAAATTGTGCAAGTTTCATTTGAGTTCAGTCAGAATAAATTACATAGCTTATTAAAGTCAAGAATATATAGCATAACCTATTTTAATAATGAGTAAGTGTTTGATGTCATTACATATATAAATAAAAAGCAAATCCTTATAAATTTAAAACACAATTATTAAGGTAAATAAAGTGGTAAAATATATGCTGCAAATATTCCTTTTTTTTTTTTTTTTTTACAGATGAACATTTTCTTTTCAAGTTTAAATAACTTACAAACAAATTAAAATATTTAAGCATAATTTTAATTTAATAATTATAACAAAACTATGTGGATTCATAAATAAGATCTTAAATAAAAATGATGACTTTACATTTTTCTTCGTAGTTCAAATGTAATATTTAAATGTAATATTTTTAATTAATAAAATTTTTTTAATGATATTAAAAGAGATATTTTATAGAATGAATATTCTGAATTAAATATTAGTATATTAAAAATTTATTTAATGCATATACCTATATGTAGATATATGAAAAATATTTAGATAATATTATTAACCACTTCAACGTAACAACACACAACCATAACAAATTCCTTAATTTTGTGATTTTATATTAGCTGCCTTAAACAGTGATGAATTACGGTGAAAAAAAGCTTTACATAGGATGCAGTTCTTTAAAGAATTGCATCTTATGTAAAGCTACCAGTCGGGTTCAACAAAAAAGTACAAGCATATATTAATAATAATTTTTACAAAAATACTTTTTATTCAAGCAATGACACAATCACTTTTTTAAATAACTTATGTAATGCAATTAGACATGAATCAGCAATCTAACACTAAAGAAAATGTTTATGAGCTTATTTTTAAAAATTGTTCTTATCAATGTTCAATAAACATATATTTCAAAAATTGTTACACACTTTACTTTATTATATTAATATAACTTACTACACCCTGCACTTTAACACATTTGAACCTCATATATAAACAAAAATAATAAAAGTGTAATAAAAGCATTTTACAGCATATATGAAAAATTAACATTCTTAACATTTCAACTAATAATTCATTTGAAAATACTAGAGCTTCAAACCCTTTTTATCAAATTTTCAATCAAATTCAATTCAAAAATCAAACTATCAAATTATTCAAAATTTTCACATTTCATATTTAAACTTCCCTTAATTTAAAACTAATTAAAAATTGGAGCTTTTTAGATTTTTTACAATTTAAAAAGTAAGTATAAATATAAGTAAACAATATTTTTTGTATACAACAGTTCTAAGGATCAATATTTGAACTAAAATCAAAAGTTATAAGGAGTCAACCAATTTCAATCAGTATCAAAGAGTATTTAAATACTGGATAAAATGGAACCTCAGAATCAAGAAATATATATTTCTGAATCAAGAATTATATATATTTCTTCAAATACATTTAGGATTCTTTAAACACAAAACTATTATCATGAAATGTTAAAAAAGACATTTTGAAAAATGTAAAATTTTTAATAAATTCACAATATGTAATTATGATAAAAAAATAAACTATTATAACAAAGCAAGTGATACAGTAATTAATAATTAAAGTCTGATTTTCTGCAAAATAAATATTTGTGGCTGCATTATGTTAATTAATATTACACAGAATTAAAATTATAATGTCTATAATAGATTTAATTCAACATATTGACTTACCTAAGCTATCTCTTTTCAAACAAGGAATTAACAGTTCATCAATAATTGCTTTTGGGTAAACAGTGGAAAAATTCAGAATTGCCAAGGAAACATTTCGACAGTTAGAAGATATTAAGTTGAGAATCTAAAAAAACATAGCCTAAAATAAGTTATACATTAATATACATTATATCAAATAATAAATAGAATATGTTAAAACAAATCCAATTATAATACAGTACATTAGCTTTTTGTATTAAAATTTCCAAATATTTGATTAATTTCAAATCTAATTTTAAAGTGATTATTCCCAAAACCTTTATGATATAATTCAATATGGCATCTTAATACACATTTCCATCTGTCAGTATTTTTGAAATCTTTTTTAACCAATCGTTGCAATATATTGTGAAATATGGTAACATACACAATTTAGCTTCTAAGAGAAAACTTTTCCCCATGACATATTTTTATTTACATATTTCATTGAAATGATTGCAAAATTTTGTTTCATTTCCAGTTTTAGCATTCAATTTACGTACTTAAAGTAAGATTGATTCGACTGCATTTTTGGAAAAAAAAAAAATCGTAACATTTTCTTAAGGAAGTGTATTTCTAATGTATTTGCATTATATTAACTCTTAAGGTCTATAACAAAATAATGTTAATGTATACAATTATTTAAGTAGAGAATAATGTTTGTTTGATTTCATAATTTAAAAGAATAGGTTGGCCCATTTTTCTTCATGGCAACAACCTTAATATTTATTAAATTTTTAAAAAATTTTTTAGATTATCTGAGATTTATTTAACTCATTTTTAATTTGATCCATATAAAATTATTGATTTGGATTAAATATTAATTAGACATTTGTAAAGAATATTCAGTGAAAAATCTTGACTCATCATAACAAAAAATGCAGAGGAGATACAATATATATACACCCAAATGGTTTTAAAAGTAAAGGAAATACCTGGGAACAAAAAATGATATTTCTGAATACACTTCATTAGGTATTAAAATATACCTACCAGTTTTTTTATAAATAAAAAAATGTATATTCTCGTAATATATGTGGTAGCTTTATTGAAGTTTTGGATTTTATTCTAAAGTTTACAATGTCAAACTTCTTAGATTTGCAAAGAAGCCAAAGTGTAAAAGCCCATGTGCATGGAGCAATTGTGACTGAAATATTGCAATTTTAAGGCATTTCTAAAGTTATGGTGTCTTAAGTCACGACAGCATACACACTGCATGGTAAGAGAAACTCAGTAAACAAAATAGTGGACGAAAAATGAAGTCCACTGAAAGAGGCCGATAGGTATTGAAGTAGATTGTAATGTCTAATAAGCAAACAAATGCAGTACAAGACATAAGATTCTACAGGCCAAGGATTACAGATAGGCATTCATAAACGGAACCTTCATATGCAGTAGAGCAGCAATTCCCAAACCACTTCTCATTGATGTTTATGGCAAATGTCATCAACAGTGATGTCACATTAAAAAAAAGATCAATCGATAAGTGGAAGAAAATAAAATAGACTGATAAATCATTTTTCACACTCTTTTTTACATCAAGATAGGTGGATATTTGGAGGGCATCTGCACAAGTGTATGATCATATTTTCACCTTTCAACTGTATATAGAAGCAGACTTGTCAAGAAATAGGCAAAAATGTTATGGTATTTTGCTGGACCATTGTAGTCCTATAATGAAGGGTCATTGGGGAAAAATATAAAAAAGTTTAGCTGACCAGATCCATCCTATGATGCAAACTTTGTTCTATAGAAGACTGAATTTTCCAGGATCATAATGCACCTATTTATGGACCAGGACTTGTCCAACCATGGTTTCATAAACATGAGAATAAAGTTAAATATTTATCCAATCTTTCAATCTCAATATCATTGAGCCATTATGATCTATTTTAGAACATTCAAAATGACATTAGATATCCTTCATTGGCATCTTTTAAGAACTTTCACAGTACCTACATGAAGAATGGCACACTATTCCTCTAAACACTTTCAGCACCTGTATGACTTGATTCCTATGCAAATTAGTTATATTGCATGCCTAAAGTGGTCATACACGATACTATTTTCTTTATAAATCTAAGGTGTTTCCATTATTTTTATAACTACTTATACGTAGAATTAAAAAGTAGCAAAACTAATGAATTATCTTGGTAAATCAACCAGTATGAAAACAATCCTGAATTAAGTTACACTATTATAAAGATTTTTTTTTTGATGTATACTTTTTTATAGGCTTTAGATGTATCAAAGAAGAATTATATTCATATACTTGCAAACACTCTGGTCATATGAATAGTCATTTTAAGATTTGCTTTCTCTTATCAAATTAATTTTTTTCTTCTTTCAATATAATTAAACAATCAACTGAAACATGGGTAATAATTCAAGTAGTACAATAAATTAAATAAATGGATAAGATTTTTGGACTACTTACTTTAGGAAATACAATACGATTAATTATTGTAGCAGCTATTGTTATACCCAGAGGCTTTCTAAAATTTAGAATAGCTGTAAGAAACAATGCAATAGAAGTTTCAGTTAGAATAGCATCATAAAGAGATTCACAAAATTTTGAAACCTAAAAAATGAAGAAATATTTATATTATAAAGAATATAAAATTAATTTTTAAATGACTTAAAATAATGTATCAAATAAATTATGTAAAATAATTTTTCAAATGCTGTGTTATAGATTTATAGAAAAGTTGCTTTTTAAAAAGAAAATTAATCACTGACATTAAAAAGACAGCAATATATTTGGATTATACAAGATAACACCATATAATTATACATTAGAATTTGATATTGTAATTGCAGAAATATTTTTTTTATTAAAAACTGCACAAAAATGGAAAGAATAAATATTTGCACATCAAACATAGATTTCTTTCTAATGATGATGTTACATACATGCATGTGTGGTCTAACTATAGAAATATATATTTATCCAACAAATCACACATATTGATCTTATAACATTTGTAGCCATAAAACACAATTGTATTTTCTAATTCTGAAATTTTTATATAAATTTTTATAAAAAAGATGTAAGGTTTTTTTGGCAAATATTTTTGATAGTTAATATATTTGTGAAAAAAGAAATAATAATTTACTATACTTTTTCAGAGAAATTTAGTTTACAAGATCTTCCAGCATAATTATATAATCATAAAAATCAAAAAATAGTGATTAATTAAATTAATAATAATTAGTATTAGCAATTATAAAAAATCAAAAGAATTTTTTTACAAAACATTAGATAAAATCATTTTGCCTTTCTCATTTAAAAGATACTGAATACCAATTTTCATAACAATAATAAATAAAACATAGACAAATTTTTGATTGCCTCTACACACTGTTGTAATAGTAATTCTATCAGTTAGGACATTTTATAGACTATTAACACATTTTATTCCCTTTTAACATTTTATGGACAGTTGCAAAAATCCACTGCTAAATTTATATTTAAAAATTAATGATTGCAATTAAAGTAAGAAGTGAAACAGAATAAAAATATCAACATAGTTTATTAACTCTGATGTATGCTTATTTTAGTATAAATAAGCATACATCAGAAGTTTTTAACTTTAAGCATGTTAACAATTTTCTGTTCTAAATGTCATTTAAATAAATAATAAAATACATGTACCTTAATTAGTTAAAATAATAATGGAAAAATAGTATCTAATAATGCAATAGAAATGTACAAAATATTTAAATATAAAATAATTTTTGTATTTAATTAAATCAGTATTACCTCTAAGGTTGCTTTTGTATAAAAACTTCCTAAAAATTTATTTTAACTGTTTATATGAAACAAAAACTGTGTTTTATAGCACATAAATATTTACAAGAATACAACTAAAAATGTTTTGATTTACAAATGCGAATAGTAATATGCAAAGTCAAAATTAAATAATTACATACTCATTTGTATCAATCAGAGAGCAAACTGCAAAGTGAGCAAATGAGTTCAATTATTTATTTTGTTGGATACTAGAGATAAAAAAATTTTGATTGAATATATTATAAAAAAGATTGTTAGAGTATCTTTACATGAAAAGAGTGAAAATAAGGTAAGTAATTTAATATTCTTTTGTAGAAAGTGAAATTATTTTGTTTCATTTTATATAAATATTTATAAAATTAAAAAATTAATGAAATAATTTTTTATTTTCTAATACACATTACATAAAATTTTTTATTTTTTTAGCACCCATGGCATATTTTATATTCATTTTAAAATAATATGTTCGGTATTATTTCTTCACAGAGTGATTAAGATGTGGACAGAACTAGAATTTATTATTTTATATAAAAGGAATACCTGTGATAATGATAATGAACTAAGAACATCTATCTCCTTGAGATATTCTGTCTGATGAAAATCCTGAACAGATAGAAGAGATGTCTTTAATGAGAGCAATCGCTCCTGGAAAATAAATGTTACATTAAAACCTTAATAAATAAACATTAATTTTAGTTATTTATAACAGTACATTTTATTTATAGAAACTGATGCAAGAAAAATGTTTTGTACCCAATAAATGGGACAAGAGTAAAAAATTAAGTATCTTCTCATAAAATTTATAAAAATGGAAAGAAATATGGAAAACTCAAAAATTTATACATAAAATTCTATGCTTGAATTTAAAAAAACAATAAATAAATATTAGTAAACGTGAACTTAAATAACATACTCAATGTTTTGAAAATTGACTGATTACATTTTAAAACTAAATTGTTTTAAAAAAATTCTTGAAAAAAGTTGTCTACTATGTATACAGCTTCAAAGCAATCTTAATAATTTTTTACCCATTGCCAGAACATACTGTAAAATAAGGTTTTTGTTATAACATATACTGCTTACACTTTTATAAAAGCAATTAAAATAACAAGCAATTTTTGTATAAAAGAATAGTATTACTTCCTAAAATGAATTTATGCACTATACATGAAATTACAAATTATAAATTCATATAGTTTTGTTTTTTAGGATTTAGGATCTTTTTTAATAATCTAGATTAATTTTATTTGAAATAACTCTTTAATATAATGAAATAATTTTATTTAACATTTATACTATTATTTTAATATAAAAAGATTAATATAAAAAAATCAAAAGTTTTCTATTTCAGAAAAAACAATTAAAGCATAATTTTTTATTGAAAATGCTTTTTTATTCTTATTTGTCGCTGTGAATTTCAAGAAACATGCTTTCTACAAAAATATAAAAGAATAGAATTGATGTTTTTTATAAACATTCCATGAAAGTACTTTTGTTGTCGCACAAATAGAAAAATATTTATAGTATAAAATGCATGCAATGATTACACACTCTAATTTCATATATATTTTTTTACTGACTCAACAATTTTAACCAGATTTTACGACTAATTCAGTAAACATACTTTTTTCTAAAAATTTTTAGTCCTGTAAACATGGATTACAATTATTTATAAATGCAAAAGTATACAAATTATTAGAATGAATAAATAGAAATATTTACCCATATATTTTTCAAAACCATTTTCATATTATTATAAATAAATATTGGGAAACTTTTAAATAGATTCAGAACAAGATAATATATATCATTAAAGTCATTTATAAAAAATTCTTTTTCTATATTTTAACTTTTCTTTCACTGTTGTTTACTTTTTATGTCATTTATGAAATTCTTACAGTCATTAAAAATATTGACAATCATAATTAAAATGTACATTATACTTTAAATACAATTAAAAATCACACATATATAGATAGTAAAAAAACTGGATTTAGTTCAGCAGATCATTTTATTAATTAAAAAAATTCAAAGATAGACTGTTGTAACTTATTTAATGAATATGTCAACGTAAATTTTCACTGCAAGCATATTTTTGCCATCTTACAATTGTTACTTGTTTATCAGTTTTCACTTTTCTATCTTTAATATAGGTATGGATTTCCCTATTACAAAAATTTTAGAAGTATATTCTTTGATTAAAAGATTTTTTAAAGGGAATAATACAGAAATGACATATTGAAAATATACACTGCTGGCTAGCTAAAAATGAAAACTAAGAAAATATTACTATTCTCTCTCAGTTGAATTCAGAAACTTTCTTTATGTCTTCTACTGGACACGATTAAACTTATAAAGTTTTTATGTTACAAATCAGTAATCTCTTCTTTCTTTATATACAACTTGCATTTACAAATTATATGTACAACCAATTATTGGTTACTGTAGTGAAGTCCTCATTATAGCTCCACAGAATGTGATTTGGAATCTAGAACACTTCCAGAACTAAGCAATGTGAATAACTACTAGAGCAGTAAGAACCATTCTTGCAATTCAGCTCTTAAATGGTTTGGAACATATTGAAAATGATTTTATTAAGCAATCTCGCCAAATGCCAATGAAGTCATCAATTGGCGACAACAGTATATACATAAAAATTTTTAAATAATGTTGTCAACACACAGTATACACAAAAAGTGTTAATAAATGTTAGCTATAAGAATGTTTTACTTTAGAGGCATAAACATTTTAACATCGTTTAAAAATTTTTTCAAATGGATCTTTCGTTTCCCTTCTCCACAAAAATTCCACGAGATAACTTTTCAGATGATGGCGTGCTGTTCCTCTGTGCTTCTTATTTCGCCATTTGGAGCTACCGCACAGGCTTTCTATCTTTTGCATATGCGTTCCAGTTTCAGGCTCGACAAAACTGTGTTTGTGGTTCACTTTGAAATGTTCGAAACTTTCCTGTTCCAGTTTTTCAGTGCAGTATCATTTCCACGAATCAGAATATATTAAGTTCCTTTTTCGATATTTTCCTTAATGGCTTTTAATATAATACTCATGGAACGGTTTGACAACCACAAGGAGACATTCGTTTGTATCACGGCAAACTCAAACGAAAATTCATAGTTGTGGCAAAATCCATCTTGCATTGTTTTATACGTTTCATGAACACACTTTCATCCACTTCAACGCTCTTATTAGGTCCTCCTTTTTTTTCCGTAGTTGACGCTTAAGCAAGGAATCCACACAAACCTCACGCATGTAGTTATTTCAGTCCACAACTGTTCCGTGACTGATTTCCAATTGCTTTTCACACCATTTAATTGAAGTTAATTCTTCGCTCCAACTATAAATAAACCTCACACACATCAAGAAACTCAAATTTGATGACTCGAACAAAGTGCCTTTCCTGATGCTTTTTTTAATGTGACAAGTTGATAGATTGCAGCGCCATTGAATTCCCTCTTCGAAATACAACTTCATCTCATGATTATTATCACAAGTAGCAAGTTTAGGCAAAATGCCTTTAGCTTGAAAGAATCAGACAGATTCTTCCTCCATTCTGGGCAAATCCCAAATTTTCATTGTTTTTTTATCCATTTTAACCTATTAGGACGTAACTGATGTAGAAACTCTAAAATTTAAAGTTATTTAATAATTAAATAATACAGCAACATAGCATAAAATTATGAAATAAAAAAAGAGTTGAAATAAAGTTGTTGATAGTAAAAGGTCGTCAAATGTTTTGGAAACGTAGCAGAAAAAAGTTACCAGCGGAGAACTAAATTTACATAATTAAAATTAATTTATTAAAAAAATTAACTACAAATGAAATTTTTTTATTCTTAAAATAACATTCTTCAACTTTAAGGGATCATACACTTATCATTTTTTGACATCAAGTATATTGTTGGATTTAGACAAAATATGAATTAAAAGCATTAAATAAAAAACATTATAACAAAATAAAAGACAAATCATGAAAATTAAAATAAAAGTTCATTTATTAATTACTTCGAAATCCCCATCTCCATTCTCAATAGTTAAGGAGTGGTTTGCGTGATTAGAAGACATAAATTTTGTTTCTTCATGTGTGACACTCAAAATATTAGGCATCTCTTTTTCAGAGAGATTTAATTCTTCGATTTTACAATCACTATTATTACTTATTTTCTCTTCAAGAGGAAAACACAAACCCCACGGAGATTGAAAAGAATGATTTTTTAATTTTTCACATGTTTCATTAAATACAACTTCATTCTCTTTTATTTCAAACAAATCACCAGAGTAAGAAAACATAATTATAAAGAATAAGAAAAAAAAAAAAGAATATTTCAATTATTTAACAAATATCAATAAACACGAATAAATGCATATTGAATTAAATTTTTTACAGCGACGTTTTATGACTGCTTTTTTAAATCTCTAAAACTAAATTTTAGAAATTAAAAGTTTAGAAACCGTTTTGAAAACGTTTCATTATAAATTTACAAAATAATCCATATTGAAAAACAATAGTAACGTTCAGCTCAGTAATTTATAGCAAATAATAAAACGAAGAATCATTCCAAATGTTTCTTTAGAGGCTATTCTAAAATTAAATGAGAAATCGTCAATTTATTTGTTGATATATGAAGATAGAATTTATACTAATATTTTCGCAGTTTAACAAAAATGTAAATAAACAAACACAGCTGACAGCGAAACTTGTTTTTAAATTTATCACAAATATTTCATTAATACAGTAGGATGCATTCTTAAGCCAACCCTTTTGCAAAATAAATTAAAAGTTAAGGAATACAGTAATATTCCAAATTTCTAAAAACTTTTTACTGGACCTGATAAGAATAATTTATTTTCAGGTTATTCTTATTAGATCCAATGTATCATATCAAATTTTTCTTTTAGATTAATTTTAATTATACTATTTATTTCAGTTTGTCATGATGCATAATATTTTTTTAACTGTTTTGAACTTAACTGTAACTATTACAAGAATCGTAAACATCTGTAAGGTTGACTTGACAGTCCTTGCAGTTTTTCATTGCGCTATGTGTACAGATTGTTTCGTTTTTCTCATTGAAATAAATTTTTGTGTTATTTAGAAGAAAAAAAAATGTGCTGTGTCACTTTTACTGTTTTATCGGATGATTTTTTTCTTTTAAAATAGGATTTCATCATCTATAAATTGCTGATGGCTTCTATATTTAAGAATCAAGTGCTTAAGCATTTATCAAAGTAATAATATTTTTTGTGTACATCTTACACAATTGCTTTTCCAAATTAAAACTAAAAATTTGTTTCAAAACATTTTTTTAATCAGATCAAACATAAATTAAGTCAGCTGCTTAAAATGTTATATTATTGTTAACATATCTGATATTTAATTGCTGGTATATTTACAAATTATTTACTTCATGAAATGTTATTATTTATACTATACTTTTATTAAAAAAATTACTTTGTAAGGTATTTAATTTAATTTGGAAATTATATTTGTTATAACAGATCAAATCTTATCGGTTATAGTATTTCACATTTCTATGTCATTTATTAAAATAAAATTTGTAAAAGTAATTATGTTAAATATTTGACATAGTGCTTATTTCAGAAGTGTATAAAATTTTTTAACTTGTATTTATTTTGCAAAATAAATGTATGTTTTTAATTTTATATGTATATAGTTCATTTAAAGCTCATGTGTAACTTTATTAAAACAATTTTTTTCAATTTGCATCAGTACGTTAAGAATGATTAATATCTTTTGATACCTCATCTTGTGAGAAAAAGTAATGAATTAACTTAATATAGTCAAGATTACTTATGATGAAGTAATGAAGTAATTCCGGCTTAATTTTTGAATAAAAGAAGTATGTTTATGCATACATTATTACTCTATACATGAAATAGGCATAATTTGTTATTGCTAAAATGCATGTTAAAGACTATATGACTTTAATAACTTAGTGCTTAGTTTAAATCTGTTTTGTTTTAAGGACATTAATTATCCAAACAAACAATCACTATCTATTCACAAGAAGTGTCATTTACTGGAATGAAGTTAAATTAATTTCTATGTGAAAGTTATTTATTCTTCATTCATCATGATGTAAATTTTAAAATGCATTTTTTTAGATGCTATAATTTTGTAAAATTAAGCTTTATGTATTTTATAGCTGCGAACATTTTTTCTATTTTAATTATTCATTAATGTAATTTATGTTTAAAATTGAATAACTGAAGTGCATGTGGCAATATGATTGGATAAATTATTAATCATACTAGTTTTCTACCATGGAATTTATACTTTTGTTTTAATAATGAGTATTTAAAAAAAAGTTTAAGTATTAAATTTAGTAGTTAATTTATTTTGATATCTGTTATTGAAAATGAATTTATTCAAATATTTTTGTAAGTACAAATTAAAATTTTCTAATTTATGGTAAATATTTCTTTTTATGTAGTGACAATTTTGTTCATAGAAAGTATTTTTTACTGAAAATATTTATTTTGTTTCTTTAAATTATTTTATATTTATAAGTTCTCTCTTATATATATGTACTTGCATACATACATTTATTTATTGAATTTTATTACTTTCACTTGTAAAACTTCTACATAACCTGTTCCTTTGTAAGCTAAAAAAATGTTCTTAGTTTTTATGTTTGAAACAAAGACTTCTTTGATCTTACTAGCTTGATGCTTGAGTAAATAATTGTAGCAATGAATAATCTGAATTACAAGGATAAAAATCTGTAGATCTGTCTTAAGAACTGGCATATTTGTCTTTAGAAATTTTAATGTCTTTAATGTAACTGCAGAAACAAAAATAGTTGATTAATGCTTTCAAATTGATGTCTGTCTTCCACTTAGTTACAATTATCCAAGGAAAAAATCTGTGATACTGTGTGAAACCAGAGTATTACATTTAGCAAGTTTATCTCCTTTTGGAAAAGTGGTGCTTCCTAATAAAACCCAATATTTTTTTTAAATTTTATCTGGGATTTAACATAAAAATGAATTTTAAATATATATTTATAATGTTTATTGAGGGAAAAAACTATTGTTTAAAGTATATTGCTCTTATCTTGAGATTTGTGTTTAAAAGTTGTGTTATTGGAATTTTGTATTATGTGTGCATATGTTGAAGGTTAATTTCTATAATTATATTTTTGATGATATTTGAAAAGAATAATCAGGATATATAAAGTATAGTTCTTGTAAGGTATACATTTTAGAATTTTTATGATTATTTTACTAGTATGTTTGCAAATTTATTTTTGCTTAGAATATCTTTAAATGTATTGTCTGATTGTTACATCAAGTGATTTTTGAATTTAAATCAGAAATTGAATTTATAGATTTTCATATTAAGTATATTAAAAATAGACCTTAAATAAGTAAAAATACTGCAATTTTTTTTATTAATATGAAGTAATCATTAAATGTAATTCTTTGTTAAAGAATGTATTTCTTTAATATTATAATTGTTGGGAATTAAGATTTTTTTGTTAATTTTTTTCATATTTGAAGGCAAACTTAATTAACTTAAAATAATCAAATTATCTTAATTAAATTGTACACTTAAATGTTTATTATTTTATAAATTGGGAAAAATGAAAATTTTATTTGAATAACTTATAAATTTAAGCAATTTAATAAAAAATGTCTCAAATCAATTTAAAGACTTAAGAAATTAAAGTGCATTCAATTATTTAACGTATCTAATCGTATGAGAGAATAATATTTATTTTTTACTTGATGTAAATAAGCATGAAACATATAATTGAATTATTGTTTTCCAATGGGGGGAAACATAATGTGTATCTAAAGAAAAAATAAGTAAAATTGATAGTTGCTGGTAATAATATTTAAATTTATTAACTAAATATTCATTGATAAGGCAGTTGTTTATTTTACTTAAAATTATTTGTTAAAAAGTAAAAATTGTGATTATCAAATGTGACTAAATTTTTTATTCTTATTGACTAAAATAGTAGGTGAAGCTTGATAAATGCAGAAGAACTGCCATTATTTTAGGAGCAATTGAAATCAGTGCTATTTTTTTGCATTACATTCGAATTTTGAACTAAATCAATAAAATATAAAATAATTTTTAATCTTTGATTTTAACATATTTAATTTTTTTAATATAAGAAATAAATTATTTTATTGATTAGGTTTAATCTTTGTGTGCAAAAGGTGATTGTAGAATGACAAACCAATCATTGTGTAAATAATTGAATATTGGTTATTTATAATATTAATATTTTGAATGTTGTACAGTTGTTAAAGAATGCAATATAGTATAACTTATAAATCAAATGACTTTTTTTTATTTTAGGTTTGCAAAAAATCTTTCTCCAGATAAGTTGCATTTAAGTACTTTAAAAGGCCAAGGAGAGTTACGCAATTTAGAATTGAATGAAAAAGTTTTAACTGAACTTTTAGAGTTACCTGCATGGCTGTCTCTGACAAAAGCAACTTGTAATCATGTAACACTAAAGGTTAGTCTTTACTGTCACATTTTGTTCTCTTTTGAGGAGTGTTTCTTTTAAGACATTCTATAAATAAATATTTCAAAGTTAAATATGAAAGAGTTAGGGGCTGACACAATACACCTGCATTCATTATATCAGATAATTGAGACATAAATGTTATGATTATTTTTATTATGAACGACAGAATTATTTATTTTATTTAATAAAAAAGGATGAGATTAAAATCAATGATTATTTCATTTACTTTAAACAATTTTAATCCATTGGCCTGAAATCTTATTAACATTTAGCTTCATTTGTAGATCTATTATTTTATCTTTGCTTGAACTTGAAACTATGATTTTAAATAGAAAATGCTGAGGAAAGGTGGATGTTTTTATAATTTAGAAAAAAAGACCAAGCAGAATATCTTCAATACTTGATCTGCCACCTTGAAAATTACTATACCACTTTTAGAGTACTGTGATTACAGCTTTTCCAACATATCCCAGTTACCTTTAGCAAACATGACAGATCTTTCATTTGTCCATTATATACAATCTCCTAGAGTGCAGTGTTCACCTTCATGTATTTGAGAAGACATGTTGAGAAATGTTCTTTAGAATTTGGAAGTCTTTAAAATCTGGAAGTCCCAAATGAAAACATTTGAATTCGAATGTATGATAAATGCTTTCTCTTGCTGTGTAATAAAAATTAAGCCTAATGATGTGAAGCGTTTTTCATGGTTTATTCCAATTACTTATTACAGTGTGAATACTTTTTCTTGCTTTTTTATGTGTTAAAAGTTGCAGAGATTTTCTGAGAATATGGATTTATAAAATTAATGTTTCTTTTCAAGAGCTCTGTGTTTTTAATCTCAAAGAATGTCTAATCAGCTGAATCGTCCTTGACCAGATTTGCTTCATATGTGTAAGATACCTGAATGAGAGTCTCCACTTTAGTTGAGATTTAGTTGAAATATTTTTAGGAATCTATTGATTGTTATCTGTGTGAATAAAAATCCAATCTCATTTACATATAACATTAAGTCTTGCATATCAGAACACAGATATCTGGATTTATCTAACTTTTAGTGTTTAATTGTTTTAAAAGTTAAATAATTTTTTTCATGTGCATTAAAAGATAGGATTTCTGTTTGTGAATTTTTGGATAATCTAAGTGCTGAAAAAATATCAGTAATTTTGTAATTCTGAATTATTGTTGAATTGAAAATTATGATTTATAAAATTATTTTTAAGAAAATTATGCATTTTTAAATTTTTGTATGAATGAATCATTGTTTAATAAATGCTCATAATAAAATGGATGAATTAGATCATAATGTATTAAATGATATAGTCCCATGTCAAGTATCATTAATATAGATGTTTTTAAATATTTATATTGAAAAATTTTAAAAGTTGAATGAAAATTTTTTTTAAATAAATTGATTGCTTAGGATGGATATACTTAGTAAGAAATTAAATTGTGATTTTAATTTCTTTTTTAAGTTTCCAAATGTGATTATAAGCACATATATTATTTGCATAAAATTTGATCCTAGTTAACAAATTTTAAAACAAAAAAATTCCCACTTTTAAACTTATCAGTTAACCGATTTCACAACCGAATTGTTTTGGCACTGCCTTTGGTTCAATAGTTCTTGGATTCGAATCTCACCTTAGGGTGATATTTATAGTACAGTGGATGATCAGTTAACGAACAGTTCGGTCTGCGGACAAATCGCATAACGAATACTTCACGAAAAATGTTTGTGTTCAGACAGCGAACTAAAACGAAAACTTCTCGGCTCTCACAGCTTAATGTGCAAGGTTAAGGGACCAAAAATCGTTTTTTATCTCACCTGAATTATGTTGCTTGCCTATTGAACTTCAAAGTTCTTTATTGGAAAAAATATTTTTTTCCCCAATAGAATATTTACAGCCTAAGTAGACCGTCAGTTTCGGTTTTGTTTTCATTCAAAACCGAGACTGATTTCATTTTAAGCGTTTTCCTCCCCCCTTGTTCATTCACTGTCTCATACGTAGTCTTGAATAACGAAGTCCAGACAGCAACAAAACAACAATGTTATTGATCACTTTAACAACAATGCTATTACTTTCGGAAAATCTTGAATAAGAGAGAAAAACATTGGACATGATCTCAAACGCCCTATTAACAAATTTTATTTATAATTTATAATTTTTTATAAACTTATTCATCTTTTCTTTAACGAATTAATGTTTCAAGAACGAATTAATCGATTTCTCTAGAAAATCTATGGTAAATCGATGATCGATCAACGAACAATTGGAATAACGAATATAGTCATGTAACAGGTGGTGTTCGTTAACCATTTTAAACTATAGGTCCTGGTCTAATGAGTCCCCTTGAAAAATTAACGTGCTTCAAGCGACCTAGTTTATTAGTTCAGCAATTTCGAACCGTTGGAATGCCTACCATAGTAGCACGAGCCTGACAAATATTTCAATTACACTTTACAGGTACATATCAAATATTGTACTAATATATATATATATATATATATATATATATATATATATATATATATATATATATATATATATATATATATATATATATATATATATATATATAAATCCAATAACAGCATTTCAAAAAATATCTGCGAGATCATGGGCGCCATCATGATGTTTTTCTGGACAGAAAGATGACTAGTGACTCATAAAAAGTAGACTAATGCTCAGCGTCAATGTGTGAAAAGAGTTCAAGAGTTTGAACCTTCTGGTTTTATAGTTAAATAAGTTTCCACAAAGTGTCTGATCATGGCTACTCCTTAAATGAAGAGATTTTAATTTTTTGTTATTTAGGTGTAGGCAATTAGCTGTTTTAATGTAAGGTGTTTTTCATTTATTTTTTAAATGCACATATCAAAAAAAGAAAAAAAAGATTCCATTGTAAGTTATTCTCTTCATTGACTCGAAACTTACTTAACTACTCGAAAGTGATCCAAAGTTATATCTGAAGGGTTAATGCTCTTGCCTTCAGTTCAATTGTCCATGGATTCGATTCTCACCTAGGGTATGAATGCTTGTCGTGGTTTTGAAATCATTTTTAACTATAAATTCCAATTTGATTCTTATTTGCCATAAATAAATAAAATTCTTTGTGGTATAAACAAATTTACTCGAAAGAGAATACGTCTCTTTCAGAATGTTTGAAAAGGAGAAAGCGTTCCTTTACCCTTCTTCCCCTAATTATTAATAGTGTCATTGCAAGGAATCGCCCGAAAATAAGTGCTTGTAAATACAAATCTGGTGCCTTATTTCTTAGTTACGGATAGTTTTCATGTTTGACTACCTCATTCTTTATATTGTGTAGTAAATATCTGTTTTTTTCTTTTCTTTGTTTTTTGTGATGCTGAACGCTAACTGCCAGAAATGCTTCCTCAAGATCAGGAATTTTGAATAATGGCAGAATTATTCCTAAACAGTGGAATTAAAGAATATGGCGTAATAGTAAAAAGCAGAGCTCTTTGTTGTTTGTGACCTGATACATCGTATCTTGTACAATTATTGAAAAGTTTCAGTTCGAGACGAATTATAAAAATGATTACTTCATGCAAAATAATGAAAGAATTCATTATTCATAGACAAAAGATACAGCGGTACGAAACATGCAAATTATTTTTATATTTCAAAGAATAATATAATTTGAAGCAATTTTTCGTATGTCTTACTGCATAGAATACCATGGGAAAATCTCCTTCTGATCTGCAAGAAAACTTTTGAGTCACACAGATTTTCCCAATAAATAAATAATTGCAACTAAAAATTCATCTATTACAAAAAGAATATTGTGCAAGATAGAATAATAAAAAAATGAATAAAGATATTTCAATAAAATTAATTTCTAATTCACAGATAACGTTGGAATGCTTTCTCTATAGCCCAGATGTAAAATTAGTCGTTTTCGTTTGATTTCTTTTTTGGAAATGTAATTAGAAAAGAATTAGTTGACTTGCTGAATTTACCGATCATGATTATTTGTAAAGATATATTAGGAGAAATATGACATTAGATTTGCAGAAAAAATGAGTTTTGACTACAAGGAATGGTACCCGTAACACTGGTAATACAGTTGGGTATCATATCGAGTTTGTTGTGTGGTTGAATATTTAAAATTCTATCTGACAATCTCGAACACCGAACTGTGCAATTTCATTATATTTAACTTCAACAAACACTATCCAAAAGTTCGTATGAAGTCAGTTTAAAATATTCTGTTTATTATATCAAAAATTGTGTTTACAGTATATGCAGATATAAGTTCAATCGCCAATTTCTGAGTTTGTTTTTGTAAGAATCTTAATATAGTGGACTTCCTATTAGTAGTTCCTCTAGCTTTGTCTGGACAAATTTTCAATATAGTATTTGTCGTGCCTTTGGAGGAAATTTAGTAACAGAAAACGAGCAAGGATTTCTAAAATTCATGGATCCTATTTGACTGCATGATTTATTGTTTTTCAGACTTTGCCTGATTATATAAAAATGTAAATAAAGAATTTCTAGTAAAAGGAAAAATCCAAATACATTGTTTTAAGATATCACTTAGGGAACAAATTTTATGCATTTTTAAAGATATCAGAACTATGTTAAAATACTTCTTTTCGCTTAAAAGTAATTGACATTGAATTCTGTTGCTAAATTATCTCCCGAAGATAGAAACTGTTTATTTAGAACCTATTTAGATATTTTTGAAGATTCAAAACAAATGGTATCGATTTGATTCTCTTAATTTTCGGAGTTGGAAAGAAACATTGATGTTTACTTAGAGATCTCATTTTACTAAATTGAATCATCTTAAACCGACATTTTCAGTGGTTTAATATTTAAATTTGGAAGTATGATAGAATTAAATAAAATTATGTGTTAAGAAGTTGGTCAAATTTGGTTGAAACATTATAGAAGAAGTGGAGTGTGTAGATTTCAAACATAGCATCTTAAATCTGAAAATTTAAAATATTTTTAAAAATTGACAAAAATTTTCGGCCACGAAAAAAATTTTTTGCTATACCAAATTTTAAAATATTTGGGTCTTTTCAAGCATTTTAGTTCAAATCTAAATAAAATTCTTGTGTGTTATTATAAACAATTATAACCCAAATATAAATGACATGGCTTATAAAGTTCAATTATAAGTTATCAAAATCTGCATACAGGCCATGAAATTAAATTTATATAATTTTTGAACGTAGTACTCTAATAAAATATTTTTAAATAACTTATAAATAAAAATGTATTCAATGAAGCGTCTTAAAAATAACACATTTTTTAAGTGAAGACAATATTTTGAGTTGTATGCATGCATCTAATTTTTCATTCTGTGAAAAATTAAAAGCATTTAGCATCTTTAACAACAAAATTAAGACATCTGTTAATCTTTTCACTTAAAAAAAGAGTTTCCACTTTAAGTTATTTCACTCTATCTCCTTTAGGACGTTGAACTAAAATATTTTTATAGCATAAAAATAATTTAATGTTTATTATATTATTATTATTTTTAATTAACATTTCGGGAAACTTAATATTTAAGCAACAAAAATAGTTGCAAAATACAATTCGATAGTTTGAAATCAAAGCTGTGTTTCAAAGATGGTTTTTAGAAGGAATTACATATCAAGTGTTGTACTGGACATTTGAAAATAATGAACTGTTATTTAACTGTAAAAGCTCTTTGTTCTGATACTTGTATATCTAAACGTACTTGAAGCATTCTGTTTATGAAACAAGCTTTTAATTTAAGGAAATTTTTAAAGAAAAAAAAAGAATGTCGGAAGTTACTTTATGTTGAAACTTAAATAGTTTAATTATAAGAAAAAATAATTTAACGAATAATTAATTTTTTTTACAAGTGTGTTTTCGTTTCCCATTCGTTACATTGCACTTCCTGTTAAATGATCTGTGAAAAAAAATTTTGTTTAATTTTTTTCACGTTGATTAATATTTAATTTTCCTACTTCTCCTTAGGTTTAAAAAATTTTTAAAGTACAATTTTAAGCATATTTGTTACAGATATGGAGACAACAAGAAATCTTTTATTTCTAAAATTTTTATATGAACAAAAATTACTAATTTGTTTCTACGATTGAAAGAAAAATTATGATTACGTCAAAAAGTTCAAAAGATTTATTGATTTCATAAAGTAAAAGTATGGAATATAATCAAACAGGCCGTATTAATTGTAATATTTTTGTTTAATATGTGTGTTTTGAAAAATGTCTTAAAGCAATACATATAAATTGCAAAACCAAATAAATGCAATGAATATGGAGAAGTTTAGTGGCTGAAGTTATATATAATATTGCTGTTATTTCTCATCCTCCTTAACACCTATTTTTTTTAAAAAAACCTTTTGATTATCTTCCATATTATAAAATCGCTGCATGCTGAATTAATTTTTTTCCCTTTTCATAAATTGTTTTTCATTATTCATGTGATAATGTATAGCATTTAAAAATTCATATTAGATAAATGTTATCATTTCTTGTTACTTCGTATTAAACTTGACTTTGAAATTTAACAGTTAATTTCCCCCAAATTAACATACTGAAGTAAGATTAATGATGCAACATAATGATGAAAATGCGATAAAAGTGCGAAACATTTATTTCAGTTGAGTGGCAGCAGATTAAAATTCTTTTGTTATCAAGTAACTGATATACTTTATTTGTTTTATAGTGAAGAAATTTATTTGAAAAATGTGTAATAATTTTTATTATTAATGCATCATATATTAACTTCCAAAATTCTTAAAATGTTAACTTTTTTAATTTTTGTAAAATTGAAAAAAAAGTCATAAATTATAAGGAATAACTGTAATAAAGTTTAACTTTTGGAAAATTTGAATCTTTTTTTCGATTTAACGATATGCGAATGTCTTTTCGTGAAAATTCACACATAATATTTTCATTGTTTAATTTTATTTATAATTTAGGACATGATCTAAATATTATTCGTTAAAATTTTGAATATAAACCTATATGTATATTATTTTTCAAATTTACGAAAATTTGTATATCGTTTGGATTTTTTGAAAATCACTGAAGAGATGGAAACTTTTTTTATGTCGTTTTCACAAGCATACGCATATGTAGCCATTACATTTAAAATATTTAAATTAATTAAGCGTTTGAGTGATGAGATTGAAACTATACATTTTGTGAAAAATTGAAGTAGCACAATATCCAATTTTGCGTCTTATTGAAAATGTTTCATGTAATCAAATATATAGAAGAAAAGTTAGGGTGAAATCATTAGAAAGGTAACAACTTCCAGAAAGCTTTATGTGAAAAATCTGCTTACAAAGAAAACTACTCACAGCGAAGTTAGTGTAGAACCGAATGTTGAAGAGATTCTTTGATGAATCTGATTCAATTTAACCATTGACTCTTGATGCGCCATCTGGTGGGATAGAGTGAGCTTTAGTTTAATTGTATGGACAGGATTCCGACTCCATCTCTTTGACAAAAACTCCAAACTTGCTTTGAATTATGAGTATGTGATAATGGAACTTTTTGTTATCCTTTTCAATGATATTGGTATATTTCATTTCTATTGATGGTAGTTCTCTTGCATATTAAGAATTATTAAATTGAGGTATTTCTTGAAAAAGAGAGTGCATTTATTACATGTATTAATTCGTTGGTTCTATACATCCTAACTCAATAGAACACGTTTACAAGGCTTTTTAAAAGACAGCTCTAATAGACCTTGTTCTTCTCATAGTTTGAAAATATCATTGTTCGAACAATGGCTCTCAAAAGGCAGAATGTCATTTTCTGCAAAATTTTATTTCTTTGTTAGCTGTATCTGTGTGGGAGAGATGTACATATTTCTATTACCCCGTTTTGTTGTGTTCCATTATTAACAGTAGAAATCTATGGCATACAGGCCAAATTTGGCATGTGGTACAATTCTTTCAGTGTAACTGTCTACACTTCTCTACAAAATTATTAGATAAAATTAAATCGACTATTCTCTCCTTGCTTATTTTGCAACGTCATATTAGTTTAATCATATTATTTGATTGGTTTGACATGTCACATTTTTATGGTTACTATACCTTAGGTGCATTTTCTTCACTGTGTTGATAAGCTGTCCATCCATATGATCTTTCGTGTGTGTGTGTGTTTGTTTTTTTTGTTCACATATACTTTTTATTTTTTGAGTTGTATCAATCTATGCAAAACTTTATTTCATAAAAATTTCATGGAAATGTTTTTATAAAATAATAATTAAAAGTGAAAGTTCTCTTGTTTATTGAACGTCAATCCTCATTTAACTATTCTTTTCCTTGAATATGTAATCTAATTAGCATGATAATTGTTATTCATGATTTCTAATATTGGGTCAATGTGAACTAAGTTTTGTTTTCTGCCTTTAGGATCGTATACATTATAAGGAAAGTAGAATATTTTCCTAAACTCAAGACAACTCCACGTGAAAATGAAAAATTGAATTTTTGTTAACAGTTTTATTGAAGTATTTTTTTTAAAACTCGTATGAAATATTTTTCATGCGAACATATCTTGATTGTATTTAGGAAAAAAACGGAGGACGCCATAAATACAGTTATCCATTCTTTCTATGCATTAATAATTTTTTTTCAATGTCTTTTATGTTTCACTGAATTTTATTATGTTCTCATAAATTTCTTTTTGCGATATCGCTTTCTCATAAATTTTTATTTTATGGTAGTATGCATCTCGTTTGATTTCATTTTAGATTATTCTATTTTTTTATTCATTTCAAGTACATATTACGAAAATGGAATTATTTCCAAATTTAAATTTTATTAAAATTATAAAACTTAATTTTAAATATAAGACTAAAAATATAGAATCTAAATTTATTAGCTTTTACTGTGTAGTTTTTGTGGTACTTTAAACAAACATCTCTGTTTGATTTAAAGTATGATATTTAACTTTGATCATTGTTTACATTTTTTATGAATAATGCTAATCAAATTCATTCTTGATTGAAGCATTTTGAATTTCAAACTTCTCTAAATTTGGAATTCTTTTTTCCTTTTAAAAAAAATTAAATAAAATCTTAGAAATTGTAAGTGCGCATTAATTTTACATATTTTTTTATTTAATAATAGTGATTTTTTTAAAGTTCATTTCGCTTACAAATCGTTTTTATCTTAGAGCTCATTAAAAAGAAACTTTTTCTTTCTGTTAACATAATTACTGTCGATACGTTTTGTTGTTTTCCTCCAACAGCAAGATCATTTTACGAGTTGCGCAATAATTGGATGTCTGATATATATATAAAGTTCAGTCTGGCTGAATTCACAGCAATTTTATTTAATAACAAAATGTTTAATTTATGCAGTGCTGAACTTCAGATGTTGGTAATTACCCAAAACTTTCGTGTCGTTTTCCTGTTTTTCTTATAATGTTTTATTATTATAATATAGATAATATTAATATTTCCTGTGACTGTAAATATGTTGATGGATTTAAATTCATTTTTTTAATGGTTTTTATTTGTCATTCAAGTTTTGTCAGTTAATCTGCTCTTATTTATTTCTTAACATTTCAAATTAGACTCTTTCTGTATAACCAGTTTTTCGTGATTACTTACTCCACAAGAAGTTTTTTTAAATTATTTCTTTTTTAAAAAAAAACTTGAATTATGTTTTTCTGAACAAAAAAAAAAACATTTTTTCTTCAAGTATTTATTTATTATTTTTAATTTTAGTATTTGAGATTTGTAGTAGCGTAAAAAAAGTGTCTTATATTTAACGTTTAATGCATAAAAACCAGTCGGAATCGGTGGACTGAAACTACCAAATATCTTTCAATTTCTATTCGAGATTATGAGAAGAACTCTACACTGTGTGTTGACATAGTTCTCACGGGACTTTCACACCACTCAAACGGAGAAATATACTAAAAATATTTAATTTACGTGGGCCTTCTCAATCCAACTTATCGATGAGGTTAAGTAATATTTATTAATTCAGTAATAAGAATAAGTAATAATAAATTAATTCAGTAATAAGAACTACACCGAACGTCGAGGCTATCACGATTCCATTTTTTTAAATAATTTTATTATTGATGAGTTATTTTTACACAGGCAAATAATACGTTATTTTTCAATTAAGTTTTAATAAAATAGCTGTTAATTTATTCTTAAAGGACATAGATTATAAATAAATAATAAACATTTTGAATACATTAAAATTTTTATAATCAATCCTACCCATTCTTTTAGCTTGTCTTTTGTTGATAAAAATATATAAAGTATTAAATTTTTTAAAAAAAAGTTGAGCTTTTTTAAAAGTTGATAAATTAATTTTAAAAAGTTAATATTTCTCAAATTATATATATTTGAAAATATCTAATATTTTAGAAATAAATTTTAATAGATTTTAAATATTTATTTTTTTTATTTGCATTATCCACAGCACAAATTAACATTAAAATAGACATTACAATTAAATTCGAAGAGGTTCGACTTTCATTGCCGAAGTTCACTCTTGGCACTCATTGAAGCAATTTTTCAAAGTGGTAGAGGGCGCTCATGGTATATTAAAAGAGAAGACTACTGCGATATATAAAATTCCATCAACAATTTTGTATCTGTAGACATAAAAAAACTGTCTAATGAACAATTAATGTTATTCATTGAATGTTTTTTCATTTTCTTGATTAATATGAGTAATTTATAAAGAAATATTTTATATAGGTCGTCACACATATCATTAAATTAAAAAATTTTTTTATGTCAATTATAAAAATCCTGCAAAACATTAATCCAAATAATTTACATTCATTTCATTTATTAAGAAGGCAGAAAGAAGTACAGAAAGAAGCGACTTGTTTACAGTAACAATTTTTTTAATTACCGTTTTGAGAAAAACAAAAACCCAAAAAATTTTATGAATTTCTTGTTTAAACAAATACAAGAGAAGAGACATTAAAATTCTATTTCCACCTTATATTAATTCCTTTTAAACTTGGCTTTCGGATTCATAATTTTATTTACCAATATTTCTTCGATTTGAATGTTTAAATCGACGCTTTTCAAGACAATGAATTTTATCTTCAAACGAGATACGGCCTTCTTTAATATTATCATTCATATTTTCGGACATCCCATTCTATCGCGGCTTTGTCACGTGTTCGTGATATTTTATTATCGCATATTGGGAAATAAGGATAACAAAGTAAACAAGAATAAAAACTTCAATTTTCTTTAAGGAAAAATATTTTCTGTTCAAGGTTGATTCCTACGCTTATGAAATATTTAAGCTTGTCGGTGTTTTGCAAAAAGTATTAATTTCGGTTTTTTCCATCTCTAGGAAGAAAATTGCTAAATATTTTTACTTTTATCTCTAAAACATTATTGGATGCGATTCAAAATTTAATTAAACAAGCTATAAATAAAACGATAAATTATTGTAGCGCTTTTAATCAATATAGAAAGGGAAAACATAATTCGAATATTTTGATGTAGTTTTTTCGAAATACTTTGCTAGCAGGTGCATTTCTTTCACAATATTTACTTTTACGTTAATAATCATCTTGCTTTTGGAAAAAAAATCTTAATTACTGCCACAAAACAATTTCGCAAGATTTAAGGTATGTAGATTTAAGCTCTAATATTAAACAATTATTCTCAAACTTTAATTGTTTAATTGGTACTAACACGCAAAAAATCAATAATTGTTATATTCGGTTATTACTTTAGGAGAATTTTTTTTGAAATATAGGAACTTGGTATGTTAGGAATAGGTGGATCAACGTTTTTGAATAATAAAAAGCATTTATTTTTATGGACAAAAGGATGCAGATTTTTCATGACAATTTTAGGTTTAGAATCATCAGATGAATTTATGGTTATATTAAAGTATTTCTTGGAGACAAAAATTCAATCATGTTTCAGACTTCATTAATTGAGAGAAAAAAATGCAAGATTTGTTATAGTTGGTTGGAGGTTTTTAAGGTTTGTTATGAGAGTGGAGCTATGCAGATAAAATGGAGGAATATATATATATGGTATCAACCCACCCACATTTAGCTTATCAGTCAGGGCAACTACACATCTACGGGATGATTTAACGCGGTACCCCTATTCAGTGACACTGTGGTTCTTATCATTTTCGCCTCAACATTCTCCCCAAAAGCAGAACTTAAAGTAATCCTTTCATATTCCTCATTCTCAGTGTCAGGAAGCAGTTTCGAATTACAAATAAAAATTTGCTTCCCCAAATCTACTATGGATGGAAGTTTCTGTAAACGTAGAATAGAGGGCGCTACTACCGTGGAGATCTAGAAAACTTCCTGCACGAAACTTCCTGCTTACTATTCCATTATTATCTTATGCCATTGTGCTTGTTTTTTCTAGTTTCCATTGCTTTTGAGAAATATTAATTTAAAAGTAATTATCCTATAAATTTTTTTGAAATGCAGAAAGCAAATGAAGGTAGTAGTTGCGTAGCATTTGGTTGCAATATGCGAGCTGGAACAAATTTATTTTCGCAAGTGAAGATGATGTTCATATTTCCAATGGAACCCGATTTACAATTCCTAATTTAATTAGATATATATTAAATCAATTCTTAAAAATAAGACTTAAATTTTAATTGCAATAACAACCAAGATTTGTTTAAAATATTAATAAACAACAAGTAAATAAACACATCATAACAATTTTGTTCTACTCATTATTGATACCAATTCATATATTCTAACATGAGCAAGAAAATTTTAATAAAATTTATAATACTATAAATGAAAGCATAAATAATACCTTGTTTAATATTTGAAATGATTTATTGTTCAATCGCGCGCAAAATATATTTCCTGAAATTATGGAATAAATGCATAAAATTAAAAATTAGTTAAAGAAGAAAATGATTAACAATTGAGATTAATAATAGCAAGAGTTAGAATGTGGGTTACAATATATCACATTCATCAACAATTGAGAATCATTGTTACAATCCCCGAGGAATATGGTAAATAAATCAGGATTATTTAAGTAAAAAATAAAAAAAATTTGTAAATTTACGGTATCACCACTGATTCCACTCTTATTAAAAATTATGATTTTAATGGATAAAATGAAAACATTTTTGAAAACAAAAATAAATACCTGAAAATATTTAAATAAATATTTTTGCGATTGCATTGATTTTCAATGGGAAGAGAGAAAACCGGAAGTATTTCAGATGGCTTCCGGTCAACTGAGGTTAGTGTTTGTTTACATTGAAAACTTCATCCTTCCTTCCCACGTACACGGACACATACTTCAGAGAACAAAGGTCAACTGAAGGATATAACCATTGGGGGGGGGATATTTTTGCTACCGCTTCATTTTCTTTAACTTTCTTCTTTGAATATTTTTCCCCACAATCTCTCGCAAAATGGTTTTCTCCGCATATGTAACATTCTACTTTTTTATTTATTTTAGCTTCTTTCGACTTCGGTTTTGTCTCTTCGCTCCGAAAGTGAGGTGCTATATATTTAGAATTTATTCGCGTATTGTAATTGTCGTGGGTATCAGATTGAGGTTTTTGATAATTTGGATGTATATCAGTAAATGATTTTCCCTTCGATGCAAAATACATATCACATTCTTTCCCCATTTGTATTGGTTTAAACCAGTCTTGCTCTTGTTCAATGTTTACGTGCATCGCGGTTTCATTGTCTAACGTCTGGTATAACTTATCGCTAACTATTAATTCTTTTAAAGTATTTAAATCGTTTACATTTCTTAGTCTACAATATTGCTCCCAATTAGTGGATAAACAAGATGCGAATTGCACATGTGTCTCGCCTGACATACGACGAGCTTTTCGGAAATTTTGCAAGCAAGTTAAAGGTGTCGGTTCATATTCTTTTAAAATTGCGTTTTTCAGTTTATCATAATTATTTCCTCATCTTTGACGTAAATTAGGATATTGAAGGCCTTTTCTCCTAGAAGGCTTAGTAAAATTTCTCCTTTAAACTCCTCGAGTACACCTTTGCTTCTAAAAGACCTCTCCAAAGATGAAAAGAATAAATTCCAACCTTCTGCTCGTTTTGGAATTGGTATGGTTAATGTTCGAATACTTTGAATGTAACTCTCAATTGATTTGGGGGTACTGACTATTTCCCTATCATTATTACATTCTCGCGCAGTACTCTCTCATCTAGATTTCTCTAAATTTATTTTCTCTAGTTCAGCATTTATTTTGGCTTTTTCTAGATTTATTTTTTCTAATTCGATTTGTGCTTCCGCATTTAATCCAGAGCTGTCTGACTTAGCTCTTTCTAATTCAATTTGCGCTAGCTGTTCTTCCCTCAGCTTTCTGTCTGCTATTACGGAATCAGCGAATTGTTCTACAAAATCTTTAACATTTTTATAATGCGCACTGTTTAATGGTTAAATTTCTCAAATCAATCACTTTCATCTCAAGAGTCACTGACTCACCTCTCTTCTGCAATTAATTTAAGATCCTCTTTTTTAGCCCCTCTAAACATTTTTAAATTCTTAAATTTACCACTTTAAACAATTTTAACTACTCAGTGATATTCACCAAATATGTCCAAACAAGTGATAAAGCTGAAAAAAGGGTTGATTACCTCGTAGTGCTGTTTGCTTTCTATTCATCCATAAGATCCTGTCGTCTGCGCCAGTGTCGTTCCCTACTCGTGGAACTTTGGTTCGTGTGTAAATTCTTATGAATAAACAGTCCGCTTGTGTGGACGACACAGTTTATTAAACATAAAATTGAATATATTTATTAGAAATGGATGTACAGAAAAACTACAACCGTCCTCACGCGTCAGTTGGAGGAACGCTCTCTCCCTTCTCCCTTATTTTGTATTTTACCCCTGAGGTGAGTGAGCGACACGCCCTCTGCCGAAGATATCTGAACACTACATTATATATATGCCAAAGAAAATCTTAAAAGGAAAATTATATTTCAATAGAAAAAGAGAAAGGTCAAACATGGATGAATCAGGTTGTGCAAAACCCGGGGGAAAATATTATGGAGAAATCTTGAGAGAAACTGCTGAGGAATTCTAAAGTAGGGAAGTTCAAAACCTATCAAGGGCTTAGAGAGCTGCAGAAGACTTTATCATGTGACTTCTTCAATTGCTGTTGGCATACCAAAACTTACAATTTAATTCGGAATGGACTTGGTGGTAGGCCGCATGGAATTATTTTAAAAAAAAAATGAGTGACACGGAAATAATTATCCATATTTGTTGAATTGCAGCAAGTTACTATTGAGTAGGCTTGTCGGATTTCTGAAATGTTCAGTTGGGACATTGAGAACTCAAACTCCCAGCATTCCAGGTATTCGAGTGTACAGCCCTTGGATGGTTTTTAGAGCTATTAACCGTAGATTCCTTCATCGGACCCCTATCATCAGTTCATGCTTTGTTGATCAAATAAAATACTGTTTCAAAGTTTGTAAATATTTTTACAAGCTTTGTAATGGTCGTATTTATAGCTTTCTTGGCGACCAATTGGCGAGATAATTGGGATTTAGCGACATTCTTGGGATTTGGTGAGATTCTTGGTAACCACTTGGCGAGAAATCGATGGTTCTAGAAACTACCACCACCTAAGATCTAGGGCCATTATTGAGCGAGATGGCCTGGAAGCTTCCAGAACCTTGGAGAAAGACCTAGACTTTCACGCCAAGTAAGCTATAAATACCACCGTTCCACGGACCGAGTAAGTTCTGAGTTTTTCTAGTGGCAGCGAGAAGTTAGTGAAGACGATCAGTCTTGAATGCTAGTTTAGAGCATAGAAACTGTTGTTTATCTGAGATTTTAGAGCTTTCTGTAATTGGAAGCTATAACAGAAAGCTCTAAAATCTCATCCGTAGCTATAATACGGAATTAAATAACAAAGTAATTATCCTAAATTATGCCTTTCACAATTAATTATCTTTATTTATTAATTTAATTTTATAGATAATAAAAAAAAGCTTTTCCAGTTATCTATAAATTGAATTTTTACTGGAACACCGGGATTTTATCTGAAAATCGGGACGTTTGCCAAGAATACTATCAAATTTTATAGTTAGATTGCAGCTTTGCAATATTTTCGTTTAACGCATAGGTTCCCAAAGTGGTCCAGGTGGATCCCCAGGGATCCATAGGAGACCACACTAGGGTCCACGTAGAGCTGCAAAGAAAACGAGGGTTCAGAAGTTGTAAATGGGGGTCCACAAAAAATTATCTGGTTTTCATAATAAAGAACAAAAATTTTGACTTGGATTTGCCTATCAACGTAGACAGGTAGCATCACTTAACAGATAGGTACACAAAAATATTAGAAACTCAGTTCAAACACAGAATTGATTTAACAATAGATAAAAGTACAAGTGTACACCACATGTCGAGACTTGAAGAAAAGTGCCCCCCATGCGCCCGCTCATCCGGGATGCTTGTTTAGACCTGCAAAGGGATGAAATGCGACTTGCGCTGTGCTTGCAATCTACATTAATATAAATACGAATGCCAAGAACAAAACGTATGACTATTTTCTATTGTTGATTTAAATTTCAGAGTTCATTGTTGATTTTTTGTCAATTGTTGATTGTTTTTAATAATAAATGTTTATAATTTTGCAGAACCTCACAAGTATTATTTTAATAAATAGGACACAAGAAAATGTGCTACTTTTTTCTCTTTTTAACCCAATTTAGGGTGATATATTTTAGGAGTTTTGGGAATACAGTAGAAATGTAGTAGCAGGTGGTCAACCGAAAATATTAAAACTTTGAATGTGGTCCAAGAGAAAAAAAGTTTGGGAACCCATGGTTTAACGGTTTTTGATTTTAGAACATACCATTCATACTGATTTCATTATAAAGGAAATGTATTACGTATTTATTTTATTTTGTTTATTTTGTTCCGAGTTCTGTTTAAACAGTCGCAGTTGTTTGAAGTTTACTACCGAATAGATGTGTAATGAGATATTTGTTATGTCGTCTGATCGATTTGATTGAGAATGACTTTAGAATTGTTTTAAAAGAATTTGCTTATACTCAAGTTGTTTCAATAGTTGAGGATTAATTTGTATGAGTATATTCCTTTAATTTAAATCAGTTAATAAAAATAAATAGTAATTGCTTATAAATATATTACTCACTTATTCACGCCTTATAATTTTTATTCATTTCATATGAATTACGTTTATTGTTATTTTTACCAATACATATTATATGGTTTAGAATATGTCATATTATCAATACGTTCTATTCTGTTTTTCTATAAACTTAATACATGCTTTAATGGTTTACCATTTGATGTTAACTTATCAATGTATGTTTTAGTTTAAAGGAATTGGATTTTGTGGTGTTTCAAATTTCGTTTACTAATTATAAAAGAAAAAGCAAAGAAAGATCGACATGTATTCTTTTGGATTTTTCAAAACAATTTAAAAAAAGTTTAACGAAATTTCTTTGAAAAAGATAAACTTTTTAACAATTTAACCCATAATCGCTTTTCTTTTCCTTTTTTAATGAAATATTATGCAATGCTATATTCTCTTTGTTTTGAACATGAACCTTTTTCCTGATATTAATAAATGACAAACGGTTTCTTTCACAGTAGAGTAAAATACAATGTTACATTGCTATTAACATAGTGACATCATTCCTCAAATGTATTTCGGAAGCTTTTTTCCTTGATAACAGCTTCGTCATTGTATCGTTATCTTCCTTAAGCTGCAGATGTCGCGATCGCTAAGTTTACTGCAGTTGTAGTAATTTTATTCTTTTCAAGTTTCTTTGTAATGCCGTATTCCTCTAAATATTATTAAAAAAATACTAATAAAATATCTCTCTTCTTTGTGTTCTGAAGTCCTTAACTCTTTGATATCCTTTCAGTTTCTCAGATTTTACAACTTTATCAATAAATGAGTTTTGCCGATTAAATTTTACATTTATATTAAGATTATCGATACATGTTTCACGTGTGACCATTTGTACTTGATTTTAGGTTAAATTGGTATTTCTTATTAAATACTTGAGACTTATTAAATACCAGCGTGTTGATGGATTCAAAAATATGTTACTTAAGTAGAATTATTTTGTAAATTTTTTTAACTTAAAAAGAGATTTTGGTGTTGTAAATGACAATATTCTTAATATTTCTCTGATTTTATTCTAAAATTTGTAGAAGTGCTTAAATTTCTAAAAATGTTTTTAAAGTAGAATTATTTTGTGATTTTTCAGCTTTAAACGATTTTGATGTTCTAAATAACAATATTCTAAATGTTTCTCTGCTTTTATTCTAAAATTTGTTCAACCGCTTAAATTTTTTAGAAATTTTGCAAAACTTTGTAATATGTAATGACTGAAAGCCGTTTTATAGAAGCCAGAATAATATGCTTTCATTCTGTTTTGATAGATTTTAACATTTTAGTTTGTTTCGCATTAAACTAGCACTTGCGTTAATTTAATATTTCATTACAATGGCCTGCTATTTTAAACTTAAATTATTGAGCCATTTTATTCATAATTATTAATTATTTCTATTTTTAAAAATGCATAATTCATCCCTTTTCTCTTTCTTTCATTTTTTAGACGTTTTTGAGTAAAGTGTTTGTCATGACTAATTGTGAGAACTCTCATTACTAGAAATCTTTTGATCTCAATATTATTTTATGCGATGTCTACATGAATCTCGTTTGTCAGATTGATTCACACCTCAAGTATAGATGTTTGTAGTGGTTCGGAGTTGACTTTAAACTTTAAGCTCACGCTCAATTAGCCTTCGTGTGAAAAAGAAAATGTTAAAGCAATAACCAAACCTAACCAAATCGCATTTTCCGGAAAAAATAACTACAACATACATAATATTAAACTTACATACAATTTTAAATAGAAATTTTTTCTAACTCAAATTCATATTTTGAAGTATTACAAAATAAATTGTGGCTTGTTTTTCGTCTTAATTGTAATAAAATGAACAAACAGCGACTATAACGAGACGTTGCCGTGTACATTTGACGAAGAGAACAATTCCAATAAGGAATAGCTAAAATTTCTTTTTTTTTTTTCCTCCGGTTTTTGTCCATAAATGTTTCATGTCGTCACTGCTTTCTTTCTCTTATGTGTAGACGTGCCTTTACTTGTATGACTAATATATGTATTTCCATTATTCACATTTTATACTCTGTTAGACTTCAATGACGGGAATACCATCAAAGTCACTCTTGACGATGTGAATGCCATTGCAAGCCGTCTAAGAGAGACACCATTAAAAAAGACTCACACATTTGTGAAATAAACTCAAATAAAGACCTCATTAAAACTATCACTCGCATTAGAACCGGTCACAATCGAGATATGAAGATCCAGAGAGATGGCAACGGAACCTACCGTCTCTGCATTTATTACGATAATATTCCACTAACACCTAGACACATTTTTGATTGCCCTGCCATTTTAAGATCTCTGGCTCAGCTCTGGGAATTCCCTCCCCTCGACATAGAAAAGAGTTTATACTCCGAAAACATGAAGGTGATAGCCAGTTATGTTCTGCACACTCATGGCCTTACTTAATTCCCTTCATGGACACGACATTAACCAACCAACTCTATTGGACTATACAAAAGTTTCGACTTAACATGAAATCTGCTTTTTATTAGAGTGTTATGATAAAAATGGAGACGTTTAAAAATAGTGTAATATTTGAAATAAAAATTTAAAGTAGAAGAGAAAAATGGGAAACTAATTAATGTTAATTAAAATTTAGAATATTTTTGTTAACTATATTAACTATCCATGCAGTTTAAACTAAGCTCCATGGCACGGCAGCCCATGTGGGTCAAGGCCTACAGTGATCATAACTGTTTTCATGACCGAGAGGGCCCTGGGGTGCGAAGCATATGTCCCAGTTAGGTGGTCAGCCTAACGTAAGACCCCCAGTGTTTAGTTCCCAAGCATGCTTGGTACTCAGTTAATCGACCCACTAAGAAATGAAAGGCTGAGTCAACCTTGCCCAGCCCGAGGATATCCATGTAGTTTTCATTAAGTAATTTATTGGAAGCAGATACGAGTTCTTATTTGGTAAATAAGATTTAAATGTGGAAATACTTTGTAACATCTAGTTTTCATCTCCTGCCATCAATAAAATCCTCATCGATACTAAATAATGTGCTATCGAACTCAATTTGGTCTTGTTTGTTCGAGAAAAAAAATTATAAGTGTCGTTTCTGGTACAGTATAATGTTTATATGTATTTATATATATAAAATCTTCTATAAAAGGAGATGGATCTCAAGATGTTTTAGTATAATATTTAATTTGCTGAGCAAATTGCATTTGAAGTCAATCTCTTTGTTTTTCTTTATGAAGCTCATTTGCTACTACATATCTGTTTACTTTTGTGTTGATCTCCACAGCATTTCCGAATATCTATTTTCAAATTATGTAATGCAAATAAATGATAGACATTTTTACATTTGGTAGTCATAACTAGCGCTCTGGTTTCATTTCAATAGTTCTTGAGTTAGACTTGCACTTCGTACGCGGATGTTTGTGGTGGTTGAGAGTTTACTTTAAAGTTGTAGGTCCGAGTTGAATTTGACCTTGTGTGCAAAAAATGAACGTAAGGGCTACGTACAAATCATATTTTTGACACTTAATCTTCAAATTTTCAAAAATCAATCGCGTTAAAAGTTAAAGATTTTTTCTTTTAAGTAACTGAATAAAAAGTTTTGCTTTTTTAATATTCTTAGAATATGTATATTTCATTTGATATGTGTAAATATTTTAATAATAAATGTAATAATGTGGTAATAATGTTTGTAACTTCACCAATGGAACGTTTTTTAAGAAAAGCTTCTATATATCTTCTTCTTCTTAAGGTATGGTTTGTATGTCAATGGCACCTCTGCTTTAATCAGCATTTTGTACCATTAACTCCAAACCCAATGTTTCCTAGTTCCAGTTACTCGGATCACCCACTTTATTAATAAAGTCCGATAACCCTTTAATGGAGTCTAGGTGTAACTCTCTAGTATGGATGATGCCTAAAGAAGTTAATCTAGGGAGGGCAAGAGCCTTGCATTCGTAAATGATATGCTTGACCGTTTCCTCTTGCATGACATTTCCTGCAGAAAGATTCTTGCTGAAACAGTCCCATTTTATGGAGTGTGTTTTCTGAAATAGTAGTGCCCAGTTATGAAGCCTACGATTAAATGTATCTTCTGCCTAGAGCATATAAGAATTTCAGAGGCAATCCTCGCTGATGATCCACAGATCATACTTTTAGCGTGGGTTTGACCAGGAGTGTTGAGTCAAGCTTCATACATCTTCCGTTTTTCCCATCTAAGAACATTGGTTTTTGCGGTCTTCAAATTGATCCCACATCAAAGGTTCTGCACCAATGGGAACAAAAGACGCTCCTTGTTTAGCAAGCTCATCGGCCCTTTCATTACCTTCGATACTTTTATGTCCTATCACCAATACAAGGATCAACTTGTTTCTAGTTGCCAGGTCTGTAAGAAGGTTTCTACATTCCATCTACATTCCAAAATCATTTTACTTACTTATATATATATATACTGAAAACCTGATGGCTTAGTGGTAGTGTTTCACTCTCCCAAGGCACAGGTCAGACGTTTTGATCCTCGGGTTGGGCAAGGTGGACTCACCTTTTTCATTCCTTCAGTGAGATGATAAACTGAGTGCCAAGCGTGGTTGGGAACAAAACACTGGGCATTAGGCTAATTGGATTAGGCACCTAATCGGGACATATGCTTCCCACCACAGGGCCTCTCTTTCAGGAAAACATAGATAGACTCTGACGGGCATGTCCACGTGCGCTGTTGTACCACAGAATTAAGTTTTTTACATATATATACTAAATTAGAAACTGCGAAAGTAAGTACGAAATGCTGTTTCAAAGCTTTTTGACTTCCACCGCGATGAGGACATTGTCAAGAAGTACTGTGTGTGTGTGGGGGGGAGCCCCGTGGACTAACGGCTTTGTTTGCATTTGTAAAATAAATGAAACGTCCATATTATTGCTCTCCGGAGGACTCTTCGTTCATAGGGAGTCGAATTCCCAAGTCGCAAGGGAAGAAATTTGAAAAGTTCCCAATTTTTACTACGATGTTGTATGCGCAGGTGTGCATACAGAAACATAAGTGCAACACTCATACATGTGTTTGTTGGTTTGTTTTTAAATATTATCATTTATCGAATTCATGAAATTGCTAATAATTTCACCTGCGTTTTGAACTATGAAATAATTAAAAATAATTTTTTCATATATTGTGGAACGGTTTTGTTTGTAGAAATATATACATAAAAATGTATAATCCTAAGTTTTCTCTTAACTGGGACAAAAAAACTCTAAGTTATGATTATGAGATTTAAATGCTTGAATAGTGAAAATATGAAAGCAATTATTTTCTAAACCGCTTCACGCTACAGAAAGTGAAATTGGAATTATTTTATTAAAGTAAAATCATTTTGTAATTTTATTTCTGTGTATTCTTTAAAATGGTAAAATAATTTTATTGCGAGTTGTTCTTGATGCCCTCATTTTTATAAGAGAGAGAGAGAGAGATTTAAGTTGAGTATTTTCAAATGGCACTTTTGTGGTTTCCTATTTTAAAATCCATGCTACCATGGAAAGTAAGCTTGTATCAAGTGTAGGAAGATATAAACATTAATGTTTATCTACTTTTATTAAATTGCTTAATGCATGTTAATGGGTCGTACAGATTTAAGTTGATTAAGAAAATCTCCATTTTTAACCCTTGTATAAATTATTAAAATACTGCTATTTCTAGAAGAAACACCGCGGTGTTTACATGTTAAATTGTCCGCACTGTTATGTTCACGCGTATTTGAAAAATAAAAAGTAAACTACTTTTATTTTTCAAATATGCGCAAATATCAGTGGTTCACAAAGTAGGTAGAAAATGCGTAAAAACTGATGAAAATATCGTTAATAATAATAGTATTTCAAAACTGCCGAAATTATAATGCTAAATAAAGCTATTCTACTGGAAGAGCATGTGTGATAGCCTGGCAGACTTGTACTGTGTTTAGAATTTGTTCCGATTACGACGGCGAGTTTTTTTTCCTTGTTTAATGAAGAATACAATTTTATTAAGTTTTACATTATGTACTACAATTATTTTTGTGAGCCATAAAGAAATTAAAATTACTTTTATTATTTTTAATATATATATATATATATATATATATATATATATATATATATATATATATATTTGGATATGAAGCCCTGTGGCTAAGTGATATCGTTTCACGCTCCCAAGCTATAGGTCCGATGTTCGATCCTCGGATTGGGGAAGATCGACTCAGCTTTTCATTCCTTCAGTGGGTCCATAAAGTGAGTACCAAACATGCTAGGGAAATAAACACTGGGGGTTTCGCGTCAGGCCGATTGTAGGCCTTGGCCCATTGGGCTGTCGTGCCATACAGGTTTAGTTTTACTTTATATTGGGACACTCTTTATAAAATGCTTCTATTCATATGCATATAAGTTTGTGGATGCAAATATATTTTACTCATGATTTATTTTTAATTTATATAGGTTTTCTTATATGCATTTTTCTTAATTGATGTGACATCTTTTGTGAATATTACATTTATGCCGTGTGCAAATGCGTGCGACTCCCACGCTGATGTAGTGTTTCTGAGCAATTAAAATAATTTCCAAAATCATTTTCTTCAACTGCTGTCTTTATTCTCAAAATAAAAGTAATGCTGAAAACAAGGTGAAAATATTTACATTTTCATTCCATTCACACATACTGGCAGCGTTTTGTATTTGCTTCTGTAAACTGGTATTTTGAATGTGTATTTTCTCCATAAATTAATTTATTAACATTTAAAAGTAAATGTGTGTTTAAATTTTTTACATTTATTTAATGAATTTTGTATTTTGACTGAAAGTAATGCTATTATACATTAAATTGGTTTATATTATTGTTTTATTTAGGTTATTAAATACTTTTTATATAGGGTTGGATGCTTCTTTTTTGTTTCATATTTTTATTTTACAAATTTACATAAATTTTTATATTATGTGAATATTTATTGCTTTAAAATTGTTTATTTTATTCCCTAGATATCATGGACTAAATTGAAGTCAGTTCCCATATATTTGGTAAGAATTTTGCTTACCTAAATTTAAATTATTAAATTTTATAATTCTATATCCCTTCATTTTTGTGTTTTTGTTATTTTATAGTTATTTATTATAGGTTATTGATCTTCAACTTTATTGCTTATATATAAAATGCATAAAATAACCAGGTTTTCTCATGAATTAAGTTTAACATTGTTATAAATCAATTTTTATAAAAATTTATTTGAATATTTTACTAACATTATAACAATGCATATGTATAAAATTATTTTTTTATCGTAATCTTATTTAAATTTAATTTTTCAGTCATTAGATGAAGTTGTTGTGGAAATGGAAACCTGTGAAGATTTGCGGCCACCAACACCCATGACTACTGAACCAAGTTATCGGTTAGTTATTTTGGGGTTTCCATAATAAAATGTTTCCTACTGTCTTTTTAGGTTAACCAAAAATTTAAACTGAAAAGGGAGTGTTGTCAGTTATAATGATAAGAAAAGAAGTTATTTTTGTTTTGTAAGTTTTTTGTCAGTAAAACCTTAAATCTGGGCAGAACTAATACTCTATAAAATGCTAATTTTAATATTAATAAATGTTTCTTAAAATGATTCAAATTCATATTTAAATCTATGTATTTCAAATTTTGTGTAGAAGTACTGTTATAAAATATTAAAATATTTTCTAATCAGAGTAATTTTCTTTTCTAAATTCATCCCAAAATCATTTTTTAACAATCCCAATAGCTACATTTTGTTTTACATACTAATAAATGAATGCTGATATAAATTAGAAACTATAAAAGTTTTGATAAAATGAAAAGTTTGATTTAAAATTCTTAAAAACTGTATAAAAACACACTTGATTAATATGTATATAAAGATTTTTAAATTACACATATGTAACACACACACTTACTTGTTGACTCTTATAATATCAAATCTTCTTAAAAATTTTTTTTTTTTTTTAATAACGGCGGGCACTTGGGTGACTAACCCTTCGCCACAACAAGGCCGGAAACTGCTACTCATTTGTCGTTACCCAGCAGGCACCTGTGAACCAAGTCACGGAGGCGAGTAGCATTACCCGCGTCATACCACCACAGACCCGTTTATAGGGCGGGCCACATTCATACATCAACACACAAGAAAGGACAGAGAGACACAGAGAGATAGTAACATCCATGCCCGAACCGGGATTCGAACCCGGGACCCACGGCTCAAGAGTCAGGAACGCTAACCACTCAGCCATTGGTCGGCTATCTTCTTAAAATACAGATGATCAAAAAACTTTATAAAAATTTTGTTAAATTTAAATTGATTTACTGTAATGAAAGTTGTAATTTATTTTATTATTTTTGATATTATTGCTATAAATTATAAATTGTTAAAATAAACCTTTTATTTTGTGCAGATTATTGAGGTAAAATTTATGTCATTTATTTAATTATCCTTAGAAAAACTCAAACAATTGTTTATTTTTGTTATTTTGTTAATTTTGTTATAATTTCCTTAAATTCAACAAATATTAAATATGTTTGAATATCTTATATAAGAATTTTATTGGTCTTTTTTAACCATTTAGATACTCTGAGAGATAAGCTTACTGAGTCATATAAAAACCTCTGATATTTTTACTTGTTTATTTAGTGTGTGTGTGTGCGGATAAGTTATTTAAAACAATACAATTTTTCATGATTTCAATTATTTTGTTAACACAATTTTAACAATGAAATAACTGTAACCATCAATTTGTATTTTTATCAAAGCATTTTTCAGTCTAAAAAGTTATCAGTTTGCAATTATTAATAGGACATGTATCTTTTCCCTATTTAACGTATGCAATTATTTTTCATGTACAAGCTTTGGGGAAATAATTTCATTAAAATGCTTTTAATTATAGATGTGTACTAAATTGAGACCTATCTTATATTTGGCTTATTCCTCTTGGTTTGTCGCTGTTTTATGAAGCCTTAGTCTTCATTGCTAAAGGGGAAAATAATACAGTTTCTGTTCATGAAATGTGGAGCTTTCTTAAAGTCTGTAGTCTAAAAGTCTGACTTTGCTCTGGAAAGTGTTTTCATAATTTGAAAGCCAGGACCAAGCAGAACTCCATATTTGCCCTGTAACATTCAGAAATATCATTTCACTTGAAGGACATTATGACCATCACCTATTTTATATGTTCCAGTCTCCATTAGGAAAATGGTTGACTTGAGTATAGAACTATATACCATCTGATAATGAAAATGATGCCTTTTCCAACTAAGCCAAGTCCTGCTTTTCTTTTATGAAATCTAAATATAGAAATTTTAATATCATACAATTGTTTAAAGTATCGTTTACATGTTTAAAAGTTTTAATTATGATATTTTATTATATTTTTGGGAAAAAGATGAAAAAACCAAAAATAAATATATTTGCTGTTTTTGTATTATATGATGTGCATTCTTTATTTGTTGATAAGCAATGATATGATTGTTGTTTATGAGCTACTTGAGTTCTCGTGAGTTCAAATTTTTTTTAAAAAATTTTATTTTTTCATTAAATATAGCTTATGATTAGAAAATATGAAAATTTTAAATAAATGATCTAATTTTAACTAACTTAACATTGAATTTTACACTTAATATTATGTAGATTGTATACCACATATAAAACTTGGACTTGCAAATTGTATTAAATTTTTCAACCATGTTACAATGCATAAATAATGAATTAGTATTTGGTTATTATTTCAGATCAGGTGGTAAATATGGATTTTCTGATAGAGTAATTGATGGCATGACAGTTGTTGTTAATTCTGTTGTCATAAATTTTTCTTCACCAGCATTTCAAGCTTCTTTTCAGGTTGAATATATTTTCTTCTTATTTGAAAAATATTATTTAATAACTATAAAAAGCAATTTATAATTTTTGTTTATCCTTATAAATGTCTGGTACTATAATTATGTATAGATAATTCTTATCATAGCTTGATATACTTGTTCAATGATTTTAGCAAATTGTAAATTTAACAAAATTGACTATCAATTTTAAATATTCTAGTAATTTTGTTATGTGATTAAATAAAAAGTGTGTGAAAGATTTCTTTGAATATTTCTGGAGTATTGTAGTTGTCTACTTTACGTATGTATAAAACTAAACATATATTGTTATTTTTTATGACAGTATTTTTAAACTTGCAATCCACTGATCCTTAGAGTTCATGAAAGATTTATCAAGCTTGCTATTAATTATATGATTCTTTATTTAGAATGACATATAATTCTACATAATTTCTTTAAAAATATCTCAAGTATTTTATTCTGATAAAATATTTAACATTTGGAAAAAGAATATGATAATTTTCTTTTCATATTTTAAATATGAATATGATTTTAAATATGATCTTGTATAAAACAATTATAAACTATTCTTTAGTTTAATATTATGAATGTTTCTTTTGAAATAATCATTTAGTTGTTATTTTCATTTTTGAAAATTTTTCTGAGAGAATATATACCATTATCAATCACTATGTTCTCAGTTATGTATATGAGATATTAACAACATAATCTTGAATGAAGTTACCTTGAAATTATATAAAATGCTTATGTGCTAAGCATATAAGAAACAATTTCAAAATACACAAATATTATTATATTATTGGTATATGATTTAAAATATATCTGATTTTGAAACTAATCCTTTTCTTATATTTTCTCAATAATCATGTTTGATTATGAAAAAATTAGGACACTTTATTGTTTATTGATAATATATTTCAATATTGTTATTATTTATTCAAAACATCTTCAATTTTCTAGCTTTCTCGTGTTGTCTTGGAAAGCTACTGTCCTTTTTTTAAGAAAAAAGATCTTCGCTTATCACGTATTAAAGAATCAGATAGAGGAGAGTTGTTACTTTTTAAAAGACTTGATTGGCAAGTATTACGCATTGAAGCTAAATCCCGTGATAATCATGCAAATGGTCTTAGAGGTGATATACCATTGACTCCTTTACGATTAATAACAAATCAAGGGTGCTGTAAAATGACCATAAAGAAGAAACTTTCTGGTTGGTTTTTCATTTTTTAATGAAATATTAATTTTCTATTTAATGGTTATAATGAGAGAACATTCTTTTTAATAAATTATAGTATATTATTTATATGGTTCACAATGTGTTCATTATTATCAATTGAATTTTGAAAAGTGTTCTAATACATAATGTTGATTTTAATGATAAGACATTTTTAAGTAATTTTTATAGTTATGAGTATATTTAAGCTTACTATTTCTTGCAATGCTCATTTAATGAATAAAATTTAACAATTGAATTGACAAAAAATTTTAATTTCCAATATCGTGATGTATATATTTATAAAATACATTTCTTTTAATCATTGAAAATACAGGTTTTTATTAGTCTTTTATTATATGTGACAGAGATAAAGACCCTTTAATCAATAATTATTAATAATATCATTTATAGATTATTACACATTTTCTTTTTTGTGCAAGCTTTTAAATTATTATAAATGAACTTAAAAAAAAGTATTTTTCTGAGATATAATTTCAGCACAGTAAAGGCTAAGCTGTATAATTTGTCAAGATAATACATGTAATTGAATTTTTGTTAAACATAAATATTATGTATTCGCTTATAAGAATTTTTCCTTTTTAAAATTGAAGTTTGTATTTTAAATAAAATTTATGAAGTTATATTTAAAATAAACTAAAAAATAAAAGTGGTATGTATAGTTCATATGTTTTCTCATGATACAAAATAATATATATCTATAAAATAGGAAGAGAAAATTTTCTGGTAAAAATATATGAAATATCACAAACATATATCCTCTCAAATATTGAAGATATTTTTTTCATTAAAAAAAACGTGCTGTTAATATTTGTTAATCAAATTGAACGTTATTCCCTATTATTAACTTAAATATTACTTGTTATGAAGTTTTGTGTAATTCACAAACCAGTAGTTATCAGAATAATCTCAAAAAAAATAAGAATTTAGTTGGAGCAATTTTGTTTCTGCTTAAAAATGTTCAAATGTATTTTTTTGTTAGAGTTTCTGTAATAATTGTTTTCTTTCAAAATTGTTTTTTATATGCTTAAACCATATGAATGTGTTCACATGATCACTTTCAATAATAAAATAAGTTAAAGTTAATTTATGAGTAGGATGGTTAAATAACCACTATGCTCATTAACAAAACTTAACATATTGTACTGTAACAGATAGCTAACAATAGATGGTCGCTGTTAACTTTTAATTTTAGCGTTTATATTTTTGAAAATTAAAGTTCTTAAGTTCTTTTTTCTGTAATTAAGTTTTTTTTGTGAGTAAAGTAATTAAGTTTTTTTGTTGAAAATAATTTTTTTAATTTATTTTAATTGATTATACTTTTTTCTTTGTTTCATTGTAATAAATTATTTTCTTGTATAGTTGAATAATAAAACAGTGACAATTTTTAAAATCTTTATATGCTGTTACTTATAAATATTTTGAATTTTTTCAGTATACTTATATCCAACTTAAGCTATATTAATTGTGTTTTGCATTGAGGATTTAAATATCAATTTTAATTAATCAATTCGATACATAATTAACATAAATAAGCACAAACCCATTAATTCATTATTAATATAAAGAGGAGCTATATTTTAAAGATAATCATTTAACCCAGATAAGCCTACTGTCCTATATTTAGGACAGTAGAATATAGGACAGTAGGCTTATCTGGGTTAAAATAGAGGAGAGTATTTTTTAATCAAAATACTATACTTTGATTCCTAAAACTATTAGCTAAAAATATAAAATATTGGTTCTTAATTATTGTTGAAGTAAAATCATATATTGTTTGGGCATTATTATTGAAGTTTTTGACTTTTACTTTATTAATCGATAAAAATTAAATTGTCTAGGTTGCAAACATTTTTATTAAAAAGTACTTAATTTTTTTTATATTAAAAATTAGTTTGTACTGTATATTCTAAAATTCAAAATAGTAATATTTAATAATATCTAAATTCGTTATTTATTTTTTTAATTGATTTTATTATTTTCTGATGTGTAATAAATATTATTGCCATCTTTTCCTTAAGTATTATGAAGTGAGTACAAAATGAAATTAAAAATTTTTTTTATAACATTAAGTAGCATTAGAACTGTTTCCTTAGTAGTTGTTGGAATTCATAAGTTAGAACTATTAAATTTTACTTTTTTAAAGCATGTTCAAAAACATTCAAAATTAAATAATTGTTAAATATGTCTTAAGGATATTACTATCAAATATTTTTTAAAATACCATTAATTTTGGAGTTTAGAAAGCTTGTATGTATTTATAAATTTTTGAAAATATGATTGTGTATATATGACATTGCTGTTTTATGTCCTTTCCTAAGTTTATTTACAAAACATTATTACACTACTAGATTTTGAATCAAATCAACACTAATCTGTCCCATTTCAAAATTAATCAAAATGAAAATTTCTATTTTATTTTAATTGGTATTTAATTTACTTTATTTTATTATGTATTTTAATAAAATTAATATTTGTGTCATTTTTATAATAGTTTTACACTTTAAATATGAAAATCAGTAAAATTTTTGTGTAATTTTATGTAGTAAGTTATTATGTTTAATTCATATGCATAATGTTTTAAATTAATCTTTTCCAATTGAAAATTTATTTACTTATTTTTCCAGATTGTAGTGTAATTGGCTCTCGCCTGATCTTTGTCTTAGATGACTTATTGTGGGTTTTAACAGATGCTCAATTAGTAGCTGCTTTACATTTTGTTCAGTCTTTAAGTGGTCTAGTCCAGAAAGCAACTGAAATGACACAAAAAGCAAAAGCTAAGCAGAAATTAGAAGTATGTATTTTGTGTGATATTTTGTATAATTATTATGCAATGTAAATTTTTCTCTTCTATGTTAACTGTACTTTTTTGCTTTTGTTTTATTTCTTTCCTTATTTGTGAGTCGAGTTAAGACTTATTTCAACATTTTATTCATCAGCAACAACCAGATAAACATACACACAGCAGTCATTCCAAACCTTCTTCATCCATTTCTCCTGCTTTCTATCGTCATGATGTCATAGAAACATCTTATCATGTATTGTGTAGCCGAATTGATCTGCACTTATGTGATGACATGGATCCTAAAGGTTAGTTTAAGTATTCTCAAAATGTGTTTCAAAAAAAGATTACAATGATGTTAATTATCAATTTCCCATTAGTCTGTAATGCATGCAATTATAATGGGTATTAAAATTTCCTTCATGAATTTCCTTATTCATTACAGTAAAATATTTAATTCTGCAGTATGCATATTTGCTTTTCAAAACATGCATTTCTATTCTAAAAGTATTGCATAATAATGTTGGAAATAATTTTTTGTAAGCTTTTTAATTTTACATAAAAAAATAATTACTATTTTCACCTTATTATTCAAATATTTATTTATTCATTTAAAAAAAATCAGTGATTACAAATATTTTTTAGGTTTCATAGTTTATAATATATTATATAAAGGCATTTAATAAAATTTTTCTATAAGTTATTAGGGCACTTCTTATTCAACTAGAGAAAGTTCATTTTCATTGAAACTCTGTTAAGAATATTAAGTATATATTCACTTACAATTATATAGAAAGGCATATTCTTTCCAAGTTTTTTCTATTTTTGAGGTATGATTGTTGAATGCACTAAAATAATATTTAGAATTATTTCTAACTTTGATATTTTTAACTGAAATTAATTTTCTTAACTTCATTCCAGTATTGCCATCTTATATAAGTAAAATATAATTATTTATAAATTGAAATATTTTCCCTTTTTTAATTTTATGCAGTGTCCAATTTTAAAAAATATCCTAAAGGGAAAAATAAGGTGCAACTAGATCAGGAACTCTCTCTCTCTGTTGAGCTTTATATGTGTAAAATGTAATTATACTGTTGTAATACTAAGTTCTATATATGATCTGTATCTTTAAAGACATTTATATATTCTAAATTTTTGTCTTGTTGAAAAAAAACTAGCTTGTACAAAACAATATATATATATATATATATATATATATATATATATATATATATATATATATATATATATATATATATATATATATATATATATATATATATATAGGAAATATTATTTTACTCAAATGTTTCTAATATTAAATATATATAAACTTTGTGAAAATATTATTTACTGTATATTATGTTTTAAATATGAAATAAATTTATGCTTTTTATGAAAATCAGTGAGGTTGATTAATATCAATTGAATTGAAAACTTTAGCTCTAAGTTCAGACCATTGCCATGACCGCTCTTGTATTAATATTATACTATTCTGCTGATCATTTTCTTCAAACAAATATGTCTTCAAATGTTGCCAGTTTTTATAAGTTTTTTTCAGTATGACAGAAGTAAACAGCAGTAATTAATATCTTTGAAAAAATTGTTAAAAACCTTTTTAAGATTCATATCCCAGTTTTTTAATCACAAATGTAAAACTTGCACCCACTAAATTAATAAATGTATAACACATGCTTAATATTAGAAAAATAAAATATAAGTACGATTATTGAACTGCAATACTGGTTATAAATCATATTTGGCTTCATACTTTTTGTGGAAATGGTTTTCTGCATAATATATAAATACCCATAATAGTTATAGAGCTGTAAAAGGATATACATTGTTTAAGATGATTTCTGTAAAAATTCTTATATTTATAAATTTTAATATTGGATTTTTATTACAACCATTTAATAAAATAAATAGAAAGCACAGATTCTTTTTAATGACAAATTAAATTTGTTTTTTTTAACAAATTTTATCACTTTCAATTATATGCTAAATTGTTATTACTGTATGAAAACATAAGAAGTTTTAATAACACAACTTTTAAGAAACTTAATGACTTAGGAGGAAAAATACAATCAGAATTTATTTTTTCTATATCATTTTTATTAAATACATGGATTAATATAATCACTTATCTATGTGTAATTAATTTTAGTTGTCACTATTTTAAAGAAGAGTTAATGCATTTGTAACAAGTTATTAAAACCAAATTTCTTTTTTTAACAACAAATATGAAAAAAAGGCCTATATGTTCTTGCTGCTAAAATATCCATGTACAAAATAAGTTGTAAGTTTCTATTGTGTACTTTTTATACATGTTTTTTCCAATAGATCCTGAAATTTCAAGTAAATGATTGAAAGAAATATTTTCCAATTTATTTTGGTTCTTTTAAATGCAAAATTAAAGAATTCTTATTTTTTTTTATCTCAATCAAAGAATTCAACCAAAAAATATTATTTAAAGTTATTACTATTCTTTTACATCGAATTTTAATTTTTTGAATAAAATTAATTTGTTATAACAAATCTATTTTCGGTAAATAAGTTGTAATAGAAAAAATATTGCTTATTAAACTATCTTTATTGTGCTTTCTATTTATAGAAATATTTTTATAATTTTTAAGTTTCTTTTTTGGAAGTGTTAATTTTAAAAGCTTAAATAAACTAAAATTTTCTTGCATTATGTGCTAATACATTGTTACAACTTTTTGGATAAAGAAGAAATTTGCAGTGTGTCAAAAATTAGTAGCAGTTGCAATAAAATTTTTCTATCAAAAACAAATCTTTTTGGGATTGTTCTATCCAATTACAAAGTTATTGATTGTATTAATGTAAAAATGTTAATTTATAAACGTTTAGAGATTATAACCTAATATCCATATAAATAGTACAAACTTAAATTTTATTACTGATAAATTATCACACTTTTCTTTTCCAGATGGCCGATCTCAACATCCTTACTTAAAGGGTGGAGGTGCTCTTCAAATATCTTTGGATAAATTAATAGTTGATTATTATCCATATCATAGAGCCTGTGAGTAATTGTATTTCTTTTTTATTGAGTCAACCTATTTTTATTATATTAATAAATTTTGTTTCAGTTTCTAGTCGTGAACATTGGTTGTACTATTCAGAACCTTCTTCAAGCCGAAGTTCTTGGATACAACAGCTTTTAACTATATTCAATGAAAAGCTTCAGACTAAAGTAGATGTAAATATTTCTGGCGAAAATATTACAAAAGAAAGTCCGAAACATAATCCCCAAAATTCTTCTCCTTCAACTGATAATGTAAGCTCTCATTTTCTTATTCAGATTTTTTCATCATTTTAATTTTTCCATCCTAATTATTATGAAACCAATATGTTCCATCATTGTTTGGATGCTATATATTAAATATTTAAGACATGTATTTAAAGTGTTTGATGAAAATTTGATAAAAGATTTATTTTTCCTAACTTCATTTTTTTATTTTTAATATATGTGGAAAGATATATTAAAGTGTTTAAAGATAAAATCATTTTATAAATTATTTGCAATAATATCAACTGTAAACGCTTTGTTGTGTATATTGCGTAAAATATGTTGTTGTGTGTGTTTATATGTATAAATGTTTATTTATATTTTATTTATTTTTTTGATAAATGAAATCAGATTACTATTGTTAATTATATAGCAGAAACATCGTGATTGGCAGTTTTATTTGGTAAAAAGTCTGTATTAAAATCTGATTTCTATTTATTATTCTTAACATTTTCTAATAAAATTCATTTTTATTATAGATTACTACTGATTCACCAACAACTCCTGATGATAGGCCATTATTAACTCGAAAAGCAAGCACCATTAGTAATTCTTCTGGTACTCTTACGCCTGATACTTCTCGTAGAAGTATAGGTGGATTAAGCAGAAAGAGTTCTCTTCAGTGGAATTATCGTTACTTAATGTCAAGTTGTTTTGTTTTAAGACTTGAAGATATTGTTGCTTACAAAGTTTCAACTTCTACTTCTTCTAGAAAACATGCTATTGAGAAGTTCCTCATCTATAACAAAAGTGCACATATGCCATCTGATATAAAAACAATACATTTAGAGCAAACTTCATATTATTTGCCAGGAGAAATTGACTTTCCAGGTAATCATTGAAATGTATTTAGTAAATTTGATGTTTACTGTAATAATCAACTTAAAATGTAATTTATTTAAAAAAATACACTTACAAAATAGAGTATGCTAGAAGGAAAGATGTTACTTTATTATATATAAACTATGTAGTGGTAGAACATGCTATTTGGTATCTAGCTAGACTTTTATAGTTAGACCATTTAAACTTGGATGCAAAAAAAGAGGCAGTAAGTGCTCTAAAACGCTTCTATATTTATCAAAATATTCGATGCTGTAAAATTCCAAATTATCATTATATTAGTTGATTTTCTATCTACTTTAGATCTTCTTTTTCTGAATAATGAATCTAGTCTATATTTTCATATAACTCTGAAAGATGACTCTTCTCTGAAAAAAGTATCCATAATTGTTTAATTTAAGAAAAATAATTTATCAATGTAAATTATTTTAATTTGCACTCATTTGTTATTGTATATGAGATGGGTTTGAAATTTTCTTTACATAAATTCTGTCATTATTTTTCTGATTTTTTTATTAATGTACACTTTATAATTATATTATATGAATGTATATATCTATATAATTTAATCAAAGTTTAGTTAAGTTATTCAAAATATATTATTTTGTTTCAAGTTGTCCTTATATTTAAAAAAAGAACAACTTGATATTTTTGCATTGATAATCTATTTATTTTCATAATATTTTAATAGCTTTTATAGAGCAGTCTTTATATCTATGATTTTATTTACAAATTTATTCAAAAACCACTAGTCACTTGAAATTACTCTATTTAAATAAAGTATTTACAGTTCTAACTTATTTTGTTAGATATTTCATTTCAATAAAAATTAAATTAATTTTGGTAAAATATTTGCTGCTTTTATTTAAAAATATTAGTATTGTATATAATTTATAAAAATATAATTTGTTTGCTTGAATTCAATAATATTTTATTATTTTTTTAAGATATTTTAAAGTAGAGTATGCAATATTTTTATTTTATGAAGTTTTATTTTTCAGAAAATGAATGTTAAGAAATATTTATATTATGTGTATAAGATAAATCTGTTGATATTATAGTATATAAAATTTTGTTATATATTTTTCTTTAATATATATACTACTGTTTTTAATAACTTTTAATAAATTGACAAAAATTTTATTAATATTAAATAATACTTTTTCCTTTTTATAGTTTCTTAGTATATTTTAAATAAGTTTCTTATTTTTCAGTTCCCACACCTAATTTATTTGTGCATATTGGTCCTTTGAAGCTGTATTTTGATACCCCTACATTGTTATGGATAAATGCTTTTTACTTAAATTTAGAAAAGTGTTTGGTAAGCTTTTTAAGATGCATGCATTCTATTTTCAGTTATTGTTAATTCGAAACAGTTTAAAAGGAAATTACTATCTATTTAATTGATTATCTTTTTACTGTTTCTTATATTTGATTATTGTAACCTTTCTTAACTTTCAAATTATTTGCATCTTTACATCTGTTTAGTATAATATTATTCATATTATTAACTAAATATTTTTTATATGAGAAATTTACGATATATTTTACTATATTATTCTTCTATAAGTTTTCCATATAAGAGAATATTATTTAACACATATTTTCTTAATTCTCAATTTTAATTTAATTAAATTTCCTCTTAACAAATGTTAATTTTACTCATGAAATGTTCTCAATGAAATTTTCTGGTAAATAATAATAAACTAATTTATTAGGCATATATATGCAATAAAAGCTTCTTGTATGATTTATAAACTACAAATGAAAATTTTATCATTAATGATATCCTTTATTCTTACTTTTTATTGCTTAGATGTCTTTAAAATTAGGAGCTACTGAAACTCCATCTTATGTTAACATAAGGGTTGAAGCACTTTTACCTCAGGTATTATTGGAATATAGTTTCACACATTTTAGGATTTGTAATTTCATAAAAATCTTATAATTGAAATGTAATTTCATAATTTCTTACTTTATTATGTGATGTTTACACGAACTTTTTATAGTATTGTTTATATAGTATGCTTTATATCAATAAAATATTATATAAATTTTTAATTATTATTTTTTGTTTACATTAACTTTTTATAGCATTGTTTATAGAATATGCTTTATATAAATAATATATACATTTTTATTGAAACTTTTAAGGTTATGTTTTATTTGTAACTTTATTTTTCAGGTAGTGATTCCAACTGATTCTAATTCTCCCACACAGCCTGATCGACCTCGTACTTTGCAATTACAGGCTTCCCGGTTAATTGCCACAAATTGTAGATTGGGTGACCATACAACCAAAAATGATTTAAAAGAATGCTTATATACTCTTAATTCCAAGGAAATTTTTTTAAATACTTCAAAATTTCCTTGGCATAATGATAAAAAACCATTTGCATCTAGTTTCTTTGATCATGTGATGGGTATGTTGTTTATTATTTATTTTAATTAAAAGAATTATATATGTTCACGTTTATGAATAATTTATATGGTCCTTCAATATTGATAGTGAAAAAGTGTGGGTAAAGTGTACAAAATTGTATGTCAGTTATAATTTTTTTTTATTTTATGAAAGTAAAATATTTTTAATAATTTAAATTTTAGGATGTTACTTTCATTCTTTCTTTAAATACCAGGAATACATGGCTAAAAAATTTGACTAGTAAAAGCTAAATCTATTTGAAAAACCTGCAATATATTTGTTTCAATTTTACTATAATATATTACTAAATTCAATGCATTGTGATATTACAAGTACAAAAAATATATTTATTTAAACTTTTTCTTTCAAATTAGAAATTTAGAGTAACTTTAGGTATTTGTATTAATTTTTACTTTCATTTTATTTCCTCAAATATCAATTTAAATTAACAATTCTTTCAGTTTTTGACTACTTGAGTGTGAAAGTAAATTGTATAATTTTTTAAACACTTTAATATTAAAATTTTAGTTCTTCAAATTTTAATAATAACTTAAAAAAGTTTGATTTCTTTTAGCTTATTATTAATATAAATATTTATATGATTATTTATAGGAAAAAATGAGGAACAGATCTCAAGCAGTTTATCAAAAGAAGTATTAACTGAGTCAACTGACATTTGGAGCATATATTTAGATCCCTTTTGGGTTGAATTTACAGTATGTGAATCAGGAAGGACTAGGCTTCAGCCTTTTGTGGATCCTCTTCCCATTACGATTTGGTTTTACAGTTCTCACAAGCCAAATGAAGTGCTAAGAAATTCTTTAAAATTAAATGAGAAGGAAAATTCAAAAATGTGCCTACCAAATATTCAGCCATATATGTGCCAAAATAATATTAACTCAATTAAAAAAATTGATACTTCCTGTACAAACAATAATTTCAATAATAATAAGTCTGAAAATGAAGCTGATATTTATTTATTGTTACACATAGACTCTCTTGTGAATATCCAATTGTCCCATTTTCAATATTTATTTGTTTTACGATCAGTTGATACCATCACAGACATGATGGAGCATTTAGAAACAGACACTAACATTATCATTAAGAATAAACCAGTGTTATCAGTTTGTACATCAATCTGGTTTCCTCAGATTGAAGTGTCCTTATTGCTGCGAAATTTGAACCAAATGTCTGCAACTTCTGATTCAGTGGATTTAGCTTCTCTTCAAGAAGATTGTTCAAGTGCCAGTGACATTCCACAGAATTATGGGAAAAAAATTCTTCAGTCTAAAAGTTCTTTTTCCATCGGTGAGTGTGATAATTCTACAAAAAAAGCAAATCATGAAACACTATGCTCTGGAATACTTGATGACTGCTGCATTGAAAATGGTTTACCAAAATCTTGTAGTGATTCTTTGCTCAATTGTCATTCTTCAGGTTCATCTCAAGGTCTTAACACTCCTATTCAAGAAATCCAGCCTTCTATTGGTACAGAAACTTTTCAGAAAGGTTTTCATAGTGGCACTTCAGCAATGAAAAGAGGCTTATGCTCTCTTGTTGCGAGTATCGATTCAGCATTGATCAAGAGTGATTATTCTTCCACTGATGTTGACTCTTCTTTTCCTGATGATGATGCCATCTCTATCAGGAGTGATGTCTCTTCAGACCTTGATCAGTTTGTTTTAGTAAACCAAGATGGATCGCTGGATGATGAATTTTTTCAGCATGCTCGTCCTGAAATAGGAGTTGATATTGCTAGCCGAATGAAAGAAGGTTCCATAATCAGCAATTATACATTAAATAGTGAAAAGAAAAAGGAAATGGTAATTTTGCTTGAATTATTTTATAAGCATATACACTTATTTCCTTTTTAATGTGAGTACAAATGTTTTATTGAGTTAAACAAGTTTTTCCAAAAAATAATTAAATTTCTTTCCTATTTTTAATAGCATGGTAAGCTTTCATTGATAATTATTATATGTATTTCTTTGTTTACTATAGCTTATTTTCAAAGGCTAATTATTATTGATAAACAAATGCTGAAAATTTTTGCATTTTTTGTTTAATATTAGTTAGTTTTTCTTATAAAATAAAATAAAAAGATATTTACAAAAAATGGATGTTCTAGAATGAAAAACAAAGCTAAAGTAGAGCTATCAAAATGATGGAAACATCTTCAAATGAAATGTAAGAATATACTTCATAAATGTGCAATGAAAGGGTTGATGTATAATCTTATTTACTAGCTTTTTAGTATCCAAAGTATGTATGAGGTAGTTTAGTGAAGTTATATATGTTTTAAAAATGTAATATCAAACTTCATAGATTTTCAAAGAGGTCAAATTTTAGAAATTTGACTCGCTGGAGCAATCATTCCAACTTTTAAGTACTTTTACCAGTACAATGTTTGAAATCATGACAGCATGTTTGTCAATTAAGTATCAGTAATGCAAAATAGTGGATGGAAAAAGAGGGTGAGTAAAGGAGGTCAACAAATTATTAAAGCAGATTGTAATGTTTAAAAAAGAAAACTAGTGCAGCTAAAATAACTGCAGATCTCGATCAGCATCTGGATTTTCCAGTATCAATTATTAGAATTTGGAAGTACTTTCATAAATAGAACATTTATGGCCGAGCAACAATTTCCAAACTACATGTCACAGATGTTAATACAATACATTGTCTGCAATAGTGCCACTTCTACAAAATCTTGTCTATTGATAAAAAAGTTACATGCGAATCGACTTTCATACCTCCACAGCAAAATAGATGTAATTAGGAAGACTCCTGGTCATGTTTGTTGTCATGATTGTCTTCCTTCTACTGTTAATAGAAGAGCTGAATCTGTCATGGTTTGGTAGCTATTTTGTAGTTTTCAGCCTAAATTGTAACTCTGAAAGGAAAGATACCTGGGAAATATTATAGAAAAATTAGTTGATCTTTTTAGTCATATCATGTGAATGCTGTCTCTTGTAAGATGTGGAGTTTTCCAGTGTGGTAATGATCCTATTTATTCAGTGGCACTTGCTAATCATAGTTTGATGAACACAAGGATCAAGTGAGAAATTTATTCTGGCCCCCCACGATCACCTGACTTTAATATAATTCAACTGTTATAATCTATTTTATTATGCTCAGTCTGGAATCTTTATCTTCTACCAGAGCATTTCTCTCAGAACTTTGACAAAATCTGCATAAAAAATGATATAGTGTTTCTCTAAACACTGTTCCTTATCTGTTATAATTTTTTGGAGAATCCAAATTGTGTTACATGCCACATCTGGTCATACCCCTTATAAATGATTCCTTATAAATCCAGAGTGGGCCTGTTTTATTAATAACCACACGTATATTAATACAAGTTATATTAAAATGGTTTTTCAGTCATTAATAATATTAAAACATTAACTTCAAATGTGACTATATCTATATTAGTTCAGTATGTAAATGTATGTGCTAAGTAATATTAAATCAATTTCAGTCTTTAGCAATTCCCTAAAATGGGATTTTCTAGTTTTAAGAGGCTGTTTTAAATACTTTCACTGAACTGTTCAACTGTTAATCACGGAATTTATTTATATAAAAGGAAAATTAAACAATGTTATTTTAAAGCTAAATCCACATCTGTCAGTTAAGAAATTGTTTAACTAACCTCTGTTGATCGTCAATAAACATTATCAGTTTATTGATTTGATAAAATCTACTTTGCTTAATTTGTTAAATTAAGCAAAGTAGGTGTTTGGCTCTCACATAATGTGAACATAGAATACTAACCTATCCACTTCAAACAACTTACGGTTTTAATAGCACAAATCAGAAGTGTTTTTGGTCTCTTGAAGTTTGGATAAAAAACAAAGTTAGTACAACTCCTGGAATTTTAACTTGACTCCTTGAAAATCGCGAATTACTTCTGGAATTCTTACATACCTTGATGCATTTATTTTTTGTTAGAAAATATTATGATTTTTTGACTTTTTTGTTATAATATTTTTAAATTTTCTGAGAAATGGTTCAGAAACTAAATTGAATATTAGCTCTTAACTCCTTGCCTGCCCCAAGCGTATAAATACATCTTTCCGAAGTACGTATCTCTCCAGTGCACTGCTATCAGTAAAGCTAGACCCATGGCTTTTGAATGCAATAGAATATCCTTTATATTGCTTACAATGGACTTGCATATTTCAGTGAAAAAGGGACGATTTGGAGAGAGGAATATTGTAACAGAGATGCAGTTGCTTGTTCCAGATGTTGCAGTTATTATTTTTTGAGCAATTTGTAGCTTTATATTTTTTTGCATCCATTTTCGTTACAGCATGATATAGAAACTTTTTATTTTTTGTCGAATGTGTCTGATAGTGAGAACAGTGTGGTAGAGGACTATTTTCATTTACCTTCCGGATCTCAGAAGATCAGTATCCTGAACATTCAAGATTCAGTATCAGAAACATTGAAATAGGACATAAAATTTAAGTTTTGTATTTTCATGTTTCTTCCTTCTTGTTTTGTAAAAGTAAACAATTAGAATGGAAAGCATGCCCCTTCTTTCCATCCAATATACCATATGCACATGCCTCTGTGAAAACTCATGCTATTGGGGAGCGAATCTCATAAAGTTTCCTCAACAGGTAAGGGGCGTCAATAATATATTGTATTTATAATTGTTGACTAAAATAAAGATCTAGTTCAACCATAATAACTTTATGATAATCCAGTTCAGTCCTGACCAAATGTAGTATTTAGATTTATGCGTGTGAATTTGAAGTGAAGAGTAATCACCAATAAGGTTGTCATGTAGTGCAGTCAGCAGGGCGATTTTGATTCTTTTCTTATTCGTTTCTGCCTTTTATGTTGTATACAATTCACTAAATATTAATATTTAATAAAAATTTTTAGTTAAAATAAACTTTTCATATCTTGCTTAGTGAAAATTTTGTATAATTTCATTAAAAAAGGATGAATTTGTTTGCTTATCAGTGAAATAAAATTATTTAATATGCTTGGTAGAAAGTGTACTTTCAATAACCAATAAACTCTAGAAAAACCATATAAAGATTGTTATTTGTGTTTTCTAGAAAAAACAAAGAATTTTGTAATTTGTGGAAGAGTTTAAATCATTACAACCAACTATTAATTTGTAGAAGTTTTAAATAATCAATCAATTGTGGCTAAGGGCATTATTGATAATCATGTCTGAAGCATAGGAGGTGTCAACAATATAACAATTAACGAAAACCTACTAGTTTTCTGCTGGTGCCTGGCAAAAATATAAATTATAGTTAGAACAATTAAAACAGAAAAAAATGCAGCCGATAATAGAAGGAAAGCAGAAAGCACCTTTTAAAAATGATGAATTGAAAACTGAAATAATGTATAAGATGACATATATAAACTTGAAAAATCTACAATATGAATTACTGACCAAAGTTAATTAACATTTATTACAAAATCAAACACATATCACTATGATGCTTCAGGGAAGCAACAGTTATTACTCAGTAATAATAATGTATTAAAAGCAAAAGCTTTAGAGATGGAAAGTTAGCATGTTTTAATAGCAATGTTGTGCAGGTATAGATAAACAAGGAATGTGGGAATCTATAAAATGATTAAAGAAATAGAAGAGTCTAGAAAATGGTTGTGAAATTGTATCATTTTAAGAGAGTTAGAAAGTAAACAGAAGAAAAATTTAGAATTACTTTTATTAAATAGTAATTGAGAAAAAAATCATCCTGGAAACTTTATCTGATTGTTGTATTTGTTTTGTTTTGAATAAGTATATTTATTTTAAAAAAAAGAGATTGTTATAAACATATTGAAATACTCAATAAGTTAATAGATAGAAATCTAATGAAAATGTTTAAAAACTCTAAAATTATCCTTTATTTTATACAATGTATAATTCAGTAATGTAAAGAACTTGTATTTAAATAAAATATTTTCTTATAACTGTAAGTTCATTGAAGGCTTTTGAAACAAACATTAAATATAATTCTAATTTAAATAAAAAATATTCTCATTAATTTTTGCTATGATTTATTTCTATAATTTACAAATGTAATTGAAAAATGTTGCATATACATAATTATATACATGTTTGGTTAAGAAAATTTTTTTAAATAAAATAAAAAATTATTCAACATGAATGTTGATACTTTCTGGAAATTTTTGATTTGATTCCTGGAATTTAATTTTTGGAAATTTGTATGAACTCTTAAAAAAAATTGAGTTCGCTATTATTGTCCAAAAAGCAAAAGGTTCAAAGTCAGTTCATTATTCTGGCTTTGAAAATCTGTTCATTAGATGAAAAAACAGTCATAATTAAGGTTATTATGTCCTTAAATACAAAATTATTCATTTTAATGTAAAAAAAGAATACTTTTTGAACTCTCTATTATATATGTATAGTATATTTTTATAATTATTCTTTCATGTGTATTGACACATGCTGCTGTAGAATCTGTTAAACAATCATGAACTCTAGGGAAATGTAAACTTATCCATGAGATTTGATGATTTTTTCTTTAGGACAGTCATTTCTGTTTTGTATAATTTTGACGTATATTTTCATATAATGGTATAGCTATTGATTCTGAATGCTCAATGTATGTTTTCTAGTTATAAAATTTTTGAAAAGTATTTTTTCTTAGAGGAAACTTATATTTCAAATAGATGTTATTAATCAATGAAGAAGTTTCCTATTACACAAAATACATAAATGCATGTTAGAAAGATTCTTGTTAGAAGATAAAAAAAAAATTAGAAGGCAAATTTTTTTTTGTTTGCTCTATTAATATTTTTTGTAATATTTATATTTTTCTTATCTTTTCCCATTTATTGATTGGTTTATTGTTAATAATTTCTTTAGTTTCATAATGCTTTGACAAGTATTGTTATTCATTTTAGTTTGTATTTTTTTCAATATGATTTATCAGTAGTAATTGCTAAAAATAAGAATATTAAAACTAGAAAATTGAACACCTGTAAAGATAGAATACACTATTAAAATATGGATCTTTATAAATGTCCCAAAGAAATTTGTGTAAACTCATCTTAAATGTTTTAAAAGTCTTGAATATTTGTCACAAAACGTTTTTTTGTGTATTAAAGAAAAACACTCATATTTCTTTGGATACCTTTTAAAAAATTAAGTCAATAAATATAAAACTTCATGTTATATTTGTATGACATGAAAGTTTGTATTTATTGATTATTATATTCTTTAATAATCTTGTAATGATCAATTATCTAAAAGTAATTTTGTATTTTTTTTAACTTCATATTATTGTGTCATATCAAACAAATGCTAAATGAATAATAATGCTGAACAAGTTCCTATTAAAGAAACTTAATTTTATTGTCATCATTTATATTTTATCTAAAATTATACTGCAGTATTGCATGCAAACTAAATTTTGCTTCCATTTATAATAATTGAATCAAATTACAAATATTAATTATTTTATTATAATTTGTTTCATTTATTACAATTTTTAGATGTCAATTACTACATTCAAGTTTGGAAAAGTTGGGTGCATATTTCATTCGAAGATGGCATCAAGCTTTCTGCTGCATTGCGGTGAAATTGAAACAAAAGAAGAAGCTGCCATATCATGGGAAAATTTTCAGAACTATTTTTCTACAAGTATTACTATTATCAAAGCAAAATTTAAAGATATTTAAGCTTATTTTATATCTGCTTCGAGTTCTTTCTTTCAGCAGTTTTAAATTTTTCTGTTTATTTTTGTTGTATAATCATTTTTGCCAATTAAATTATTTCTCAAATTCAAGTTTTCTTTTTATGATATGAACATTATTTCTTAAAAGAAAAATATCATCCAATTTTCTGTGTTAAAAAGCAAGTTAGATTATATTTTTCATTTGATTAATAACTATATAATCAAATCAAAAATATTTTTTAAAGTTAAAATTTTTTAGTCATTGTTAGAAATATTTATAATTAATAGAATATAATTTTAAATTTGATGAATAAGATTAATTACAGTATTGAATTTAAAATTATATTATAGTTTTTAAATTAATGTTATTAGAAAAGAAAATATCTGCTGCTTTTTAAATGTATGTGATAGACAAACATATTCTTCCTATTCATTCATTATACAATTGAATGTAAAATATCTTTTCCTTATTTTATATTAAAAAGTTATAAAATATGTTTTATAAACAATTAATTAATCATAATTTCTAAATTATTATTAAAAAAAATTTTAAAAATGTTATGGAGGCTAGATCAATTTCTTTTCTATAAAATTTATTTTAACAAGTGAAAAATAAATGCTTCTTTAATTAGGAGCTAGAGCATGGAAAAATGAGAAAAATGTAATATTGAGGCCATGTGAGTTTAGCATGAGACTTGATAAAGATTATGCTAATGAGAAAGAAGATTCCAAAGAAGTTCCACCTGGCTTTTTAAGCATTCTTGCCAGCAATCTTTATCTTCGATTGCAAATGAATAACATCTCGGGTATTGTTGAATTCTTTGAAGATGAACTTGCTTCAAAACCAATGCCATCTAAAATAATATTAGATAATTTGGAAATACAATTACAGGTTAGTTTTTCTTTTGTATTTAAGATTTTTAAAATATGCAGTAAGACTTATGTTACTACTACACATTTAGTTATATATAAACTTAATGTGTACCTTTTAAATGGCTTTGTTACCAGTTTTACAAGTACTGTTCCCAGAATCCTTTAATTATTAGAGCTGAATAAGAAAATCGAAAATGATCAGTAAAGAACTTGTGTGGTAAAATTTTTCTTTTAAAATGCTTGTCTTTCTCTCTGCTATTACTATTGATTCAACTTTTGCTGAAATATTTACAATATTGCTGTATCATTTCATATTTTCTCATGATCAGAAATAAACTCTTCTTGCATGGTGCTTCAAGATTCAATTAAAATTTGCATTTTACTCAGCTAATCTTCATTAGTAATGCTTCTTATTTATGTGAATGCATCATTATTTTATTATCCAGTTTTTATTTTCAACAAGAAATAATTGATACATATTATTAAATAACTTTATTAGAATTGAAATATAATAATTTTTTATTGCTTTATTTGAAGATTTTATTATTGAGCAATATTTGATTAGTTGAATCTGGGTATGATTTTTTTTTCTAATGAAAATATTCAAAATAATTCATTTCAGAGAAACATGTTGATTGCTTTATCATAAATTTTCTTAATGTAGAGTATGTCCAACTATTACCCTGTGGCCAGCATGCTTTCTGGAATTTTCACTAATTGATAATTTTGGTTCTCTAATTACCAAGCAATTGCTTGCAGCCACTTGCTATTCTCTGTTGATGAACACTGGTAAAATAATAAAGTTGCATATAGCTACCATACCTGTGCATATTGTCCAATCTCACTTTAATATCATGATCTGGCAGATTTCTATTCTATATAATATATGTGCTTTGCAATTTGTCATTTGCATTCTTTCCTAGTGTCCAATTTTAATATCCACTGATGTATTTTATTGAATATTATGGTATTAGATATTTTCTTCTTTGGTCATTTCTTCTTGATATAATTTTAAATTAGCTAGATTTACTGGAATAATGTTGTTAGTAGTGAGGAATATATTCCTTAAACTTTTTTTCTTGTTTTCCATACCATACGTGGAGATGTTTTTCATGTCTCCATACATAATTTTCATCTCTTTTCAGGTTCCAGTTCACTTGGTTAAAATGATTAATTTCTACACTTTCCCCTTTAAATAATACTATTTCATATGCTTTATTATGTTTGTTTATGTGTCATCCAGAATACCTTTTATGTAGCATTTTTGATGCGATTGTAATTTCCACTTTTCTAATTATGTGTTCAGAATTTTAGAAATATTTTCATTAAATGAATTTTATAGAACCTTCAACTTTTCCTAATATAACTCAGAATTTATCTGATTTGCTCTTTAGTTTTAGAATTGCCATATTATTCGTACAATTAAACAAAATTAAATATATAAATCAATTTGATTAAAGAGGAAAAAATAGCATAGCATTAATATACCTTATTATATTATTCTCCTTTATTTCTTAGTAAAGTTTGGAATGATTAAAAAAATTAAAAGTTATAAATTTAAGGGAGTTTGTAAAGTGTTTAAATTAACTACATAATTTGGGCGAACCATATTTTATTTTATAAAAATTAGTGTTTAACTTTAAGAAATTGAAAATTTTAAATCATAATTCTTTATAATATTTGCTGTTACTAGAAAAGCATTTGCTTTTGTTTTTTACTTCCTTTCATTTTGTTTTCAAATTCGCTCTTATGATTTTTTTTCATATTAATTGTTTTTAATATATCGACTCAGTCTTGTAAAAATTTTCATTGTATTAAATCTTTTCATATACCAAAATTCTTCACTTATATTTGTTACATTTTATTAGAAAATTTTATTTTTGCTATTATTGATTTAAGATTATTAGAATATTAAGTGCTTTGTTTTATATTCAAATTTCTATTAAAATAAATTTTAAATTGTTGTATTACTTGGTTAAAAATTCTTGTTTAGCAGAATTTTATTGAAATTGTAAAGATTATTTTTTCACATATAAATAAATTTTATAATTTTCTAGAAAACATGCAGAAATTTTAAGAATCTTTAACTTGATTTTCAGGAATATAAATTATTTAATAATTTTTTTAGTTATGAGTTTTTCTTATATAGTCATCATGAATTTTCACTATATGGTTTTTTTTCTTGTATTTGTACAAAATAGTTCATAAAACAACCAAACTATAGTTGGCATGTTTACTATCAAAGTAATAATATTGATTTGTCTGTATATAAAGAAAATAATTTTTTACATCAAGGTGATTCTTGTATTTGAAAATTTTATCTAAAACATATTTCTTTTTAAAATTTAAAGATTTGTATTTTTTTTACTTGAAATATCCTTGATCTAAAAGTGTTTTATAATTTGATTCTTTTGTTAAAAATAGGCTAGTCGGTTCTAATTATTAATAACATTTAAATTCCTTATTGTTGTGAATGACATTGAGAGAAAGGCATGATTATGTATCCTAATTCAAATAAATGTTCTGTTAAAACTGTGATAATTTAAAATCCATTAATATGTTATGTGATATATTCTTATCAATAGATTTGTGCAACTGGGGCATGATGTAAATAATATTTAAAAGCTAGAATGCAAGTACTTGAATGTAGAGATTTGTGTGGGATAAGTACTTGCATAATTATCATCAATAACTACCATTTATCTTTATACTGATACTAGATATTTTTATTGCAAATTAGTAGTATGGTAGTTTATTTAACCTTGAATATCACACTTAAATGTAGAGAAATAAAATTTATTAATGGTGGGGAATATTTTTAAAATTTCTGAATGAAATTTAATAAATAAGGAGAGTTATACATGTTTTTTTCCCTTAACAAAATTTGTTTGTCTGATTATTTTCATGTTTATTTACTGGTTTTCAGGCTATTAAGCTGTTTCCCCAATTTATATTGTTCACTTTATTTTTAGGGAAGTAGTTAAAAAATTTTTATTTAATGCATAAAAGTGTATATGTAAATGTTTGTTATTTTTACTAGAATTAAGCATAGCAGAAAATTGCCTAGTCAATTATGACAAGGCCAGAGTTAAACACAGCAACCGATTTTGTCATTTTACTTCACATCAACTTGACTGGTTTTTCCAATCAAGTCACTGTGTATTTCCTCTTTGGGAATATTTTTGGGTGATAAAGATTAAAAAATTCTTTTTTTTCTCAACTTGTGTACAAATTTTGAAATTCAGTCAAATGCTATAGTTTGGAGCTGAAGACATAAAATATCATTAGCATATATATATATATATATATATATATATATATATATATATATATATATATATATATATATAAATTTAAAATTATATATAAATTTTCTTGTACAAGAATTAATAAAAAGTAGTTACCTAATAATATATTTAGCTATTTACATTAAAAAATATTTCAATTTTAAATGAACTGAGTTACTGTTTGTTAAATAACTTGTAGAATTTCTGTTTAGTTTACGATTTTATTTCAGACATTCTTATTTCTGCCTATTATGTTCTGAAGGAAAATGTTTTACAAATTGTTTCTTTTCAGTGTCAAGGTTCCTTTATGAGATTTTCTGTTATAAAATCTATGACCTCTTATTCGTACATTTATTTAAACATAATATTATAAATTTCAAAATGATATGTAGTAAACTTTTTATTAACAGGAAGAAACACCTCCTACTGTCTTAGTATCTCCGAATTCTGCTCCTTTAAATATACGCCTACCTGGTTGTATAATAGAAAGAACACTAGATGGTACTCTAAGTGTACTTCCTCTTCCACAAGGTATATTTTTGTATATTGGCTAGTTAAAATTTAGTTTCTAAACAGAAAATATTATTGCATTTATGGGGCTATATTAAAACCAGCTACTAATTCATAAAATTGTTAATGTTCATAAATTGGAGGTTTGTTTGTAAAAAGGAGTGTGTGTGTGTGTATATATACACACATATACCCCCCCCCAAATATACATATATATTGTATGCTTTCCATTTATTTTGTGTTAATTGTAACAATTGTATTATGATTCACAAGCCTGATTTGACGTACATTTTATATATACTTTAAATGCACATCATTTATTATTATTTTTCTCTTTTTGTGATAAATATATTGTTACTTGGTTATGAAGGCATTACTATATATGCTTGTGTAAATGATGAATTAGGTTGATCATAAAAGAAAATATTTTTCCTCTATAAAAATGTTCATTTATATAAAGAAAATATCATTTTGTTAAATAATATAACTTAGGACATAAAATAATGAGAATTTTATAGCTAAGATGTTCCAAGAAAGACATTTTTATTCATTCGATTATTCATGTACATTATGGGATTTTTATTGTACTGTTTTTTCCTTCCCAGACTAACATTTTAACATTTAAAAAGTTGTTTCCTAAGATATTTGCTCTTGTATTTTTCATAATTATGTAATATTGGAAGGAAGATTAAATTGTATCTTTAACTTTTTCAGTTTTTCCTAAGCCCTTATTCAAAGATATATATATATATTAGATTTTTTTTTAAATTTTAATGAAATCCTAATAAAAACTTATTAAAATTGTAAATCCTTTGTATATCACTGTAATTATAGCCTTTATTAATTAACTTAGTTAAATATTATACATAGCCTTACATGTATAATATTTATTATAGTGACTCATATGTGTCTGTAAATAGAACAAGATTATTTAAATAGATACTTAGTATATCATCATGAATTATGCTGAATATATTATGAAAGGGAAAGAATTAAAATGGACTTAATATAATGATTTTGTGGTCTCTTGAAATAATTTCACTCCTTATTGGCATAAAATAATACCAGTTGTGCTAATGCAATTGTTTAGAATTTATTCAAATCATTTTAATAAATTTGTTTAAGGTCAATATTTTATTTGTACTTTTATTAATGCATAGATACTATGACCTATCTCCTTTGAAAATTAATAATTTTAATTTTTTTACATTTTTATATATTTTTAACATTATTGTCTTTTATTAGTCAAATGATTTAATCAATATAGATGCTGTTATGTGTCTTAACTGTTTTCAATATATATGACTAATATATTTGCAAAATAAATAAATTAACAATTATTTTTAATTAATGTTGACCCTCTAAGAATTACTTGCTGTTCATTATTTGGAAATGATAAATATTATGTATTTAGATTTCTTGAAAATAACTTATATCAACATTTTGATAAAATAAAAAAAAAATTTAGCATTTTCTTTATATATTTAAAAAGTATAAATATAAAAGTACTAAAAATAAAAGCAGATAAGTGGTTGACTAGCATTGCCTTCTTCTGTGATAAAGAGTTAAATTTTAAAAATAATAATTAGTTGTGATAAAAATCAAGATTGCATAATGAAATTTGTTGAGAATTTTACAATTCTCTACATGAAGATGATAGTGTTCTGTTAATCGTTCAAACAGTGTTTTGTTAAGTAAAAGTTAATTTTATATTTTTTCATTTTTTTAATTAATTCTGTTTTTGTTTATTTGCAACTATATACTTTGTTCTTTTTTTAATTCTAATTTAGACTATTATATTCTCTTTAATGACTGCACATTTCTTATATTTTCACAGGTTACGTTCAAGAAAATCTCGGTGAACTCCTTAATCATTTCGCTCCACATAAAATCCTTTCAAAGCAGCCCAATGTTAACCACCATGAATCTTGTAATAATGATGAATCCAGTAATACTCTTGTCTGTGATAATATTAGCAATGATCATCTTTCTGTTACTAAATTATTACAAGATAACAAAGAACTTAGGTCTAAATTGAATCTTATGACAAATTTAGAGCAAGAAAATGACATATTAAGACAAGAACTTAATTTATTGCGAGGTAGTGTTAATGATGATAAATTAAAGCAGTTAATTGAATCACGCAAAGAAATAAGAAGACTTGAGCACGAAAATAATACATTGCAAGAGACATTAAAATTATTGCAAACTGAAGTTACTAAATTAGAAATTGAAAAAATGCGAAATAAATATAAATAAAAAAGTTTTGCTATTCTAAATGTTTAATTATAGTTGTTCTTATAAAGTATATTGTTTCTTCTGTGTGTTAAAGATATTCAGCCATATTTTTATGAATAAATATGTGTGCTGTGTTTGAATTATGAAACTACTGTTCAATCTTTCAGAATAAATAAGTAGAATTAGTTGCTTGTTACACTATGTTACACATCAATATAACTTAGCTTTATAAATACATCTAAATAACTGGTCTAGTTCACAAATGTACTAAGTGCACTTTTTGTTATTATTTTTTTAAGCAATTAGTTATATTACATCTTGACCTTAAGATCTCTTTAATTTGGTAAAATTTCATACATAATTTCAGAAATAATTTTCAAAGCTACAAATATTTGCACTTATGTCATTAAAAATGCTCTTGACAATTTGTGTGCTAGGCCATTCATATAATATGTATTATTAAATGTTCATTCTCTTTAAACATAAATTTTAATATTTCCTGTAATTTTTTCAAAAAATTAATTTATATTTTAAGCAATTCTTTTTAAATCTTAAAATGTGAATTATTGTTTTTAGTAGGGGTATTGTATGTTTTTATTGTTGTAAGTTTATATGAATAATTTATAAACATTATTTGATACCTATACTAATAGTAAGAATTAAAAAGTATTTGTTGTTTATCTTAAATTTTATATGAAAGTTGTTTTATGTAAATTATTATTAGTGATTTTATGTATTATTATTGCATTGTTTTTCTAATGATACTATTAAATAGTTTTTGGTTATGAATTTATTTTATCTCTTAAAAAAAGCAATTTACTAATTAGCAAAATTATGTTCCAGAAACATGATTTTTCAAAGAATAAATTATATATAGCAGAGTAATTTAAGCAAATGATTTTAAAAAATGTATAAAATTCTTAGAAAAGTACTGTGAGAAACAAAATAATTATTTTAACATATATTTTAGCATATGTTAGAAACAATTAAAATACCAAATCCGGAATATCATATATATTAGCCTTTTCTATTTAGCTAACTATTATTTTTATGTAGAGAATGCTTAATTTTATGTATAGAAATTATGTTCTTGATTTAAGACTTCTTTATGTATTAAAATTACAAGTAAGTTGTATAAAGCTACATTACAAAAGTATCAAGTCTATGGATTTTAAATTTAATTAAATATAGGATAATCAGATATATATGTGATTATAATTTTTTATAAAGTTACACAAATAATGTAAAACATTTTAAATTATATGTGTGTTTTTATTTCAGAATTCATTAATTTTTTTAGCACATTCACAAATTTTATGAACATATTTTCTAATATCTAATAAAAGATCTTTATTTTTCCTTAAATATATCTTTTAAAATAGAAATTCTCAAGGTAACATTAAAAATATACACATTATACTTGATATTTAGGTATTTAATAAGAATATATTCAAACATAAATGTATTTTTAAGGTACAAATATATTTTTATCCCCAAATTTTTTTCCATAAAATTATCAAAAAATGTTTTCATTGAATTGAAATAAGAATGAAAAAATTAATAAGTTATTTTTTATAGATTAATTATGTTAAAATTGAAAATTATTTATTTTTAAAAATAAATGAGATATTTAACACTTTTATTATAGTTATGTAATATATTTTTCAATTCTATTAGTATTAAATATTCTAAGAGATATTATTAAGTTATTGTATGTTCATTTTTTGCAATACTTATTATTTATCAAATACTAAGTTAGGATAGATGCTGCATTGAAAAGAAAAAACACCATTTGATGTAATAAATACAATTAGTTTTAAACACAGAATCTAGAAAAAGTTTTAAATTATATCCTAGGTAAGATATATTACATTAAGCAAATTAATAAGCACATAAATAGTAAATAATATCTGTCACTTTTTTCAATAAATTTCATATTAGGAATAAGCTTTAATAAATAAAAAATGTTTGAATTATTTATTATTCAACGATTTTTATAGAAAATTATTGCTTTTGTATAAATTTCTAAGGTTTTTGAAAATTCTTGCAGGAAATTATTTTAATTTCTAAGTTTGGCACTTATTTCTAGAAGAAAGAAAAAGAAAACATTTATAGCAATTTTTTAAATCTTAATAAAAATTTTTGCTTGTAAGTTCCATAATATTTATTCTGGTGAATTTTATTTCACATATATTAAGTTTGAGAAAAAATTTATAAACTTTAAACATTTATACTTTTCTTTATTGTTCTTATGATATCAATATATTTTTCATTTGAATTAGAATAATAAGCAAATTTTCTAAAATCATTATTAAAGCTCAAAAACTTTATAAAATTAAAAATGGGTATCTTGTTTTGATGTTATCATATCTGCCTTACAATGAGACAAGAGGGAAGTATTCTGTTGTCTTAGATTTTATATCCAGGATAAAATTATCTCCCCACTTTTTCTGTAAAAGAACAGCTTTACAAAAATCATACTTTTAAATTCCCCATTAATATTCAAAGCATAGCTGTACTAAATAATATACTGACAACATTTATTCTGTAAACATTAAATTAATAAAAAGTTAAAACCTAGAATTCTGGTATACTTTTTATAAGAATGTTATAAAAGAATGTAAATATTTTTATTTTACTCCTTGTGCTTATTAACATGCAGAAATCGTTTATTTAGTAAAACTGACCTTAATGTACTTTAAATATTTTAGAAACACATTTATCAAAATTAAGAATTTAAAAAAATCTTTCTGAATATATGTCTTGTGAAATGTAGAAATATTTAACATCATTGATCTTTAAATGTTAGGTTTACATTTTCGTGTTTGCCTTTAAATATTAGAATAAATAAAAGTAAAGATTTTAAATGTATGTATCCATAATTTGGATAATATTTTTTTTAATTTGAAACAATGTTTTTCCCCCCAATTAGAATTTTGTCTTTCTCTTTTAGTTTTGCTATTCTCTAAATTCAATTATGTTCTTTTATTTTATTAAATTTTCTAATTTTCCTTGTTTAGAAGCTTCTGTACATTTGTGATTTTTGACTTCTTTTGTCTGCTCATTAATTCCTTTTTTTAATACCTTTGTACTATTGTAAGTGTGATTTCAATTATAACAAAAAAAATACTAAATAATTTTTTCTTTTACATTTGTACTTACAAATATATGACGTTTAATTTTTATCAGGAGAAAATATTCCAGTGAATCATAATGCAAGTAATTTCAGTTCATATGGTTAATTAATTTAATCTTTTTAGCTATGTGAGCTTGAAAAAAAAACAAATTTTTTCTTGTTACATTTATTTGCACAATTTATAATATCGAAAAGTATGGAACTATTTATTTTTTGATGGAATTAATCATGAGAAATATCAGAAGCTTTTTTCTTTCAAAATTTTCATTCATTATTCATCTTTTCAAAGTAATATTTTTAATTTATTCAACATTTTTGTTTATATACTAGCCTTTACAATGTATGTGTGGGCAAAAAATTTTAAGATAAATAATTCTTATGTAAATGAAAGATAGTCTTTGATTATGATACTACATTTAACTAATTAATTTTTAAAGATACATGATAAGAATGTTAGCTTTTCAATGAATTCTTTAATGTACAAAGAAATACAGAGCTGTTCTCTTAACCCACTCTTTAACTACTTAATTTGTGTTTACCTAGCTCAAATTAAGGGGCAATAACATTTTTTGCTCTCCCTTGTATGTAATTATAAACTTTCTTTTATAGTTTGTGTTTTATTTCAACTGCTTTTGCTTATTTCTCTAATTTCATTTCATTCATAATTTTATTTATGTAATTATAGGATAATTTATTATATGCCATTGTATTTTCCTATTTTTACCTCATCAAACATCAAAATAAGCAATTGTTTATGTCTGTATTTACATTGAGTTAAATTTTTATAGGCATGTAAATTTCTCATTGTTATATATATGCTTTTATCAGACAAAAGACATACTCTATATGGAAATAATATTTTAATATTAGACATTAAAATGTATATTTAAAAATTATTATTTAAAAGTTTGTTCTTTTTTACATGTATTTCGTTATTTTATATAATATATTTTATATAAAAAATGTTTCTATAAGAATGAGGAAAATACAATATAGTCATGAAGACAAAAGCATGTCTTTTAAAATATCATTTAGAAAATTTGCTGTTGATACTCTTTTATGTTGTAAATGTATCATATGCATGTAAGACATTTTTCAAAATTTTATTTTCATTTCATTTCAAAACGTTGTACATCTATAATTTTTTACTGAAATGAAATGTTGTTGCATAGTTCAAAATTGGTTAAAATTTATACTTATTGATGGTCTGTTTATTACATTAATTAAAAATTTTATTTCTTGTTGAATATTAATATTTTTGTTATTGGAGATAAAATTATGTGAAAAGAAATTTAACTTGAATTTAATATACATTTTTAGTACAAGTGATAGAAAAATTTGGTATTAAACTTCATACCTTACAAGTGTACATAAAAAATGTATATAAATTTAAAGGAAAATTAATTTTTCATATATTAATGTCAAATTTGATAAATTCTTCTCTGTGATCGACTATTATATAATATTATATAAATGAATTATTGTATAATCCTAGATGTTACATATCTTAGACGTTTTGTATTTTATTAAAAGATGTTGTATGACCTCTTATGTGTATAATTATGTATCAAAATTATGTAAAGGTTTTAACTTAAGTGTGATTATACGTTATTTAAAATTGAAAATTTTTTGTGATTAGTGAGTATTTTGAAATTATTTTTTTGTACTCACACAATGTGTATAGAATTTTTATTTATTTTTTAAAAGAACATTGTTTAGTGAATTCATTTAGTATATGTATATCAACATTTAAATACTGATTTCAATTTAAAATTTTATTTATGCTCAATTTTACGTTTCTATAAAGCAATACTGAGTTTTCTATTTTTAAAAGCATTGTTTTATATAATATTTTTATTTTTTGTAGATAATTTTTTGAAATTTGGTATAAATATGATTGTGTTAAAATTTTAAATATCTTACCTGCAAATCAAAGTCATTTATTAAGTAAGACTTTAATGTGGGACAAACAATATTTTCTGTTATATTGCTTTTTAATTTTTTAAAATAAACAATGGAAATTTTATTTTATCATATATATATATACAGAATTTTAAAATTTTCTTTATAAACAAAATTCTAATGAAAGAGGTGATCACATTTCTTCCAGATCTAGTGTATGGACTGTATATGAGAATTAATTGAAAATATTAAGAAATTCAAAAGTGTCCACCTGGTGGCAGTTTGCATGGTAAAGTCATAAATTTAAGGAAAGAAATGACCAATGCTGAAAGCATATTGAATAATTCATTAGAGATTTTTATAATTTAAAAGAGTGAGCAAAACCTTAAAATGTTAATCGATTTTTCAAGTTTTTTAATTTTGATTTTGTAATTTTTATTTATTTTGTATAAAAAGTTTATATAATATAAATAGGAAAAATTAGTATGCAAAATAAATCTTGTTATAAATCGTTTACAAAAGTATTGCCTTATTTCTAATTTTCTTTTTTAATTAATTTAATATTAGTATTCAGTGTTAATTGAAAAGGTAAAGTTATTTGGCAAATACTGAAAAAATGCTTGTGTTGTTTATATTTTTTTTAAAAAATATTAATAACATAATCCCATTTTTGAATAGACTAATGTGCCGAGCTGGCAGCCGAATGGTTAACGCTCTTGCCTTCGGTTCAACAGTTCGTGGGTTCGAATCCCACCTTGGGTATGGATGTTTGTAGTGGTTCGGAATCCACTTTAAACCGTAAGTCCCGGTCTAATTAGTCCTCGTGTACAAAAAATGACCGTTGAGCGACAAACAAACCAAACCAAACCGAATGGACTAATGTGTATTAGTATCAGGAAATTAAGAATTCAATTTGGAAAAAACTATCGCATAAAACTACCAAGATCAGTTTCTACAGGTTAAATCACACCCAACCACAATATAACCCTAATGTTTTGAATTTGTATTTAGTTTTCTGAATAAAATAGCTGATAAACTTGTATGTACAAGACATTCAACATGCAGAATTATTTCATTTAAACGAAAGATAATTTGCGGATGTTCCATAGAATTCTTCAACAATTATAATAGACTGTGAGGATGTGTAGTAAAATCTATATTTTGCCCATTTTTGTTTCAGGTGATAATTACTGATTGACCTTGTCATATTCTGTTATAGGGTTTTATAATTATGAAATATCACAAATCCAGCAAAGAAATTGTTTTGCATCAAGAGTGTTTATGTAATAGGTTGCAATTTCATTTCTATGATAGAATTTTGCTTCAAAACTTCATGTGTGAGCATATTGTTGCTTTTAATCCATGAAGATGGCAAACCATGTCTTTCGAATTTGACTTCTTGTAATTTCTATTATGGTATCTCTTAAAAAAGTCTGACTATCGGCTTTTTTAAGAATATGTTCTTTGTGCCAAACATCACACCAACAGAGTTACAATCGACTTACAGCAAATTCTAATTATTCTAATGCTTTGAAATTTTCTATATCTATGATGGTAAACACATCAGAAAAGCTTTCATTACACATATTTAACACAAATAATGATTGCCTCATTTATTCAAAATTTGAATGTTTTTATGAGTCATTTAACTTATTCAAACGTTATTTAATTTTCCTAAGTTTATAATTAATGTTATTGGATCACATGATTGTAAATGTTTAGGCAATGAATATTTAAATATTATATGCATTCTGCATTGATCATTTTCTAATTAATTATGTAAATCTTTTACTGAACTATTTTTGTTTAATAGGAATTTGTTTTTGTGGAAGCTCATCTTATATAGTGTATACCAAATTTGCTGATAATTCTCTCTATCTTTTTTAGCTGCTGAATTCTCTTCACATAAGAAATTGTTTAACTGTAACCACCATCCTTTATGCATCATTTTATATTCTTCTTTTTGAACTTTAATTATGATGTTGTAATTTCAAATGTGCTAATTTGGAACAAATATTGTTTCATTATATGAAATCCATATATACTGTATGTTGGATAGATAAATTTTAGTTTAATAAGTTGGTCGTATGATTATTTAAAATGTTCATATCTTCTAAAAAATTTTTATACTACCCAATGCTTCCACTTTTTCCAAGATTCCTGATTTTAGACTACTTTTCTGAATTTTTTTGATTATCTTCCATTTTTGACTACAATCTATTGAAAGTTTTTCCCAATTCAATGAAGTTCCTCAATTGAAAACAAAAATGTCAGATTATTTTTAGCTATCAAGGTAGAAAATAAAGATACTTACTCATAAGTAATTTATTCATTCAGTTAATGTTTCAAGGATATTACTTCCAGTTATTCACCATAAAGGTAAAGCAAGAATTTTCCTTTATGGTGAGGGTCAATATTTTTTATTTCTTACTCATTTCAAATTTAAGTGTTTATTTGTATTTATTGATGTAGTTAATTTCACTTTTGATGTTTCCAAAGAAAAAAAAATCAAGAACTATTGTATTTTATGTTATGATTCTAACTTCAATATACTTTGTTTTGCTAGTTTTGAGGTTTAAAGTCGTTTTACATTTATACTAAGTTATTTAATTTACACAGTAAATGTCTGTAAATAATAATTTGAATGGAAAAGAAAGTAATCAAAAATGCTATTTCATTATGAAATTTAAGAAAGGAAATTAGAACAATATCCGAATTATGAATGTATTAAAGTATCAAGGGAAGTATGTTTAATTACTGAATCAAAATAAATTGAATTATCGTTGAAAAAATTGAATGGAAAGACTCAATGTTTTTTAAAATTTTATTCATTGGTTGGAGTATCTGTTAAGCTCAGTTATTTATCGAATTATTTTATAATTACATAAAATAAAAAATTTTTATTTTGTAAAAAAAAATTGGAAATTATCAGAAAGAAAGAAAAATTTTATTAAACTAATTGAATACAGAAGTCTTACATTAGACTATTAAAACAATATGTGGGTGTACTACTATAATTGTAATTTGCATACTTTTTTTTAAACAAAGCATGCATAAATATGGTTTTTAATGAACGAATTTCTTTCTTGATAAACTGTGGCAAATTTATTTTTTAATGTAAAATATTTTAATAATTACGGGTTTAGAAATTTTTCATCAATAAGCTACTGTTTCAGTTTAGAATTCTTGACGTTTAAACGAATAAAAATTTCTAAATTTCCACGTAAAAAAATATGTTGCTAAAGAACTTTAAATTATGTTTAACATTAATACAATATTTCTTAAAATTAACATTCATTCAAATAACAAAAAAAAATAATAATAAATAATTCTTTCTTTTATTTGAAAATAAAATTTAAGTGTTTTAGTGTAAATTGATTTAGCTGTACTATTAACTGAAAATTTAGAATATATTTTAAATATAATTTTATTCTGTTTAACTTTTGAACATTTTTTTAAATAATAAAAAATAAGATGCTGTTTATAATTTATTTCTATTTTAAACTTTATTGTAATTTTAAAGATTACGAATTTCTGTAAAATAATTATTTTCAGAAATACACTTATAGTATTTTATATGATTATATTGTATTTATAATTTAGAGTTTCCAGATTATTTCATTTTTTTAATATAGGTTTTTCTTATGTCTTTCGCTAGTAAAATGAAAATACTTTTTATAATTATCTATTACTAATATTATCTTAATTATGGATAATTTATCGCAATTTTTTATTTGTCGGTGCTTAAAAATTAAATAAGTGGAATGTTATATTTTAAAATATTCATTTTTATATGAATATCATGTTTTTTATATTAATCATGAAACTACCAATTTGTGTAATGAATATTCTATATATTTTCCAATCATATGTTATTTATTTTAATGCTGTGAAATTTAAGGAACATTAAATTTTGTATCTAAAATATTAGTGTATTTAAAAGATGATGAAATTTGCTGTGACAAACCAGTGTTTATTGAATCTAGTCATTGTTAAAATTTAATTAAAATTCTTAGTGGGTAATTACTCTTTTCACAGAATTTTTTGAATGTTTATGAATTGTATTTTTTTTTTTTTTTGATATTTCCGATTTCTTTATATATATGTGTGTATGTTAAATATTATTGATTATACAGCCAAAAAATTGCATCATTAAGCATCCATGTATAGATTTCATTTATTTATATTTTATGTTATCAATAAGACTGTGTAATGTTATATTGAAAAGAGAAAAACCTGGTGTTAAATATCTTTTATTCTTGTAATTCTTATGTTGAGAACATTTTTGTTTTATTCATTTGTGTTGTCTGTGAATTACCTTTTTTTTTAAATTATGTGATCTCAACCAAATATTCTGTGTTGCTTTTAATTAAATATATTTATATATGCATTTTCATTGGTGGTGCTCGTTATTGAATGTTTAACTGTATTTAAAAATGTAGAAACACTCATGTACAAAGATTAAAAATCTTTGAAATAAAAAAACTTACATTTCTTGACATGTTCCAAAAACTTAAATATAAAAGTTTACTTACGAGTACCCCTTCATATTTTGGCGATTTTTTATAACCTCAAGACGTGAGAAATAAAGTGGCAACTATAAACTCATGTTAATTAAACCGTTAAAAATACCAGGGTTACTAAAAATTACATTTTATGGTAAATTTTTCGTCACACCAGGGGTAACTGAAACAAAAATTTGATAATTGCTGTGGTTGCAAATATTTCTAAAAGTTTGTCTTAAGTATTTAATAAATATTTCGGAAATGCAACTTTTTAATAAAATATTTGTTGTATTCTGTCATAAAAATAAAGCAAAAATTACAGTATCCCAATAAAAAATTAATGATCTTGACATTTTTTGTTCAATAAATTCAATAATTAAGTAGAAAGAAACAGAAGATATTAATAAAATTGATAAATATCCATATATATTTGCAAAATGATAATAATAAAACTTGTATAATCTATAATAATATATGAATGTGAAGGTGAATAAATATGAATAATAATTGAAAAATTAGGAATGAAATTCAAAACTAATTAAGCAAATGAATTAGAAAAGGAATTCTTAATTTTCTAATTCGCGAATGATTGATTAATCATTAAAAGGATTATCAAATGGAATATAGGAGTCCGAGTTTAAGCATTACTCTGAAGTTATACCTAATGCATTGAGTAAATACATTATCCTACTGCATCTAAATGGCTATTTGCATAATTATATTAGTAAAAGCATTATATTATATGAGGCAAGGCCTGCAACCCTTAATTCCATGTAATGGAATGTTCATTGAATAATCTTAGGTTTATACAGTACACGTTCGTTTTTACGAATTTGTAGAGACCAATAAAACAGTTCGTAAAATAGAAAAATAATGTATTAGATTATTAAAATCTGATCTTATTAACCAAACTACATTTTCTTTATACATAAAATACTATTAGAAAGTATTGTTTTGAATGCCCAATAAGAAAAACCGAGTTTTTAAAATTATCAGGAAGCTGTTCTCTAGAATTTCATTTATTTGTTTGGCAACTTCTGTCTTATTTAGTATTTTTTTCGTCTATTTTCAGAATTTTCTTTTTTACCTCGACTGATAAACACGTTCGCTTCTTCAACCGCGACAAATCATTAACGGAATCGGCTCTATTATTTTTGATAAACGAAACTTCATATATTGAGTTATTCAAATGAGAAACCAAACTAGAACAAGAGAAAAACTTTTCAAGAGATTTTTCCCCTTTCTATGTTTTGACGTACGAGGAATTTTTTCCTCTCTCTGTGTATTTACATACGGGAAACACGGAAATTAAAAATTAGCACCACAGTTCTTTCCCATCAAATGTCTGATATCCATGTGTCTTCGATAATTACTCCCACGATGTCTGCTCATATCACTTCGTTGCTTAAGAATGAATCAAGTTCTCAAGTGTTATATAAAAAGGAAATCAAATAAAAAATTAAAAAAATATCAGATCATAAAAAAATGAAAATGAAAACTATTTATCAGAAACGAAAACGCAGAAAAAAGAAGTTTTCAAAATTTTAGTTCGAAACATAGGAATTAAAATTATCAGTGTTTCTTTGGAGTCGGTGTAAGGACTAAGCACTAATTCGTAAAAATGTGAATGTTCGTAAAAAACGAACGCCTATTCTAATTAGTTGACTGTTCTGTACATAACTGTTTCTTGTAATGTTTTTGCCTATCCTGTCTATAGTAAATCTTATTCGTTTTACATTGATATGGTCATTTTTCCTATCTTTTCAACTATTCTGTAATAATATGGCATTCTATTCGAAAGTGTGCTAAGAAATTTTAAATATTGTTGCCATCTTCGATGTGCCGAATTTTGCAATACTAATCATTGCCTTGGTTTGATAATTATTTATATTCGCATCGGATTTTGTAATTTTTCAAGTATTTTGCAATCGGTTCGTGTTCTATTGATTTCGACGCCGCAGGCGGACAGCCTACTGGCGAAGCCAGTGTAAGGCTGTAAATGTTCTATTGATTTGCAACGATATACAACTCAACCCCAATCGACAGACTGTTTACTTCATAAAACTTGTACCGACGACTCACTTCGGTCGTGCCGCTCGCCTGTTAATGACAGTGTTTTGAATCCATCTGTTTCTGTTCCACTTAACTTGTAGACTTTTCTTAAAAACAAAATTGGAGATCGTTTGTTGTTTATGAAGTGTGCGGCCCCTCAGGGGTTTACCTTATTCAGGTAAATATGGGTGTCGCAATCCCAAGGTACCCTAGCGATCTGTCCTCTCCTTTCTTTTCTTCTCCTTTCCATCCCTCAGGGGTTTACCTTCTTTAGGTAAATATGGGTGTCGTTATCCTAAGGTACCCTAGCGATTTTTATCCTCTTCTCCTCTACTTTTTTTATCTTTCTTTTTCTTTTCTTTGTCGTCGTCGAGATCAAGACTTCTTGCTTATGTTGCATCTTGCTTTTCAATGAGTCTTACGTCCGTTTTTTCTTTAGTCTTCCACCCCATATGTCGGCCGTGTATGGCGTCCCGTAAGGAGGAAATTGGTGTCCTGGGGTCCCTTAGCGTTCCCTTTGGCCCAGGCTTCTCTGTAGACGGGTGGCTGGAGTGAACCCGCTCTCAATCAACCGGCTGGAGCTATGTTAGGAATGTTTTACCCCTTGCATGGTGCTGTAGGGCTAGTCCTGCATTCTGGGTTGTGCGAACATGCTCGCTAGATTCTCAACCCAACATGTAGTACTATATCCTGGTGATACCTTTAAGGTAAGTGCCGAGGCTGGCTATTGCCAGAGCCGGTAACTGCCTTCCCTTGTTGGGCTCTGTGGTGGGTGGGGGCCCACTGGGATGCACTTTCTCTTTCTCATGGGTCCAAAAATTTCTGGCCATGGCGAGGGCCTTAACTCGTCACAAATTGATAGTAAATTTGACAGAATTGGAAATGTTTACCCAAAGTTCATATTAATACAGAACAACGAGGGCATGCTTAAGCAAATGTCACCTTTCAAAATTCTCAAACAGATTAAGGCAGTTGCAGGAGAACCTAGTAATGTAAAAAAGCTAAGATCCGGAGATTTACTAATCGAAAGCTCATCTGCTCAAAAATCAAAGTCTCTTTTATCTTTAAAAGTTTTTGGAGAAATTCCCATCATAGCCTCAAGTCATAAATCACTTAATCAATGTCGTGGTGTAATTTCAGAGATAGACCTTTTATCAGTATCTGAAACCGAGATCCTGGAAGAATTAAAAGACCAAAGAGTTTGCAATGTCCGTCGAATCACCACCCATCGAGGTGAAGAAATTTTCCCCACAAAAAACTTGATATTAACTTTTGACTGTCCTAATCTTCCCAATTCAATAAAAGCAGGTTACCTGAATTGTCCTGTAAGACCTTATATTCCAAACCCCATACGATGCTTTAATTGTAATAGATTTGGACACTCTAAAATGTTTTGCAGATCAAAAGTTACATGTACTCGATGCTCAAGTCTGGAACACCAGGAATCTGACTGTAAATCTGAACCATTTTGTATAAACTGTAAAGAAAATCATAGCGCATCTTCTAAGACCTGTTCACACTGGCAACATGAAAAAGAAATTCAACGGATAAAAACGACAGATTGAAGGACTAAAGTATTTAGAATCTGTTGTCATTTCCAAGTATTTTATAATAATTTCGTGTTCTGTTGAAGAGGAACTAAGAAATTTAAATTATTGCTAGATAATTAGAAAAAGCTCTTTCGAATATTTTGTAAAAAAATACGATAATCTATGAACTTTACGTGATCCTAAGGACGATAAAGGTCACAGATTTCCAGACCTGTTCATTACACTGAAGCCAACTGTGGAACACGCTATATAGCTATTAGTGATTAATATCTTATGAAAACTTTTAACTCAACTTAATATTACTTTTTATTAATTTTCATTTAAAGATAGAAGCATTCATTGTAAATTAGAAATATTAACAGAATTAATTTTTTCATTTCTTCATGAAAACCATATTTAGAAAGAGGTGATTTTAAGTGCATGATAATTTTTTTCATGTAGTTTCTTGCAAAAAGAGAACTGGACTGGCAACTGAATGTAAGCGCTCTTCCCTTCTGTTCAACAGTTCGTGGATTAGGGCGCTCCGTGGCTGAGTGGTCAAAATATCACTCCACTAATCGCTTGAGAGCGTAGGAGTGTGGGTTGATTCCCACAGGGGCCCTGGGTGTTTTCTTCTTTATCTTCTGTGGTTGTACTTCTGTCATTGTGCTATTTGTCCTATTATCGACGAAGATTTACAAGCGGATCTCAAGAATCAAGCATACAAGTCTGAAAGTATATGTATGTAATAAATAAATATTCGTGGGTTTAGAATCCCCTTTTCAGTTTTTGGTCCCGGCCTATAATTAACCATCGTTCGCAAGAAGAGAGCAAAATTTTATTTTTTTAATTTGATTGGAATTCAATTAACAGAAAAGCAGCATTTATTTAGTAAAATAAAAATGGTGTAAAATATAAAGTTGAGATTATAAATTTGTACACAAAAATTGACAGTTTGAATTATCAGAAACTCTTAAGTTATGCAGAAATGTGATTTACTTTTGATATTAAACAAATAAAATTTTTATATTGCTAATGTGATTATTTTGAATGTGTCATGCACAATAATTAGAGCTATATGCTAAATATAGATCATGTGTTATTCAAAATTGATGAGTAGTTACTTTTTTTACTTCACTTCTTTTTATTTGCATGTTAATTTTAATTTAACATGATGTGATTTTCATCATAAAACAATGTAATTTTGCTGAATTGCGTAAGGGTTGCTTAAAGAATATTACGTACTTTTTAATGTAGAATCCAAAATTGTACATTTCGATCTTGATGATTTTATTTGTATAAGAGGCAACAAATACAGCTTAAATGAAAAAAAATTGAAATGTGTATTTATTGGAATATTGTAAAATAGCTTTAGTTTAACAATTCAAAATAAGAAACTGTTATCAATATATGAGCTACAAAATGTAGATACTTATAGGGATCGCCAAGATTGGTCCTATCTTGGCAACCCACATTAGTTCTAGATAACGAAATACAGATTATCCAAGTCTAGCCCAGTTTTGGCCGCTAATAATGCAACGAGATAATGCCAATATAGGGCCAAAATATTATGCTACTCGGGATGTTGTGATTCAAAATAGCAAGTGAAAATAATGAGCGTTTTGTCGAACACGTTTCATGTTGTAAAAAAATTGTTTAAGCTCGTACAAACACTACACGTAATGAATGTGTAAGTCATCACATATATGTGTGAGAATAAGATTTTTTTTAAAGTTAGTAAATAAAATATCAGATTCTAGATTAATTCATGCAAAATTGCATTAAAATTCTCTTTTGATCCATTGAATTTGTACCAGTTATAGTAAAACAGCAGTAATATCGACTTCGTATGAGTACACGCAAATTCAAATTTTTATCGTCTTATATATATAGATATTTTAATGAGGTGAAGCCTTCAATTTTTTGGTTTTGAAATTTGAATATAGTGCGTGATTGCTGGGACGCCAATCTTGTAATTTGATTGTTTAAATATAAGACATTTACTGGTTTTACGTTAAGCAATTAATATTCCTACTTAGATACGCAAGATATTTTCCCTATCCCTTTAGAAAGCAATGGTGTTTAGGGAAATTGGGATTTTATGAGGGAATCTACCCTATTGGCCATTAAAATTATTATACCAAGAAAGAATGCAAATAACAGAACGATATTTAATGGACACATACATTATAGTGGAAAGAACAAGTGATTAGATTTACAGGAAGTTAGGATGTATAGATCTTGAGAAATCAGTACCCAGAGCAGCCACCTCTGGCTGCAATAACAGCATTTATCCGCCTAGGCATGGAGTCAAACAGAGATTGTATGGCATGTACGGGGATCTCAGTCCATGCAGCATCAATACTGATGCCACAACAGTGGATCCAAATCGACAGTAGTGGATTGTGAGTGATGGCGTGCCAATCGCTCGGCAACCATTGATCACACGTTCTCAATTGGCGACAGATCAGGAGAACGTGCTGGCCAGGGTAACAGTCGAACCTGTTTTGTATCAAGGAAGCTCAGAACAGTACGGGCAACATGCGGTCGTGCATTATCCTGTTGAAACAAAGCATTAGAGAGGCCTCGAAGATAGGGCAGAGCCACGGGCCTTAACACATCGGAAATGTAACGGTTGCTGTTCAAAGTGCCGGTAATGCGAACAAGAGGTGATCGAGACATATATCCAATGGCACCCCATACCATCACTCCAGCAGATGGTCCAGTATGGCGATGTTCAATGCAAGCTGGCAATGCGCGTTCTCCACGATGCCTCCAAACACGGATGCGGCCATCATGGTTTTGTATACAGAACCGAGATTCATCTGTAAAGATGACGTGATGCCATTTCCGCGTCCAGGTTCGTCGCTGATCACACCATCGAAGGCGCTCCTGTCTGTGACGCAGCGTCAATGTTAGCCGAAGCCATGGTCGCCATGCAGACAATCTATGCTGCTGCAAACGTCGTCGAGCTGTTCGAGCAGAAACTTGTTGCCTTGCAAATGACTCCATTTCTCGACTCAAGGTTCGTGACGTGGCTGTACGATCCCTTGTGACCATGCGGATAAGATGTCTGTCTTCTCTGCTGTTAGTGATGGGAAGTCGCTGAGATCCTGCATGACGTTCCGTATGATTGTCCTTAACTCATCGATACCATATTCTGCTAACAGTCATGGGGTCTCGACCGACGCGAGCAGCAATATTGCGGTACGATAAACCGCAATCCCGGTAGGCTATAATCCTTCCTCGATCAAAGTCAGACACGTGCTGATAGGCATTTTCTTCTTCTTACTCGAGGCATTTCAACAACTTTCTTTGCCGAAAACAACGTTGAAACGGAAATTGAGTACGAGAAAACTGCTGTCAAATCGCTGGTTTTATACACATTGTAGATGTCGCTACTGTCGCCTGCTTTGTATGAATGCGCTGAAAATCTAATCATTTGCATATCACAGCAAGTTCTACCTGTCATGCAAATTTCACGTGTGTGGTGTGCCACTTTCCTGGTGTAACAATTTAATGGCCAGTAGTGTATAAACGAAACTTGCTGGAAATGCAAAATAATTTAGGTTATTTAAATAATCAAAATATCTATGTGTGTGTGAGAGAGAGATCATATACATGGGGAACAGTCTCTAATCTTCTATATGTGCTTTATATAAAAATCAATCTTAAACCTTCAAAGTGTTGCTTTTTACATCAAGTTATTTATGTATTGAATATATATGTAACTACAACATATTTAATGCATACTACATTATTATTTTCAATTTGTAAGATTCAGCAGTCACCTTTTATTCATCAAAATCTTTTTGACTCGCTTGCGCGTACAAATTAGTGAAACATGCCAGTTTAAATATTTTAAAATGAAAAAATATCCTGTAGTAAAATTTTGTTATAGTTTTAAAATATGAAATATTAAAAGAACAGCAAAGCCCCCATCACATGACGCGGGCAGAGATTGGGAGGAAGGCTGGCTGGGATGCTGGAGCTCCGTGGATTGGGAACGTGTCCGTTATTCTGCGAAGGCCAAAACCCTTCCACTAGTGTGGGCGGGTATCTGAAAAGAAGGATGCAAGCTCAGGTGTGACCGCTCCACCTGACCATACGAAAGTACGAGGCGCTTGGTGACCTTAAAGTACAGTCGGGGCTTACTGGTACTATTATATATGTTTATATACGGTATTGAATTAAAACTCGAATATCCAACAGGAAGCTTATTGGTAAACGTCAGAAGCACTTTTACGTATCAATACTACAGTCTCTCAAACAAAGTGAATATAAAGTGAAAGCATATAAATCTGCTTCTTCGTTGCGCTGTATGTAACGAAAAGTGCCTTAGTCCAGCCCTGAAATTAAAGGCAGGCAATGAGGTGTGGTACATTTCTCAATGGTTGTAGGTGCTGGAACTCATGAAATTCATCTTCTGCAAAGTCAGACGAATACTTCAGGAGAAGCTGCGTGCCATAAAATCCATATCCCTTGGGATGTAGCTGGAAGGAATTATCTTTTTGAACGATGATGCTAATCCTTATGTGGCAGTTTGGCTTCAAGGATCTGACTTTGAAATTCTTGAGCACCTCTATGCCTTTCGGATCTTTTCTCTTATAATTTTTTCATTTTTGGTGTCCTAAATAAATACCCTGCAATGGTTTTTCATTCATTCAGTGAGTCGATAAAACTAAGTACCATGCATGCTTGAGAACTAAACACTAAGGGTTTCGCGTTAAATTTACCGCATAACAGGGATGTACGCTTCGCACATCAAATCCCTTAGTCAGGAAAACAGCACTGTAGACCTTGGCCCACATATTGGCTGTCAAGCCATTTTTTTTAAGAAATACCAATTTTTATTCAGTCGAAAAAGTATAAAAGTGGGCGAAATTGTAAATCCGTCAAAGACTTTACTTCTACAAGGCAGCCGATCACTTAATTTCCCAGAGAGATAAATATATTAATGTATATGGCAATTGTTTTTGAAGAAATCTCTCTACTGTCACTGTTGCAAGTGATCAATTTTCATTTAAATGCACACGTTAAGAAATTTAGTGAAAAATTTAAAGAAATACACATTCTTTTATATAAATAATTTCTTTACTAACTAATCAATAAAAACACTTTTAAATGGAAACCACCATATAACTCAAATACATGGCAAACAAGAAAGTTTTTACCGTTTTCAATGCCCCAAGAAAACATGACATACAAAAACTGTAGCCCTTTATTAGTCCTCGAAGTAATCACTATCGACATCTAGCGCCTTCTGACAACGTGTCTCCAGTTGTGCAATGTTCTTGCCGTAAAACTCGAGGGTCTTGGATGCCAAGGAGCCCGAAAGTTATTGGCAGAAGCCTGCTTCATTGGTGAAGAACTTTCTACAAAAATAATCATCCAGGGAATGGAAGAGGTGGTAATCTGACGGCGCAAGATCGGTTGAGTAAAGAGGATGGCACAAAGTCTCTCAACCAAGTCGCTGTATTGTATTTCGGACCACACGCTACGCGCAACCTAGCGTTATCGGCCGAGAACAGTACACCCTTACGATTAACCAGTACTGGCTTCTTCTGGTGCAATGCCTGTTGCACATGTTCCAATTGCTGCCAGTACAAGTCCGTAGTGATAGTTTGGCCGATTGGTAGCAGCTCATAGTGAACCACTTAACGACTGTAACTGATAAGTCCGCTTTGAAATCGTAAAGCAAACAACACCGAATGTGCTCCCTCGACCGGTCATTTCTCTTCTCTACTGTACGAATTACGATAGATGAATGTGCACCATGGACCTGCTTTTATAACGACTGATATTCTTACTCTTGACGGAGCAGTGTCTCAACCACGTCATACAATAATTTACAAACTTATCCCACTTCATTTAATGGCAACGCGAAAACGGCAAGAACTTTCTTATTTATCTTATATAAATAAATCCTTTTTACGTGTTTCCTGTAAAAGGAATTTCAACATTTTATCAATCAATTTCTACACATGTCTAAATATAGCTGAAACGATGGTCAAAATTAAATTCTAGCTTTAAAAGAAATGTGACAAATTGAAGCACTGAAGTGATAAATAATTTAATTTAGCAGCGGTGACGAAAGTCAATTTTAGAAATCTAATTCTCTTGAAGTAAGTTAAATTAACAACATTACGAAGCTGCTAACATATCGGATTAAACCACTTTCGCGAAATTTCTTCTAAATCATTTTAGCCAGATGAAAATAAATATTTATCTATCGGAGAAAATAAAAAAGAACTTCTTTTATTAGCATCTTTATGAGATTTTAAGGAAAGACGTCGGATCTTCTTCGAATGATTGCAGTTAAACATTTCTCGTTAATGACAAACTCTCCAAAACTTCCCACTGAAATTAAATTGCACAAGAATTCGGGATGTTCCCTTTTACAGCCTAATTTTACGAAATATTCTCCACCGTCTTAATGATTAAAATGGGAATCAAAATAAATATTTGGAAGTTCCTTGTGATATGCTAAGTTAGAGATTACTTCCAGAAAGTTTAAAACCCATTTACTATGATTTGCTTTTACGCAATTTCCTAATATTGTTCGAAACTTTAATTTCGAATATTACTCTACGTGATTAGAATGAAATTTCTTTGTTGACGAGTGGTTATTCGGAAATATGAAAAGAAGAAATATAAAAAATTCGTTTTAACCTGTCTGAAAAGAATTGATCACCTTAATTATAATATACTTCAAAAATAGAGAATACTTTTAAATCAAGTTGCGTGTACATTTTATGTATTAAATGCATTTAATTTCATGATTTCGTTATTGCCATTTAAAAATGAAGTGGAATTAACAAAGGAACAAGACGTTTCAGAGATTAATGCAATTGTTGAATTGGACTCAAAACGAAAATAACATTGGATAAAATATTACCGTAATTGAGAAATGGCATTTAATTGTACCAGGTGGCTATAATTAAACTTTTCTTATAAACAACATCCTATAGCCCAGAAGAGTTAACATAATCCAACGAAATTTTGTAAATAGAATTTCGAAGAAAATTTTAATTCCAAAATGTTTACTAGATGACACATTTATGAGAAAAACCTGAAATTTAACACAATAAACGGCCAAAACAGAATACAGAACCAATATTAACTATTCAGAATGAGGATTGTGAGTGATAAAATGAAAACTGGAAAAGTTATCAGTTGGAGGTGAAAAATATCGAGATTTGCATGCTTGGGAAGAAGAGGAAGATTTATGCAAAAATTGTTAGAGTGTAAAATAGTTGCAGACTTTACCATGCTAAAGTTGATGTTTCTGGCGATTCCAATGATGGTCTCTTTAGTTTAATGTGCGGTATCGATGAAGTTGTCTTGCGGAAATAAAAGGAAATCTTCTGCTGAAGTTCGTGGAATTCGTCGTAAAAAGAGCCTGCGACATGTATCAATCCTACTAAAGTATCCAAGCCATGATTGAGACGGGAAAATTAGGAGTTAAATCTAGAAGAGACGGTAAACGTGTCACACAGGTACTTGTTCATGATCTCATGACAGCTGTTGACACACAGACATCAGAGTTTAGAGGCAATAGCGCGCGCATACAGTTTCTCGACAGACAGGCTATTCTTACAGCACCGTCCGAAAAGTACTCAGAAACATAATTTACTACTTCTCATACCAGATCTGTCATACCCAGGATCTGCTTGACAAGGAACAAGCAGAACAGCCTCTCATTTGCAATTGGTTTTCTCAACAGAATGAGTGTTGATATGTCATGGCCTTGGAACATTCTACCCATGCCTTGGTTCATTTTTACCTCAATGGGACAGTCAACACACAAAATTGCTGAATTTGAGGTGAGCAAAGTTCGCGAATACACAATGAAATTCTCTTGTCTCCAAAGATCAGTGTCTGATGTTGATTAACAGTGACATTCATCCTTGAGCCAATTTTCTTTGAGGAAATCGGTGAACCTGTTCCGTTATAGACCGTCAACACCAGGACGTGCTACAGACGTTTGTTTCGACACAACTACTGTGAAGGTGGGTCCTTACATCGACCATTTTCATGCACGAATAGTGCGTCTTTACATATCTATGGGCCCGTGAAGACAATATTGCTCTAACACTTCACAGACAGACAGACAACGAGAAGAAGAGGCCCTGTTCTATTCCTATTGGCTATCAGGCTGTGCCTCTACTTCAAACGTGTTAGCAATCGCTCCTTTCCTAATCTTTGGCCACCACATTCACCATATCTAACTGATTATGGAGTTATTTAAATGGAATACCCAGGCGCTGGATCGGACGTGAGGGTCCGTTTCTATGTCCACCAGATCTTATACCTTTGGATTTTTTCCTTTGAGGCCATCTCAAAGAGCTGGTGTATGGAAACATAGTGCCAACACCAATGGATTTAGTTGTTCATCTGTACGTTGCTTATACTTCGGTGGACCCCGCGATGCTGCAACTTGTGATGACAGCTATTCCATTGCACACTCAAGCCTGCCTCGACATTCATGGCGGACACTTTGAACATCTGCTTTAAATTGTGGTAATACTGCTGTTGATATGTTCAATAAAGTGTTTTTTCTTGCACCGGAAGTGACGTCATGCTTTGTTTTTCGTATTTTTATCGTAAACTATAGATCGTAAAGTAACGCTTGTTTGAGCAGTTTTTAAGTACTCCTAACGAAGAATCTATCTGGGCAAAGTTTATGCGGTCTTTTTGGGACACTATGTGTGTGTGTATATATATATATATACACTGCTGGACAATATATGCTGGAGTTGAAATATGGAAATTCTAGTAACCGGGCATTATGTCACAACAATAACACTTTTAAAATGATGGGGTATAAGTAATTTTTTGAGGTGTTCAAATTAGCTTTATAATTACGATTTAAATTAAACATATACTTTGTAATCAAAATTTTTAAATGAAATGTATTTTAAGTTTGTTGTAAATCACTGAAGAACATTTTAATATGTATTTCACTACATTTTGTTCTGCTGTTCTGAATTTAAATCCTGATGAAAACTCAGTAAATACACAAAATAAGAATCTTATTTACATAAATTAGTGTTCAAGATACAATTGATTTTGACTAGAAATTGAAAATATGCTTATTGATATTTAAACTTATTAATTTTCTTTCGGTTTAGAGTGGCAGTACTTCGGAAGTAGTTAAGTTTGTGAACTGTTCACATATGTAGTGCGTCCCCGGTGGCCTGGTTGGTTAGGGCGTGGTGTTCATTATCGGAAGGTAGATAGTTCGCTAAAGGTGACTAGGGCACGTTAAAACTGGGCGTGGTTGCCATGTCCTTCAATGAAATGATACCTCTGAGGGTGGCAAGCCAAATATAGGGGTCTTCTGCTGGGTCCCTGTTTCAAAATCTCGAGGACACTCGGCTGCTTCTATCCAATTGGTAGAGCCCAAATCAGGGCTAGGTACAGGGAAGCATGCTGGTGCCACAACATATGTAGTGCACTATGACGACAGAGGTAAATGAAAAAGATGCATTCAGATTATAAACGTGCAACCAACTGAACATTCAAATGTACCAAGAGATTTAACTACTGTGTTTCCGCAATGACAGTTCAGCGAATGATATTATGTATGGGCTTCCGTAACCTTCATCTTGCTAATGCGCTTATGACTACTGTTCACTGCGATGGAGACCGGTATTTGCTTGCCAGTAACCACAACCGGTTGTTTACTGAATAATCACAGGTGCCTTTTCAGATAAATCTAATTTTATGTTTGAACAAACAGTGGATTGAAAGTATGCACCAAGGGTAAGCTAGCGCATGCCATTCCTTCTCAATTGGCTACTAAAAGAATTAAAAAATGATGTTAGATGGAGTCTGTTAGGTCCTCAGATTGTAATTGAAAGTTTGGTGTCAGTTGGCACAAATTCAAGTCCAAGTCTATGATGGTCTTTGCAGATAAAATTTACTGTAGAGTTTGAAACATCTGAAAACAAACACCCTGCAACAAGTGCCGGAAAGGACCAAATTTGAAGAGGGATTACTATGATATAAGCTTTAAGATCCCCGAGGAAAGCACGGTATATCATGAACAGTACATACTTATTCATATGGACATCTCTTCTCTTCAAATGAGTTGTTTACCCTCAGTGCGAGGATATTGATCAGCCGGACAATGAGCGCTGTCATTATACTTACATGATTCAAAGAACTCTAAAGTGAATTTATTATACACATTTTTACACCTAATTGCCTGGACACAAAAACCAATCAACATATTCTCTGACTGTAAATCTGCTCTGGAGGCCATTAAAGGAGGTAAGACGAAACTTGCTCAAGACATCAACGCGTTTCTGTCCATCATAGTTCCGAGGGAGAAAGCCTGCACCATCCAATGGGTACCTGCACATATTAACATTAATGGAAACGAACAGGCGGACTCCCTCGCCAAGGAGGCTAGGAACACCTATTCCCCTCCCACGACTACCATTTGGTTCGATGCAAATGCCGTTGCAAAGCATCAGCTCTGCGGGAGACCACGGAAAAAATAGTGCCTACAGGAGCTTGATTCTGACCGTGCTACCACCTCTACCATCAGCAGAATGCGGACTGGGGACATGAGGGGTATAGAAATCATGCCCGATGGATCCAGAACCTACGCAGAATGCAGGCATTGCACAGGAGTTCAGCTGGATCCGAGTCATTTCTGTTGCCTCGACCCTCTTCAGAATCAACCCCAACTGCTGCCATGACACCTCTTTATAGAAAAAGCTGAAGATGTGGCCAGGGCAGTGCTCCATGCCTTTGGTCCCATATGACTTGTCTTTTTTTACCTTTTCTTTTTTTCTTTTTGCATTTGCAACACAACAACAATTACACAAAAACCAACTAAAGAATCTGTGAGACCAATATTCGATGGAGTTGGTAACGCCATAGATATTCAGTTGTGAAATGTTCTGCAGGTGTCTTTGAAAAGTGGAAGTCAATACATCTCCATATCCTTCAGTAAGTACTTCCCAAAATCTCATTGACTCTTACTGCTTGTTCTTTATGGTCCGCACGGTGAAAGATGGTTATTTTAATTTTTTGAGAAAGATTCAAATGAGTGGGACTGAACTATGTATTACGTGTTCAGATTGAGTAGCTTCACGCCGCTTCCTGTAATATCGGTAATGGTTGGTTGGGTTTTGTGGCGCAAGGTTAAGAAACGGAGAAGCTGTGTCAGTAATATCGATCAACTGAAGCATCGTTTGTCGCTGGAAACAACTGGGTAACTGATCACACTCCCTGTCACTGGGTTGCTGGATCTCCTAGTTTGCTGAAGTGCCCAGTTCATGTGTGACGCCCAAAATCTTTCCGCTGGTGAGGTGACGATTGTGCCATCTCAAATGTGATCTCGTCACCTGATCACAGTTTAAAATTATAAACCACTTGATGATAATCTATGATTCCAAAATCCGTTAAACTTCAGTACAGTCTGAGACTTTCCCGCATTGCTAAGTATGAATGTAATTGAGATTATCTTTAACTTTTACCATTTATTAGTTAGTAGATTATAGTTTTGAAGCCCGGTTGTTTAGTGGCAGCGTTTCACGCTCCCATGACACAGGTCCGAGGTTCGATCCTCGGGCTGGGCAAGGTTGACTCAGCCTTTCATCCCTTCAGTGGGTCGATTAACTGAGTACCAAGCATGCTTGCGAACTAAACACTGGGGGTCTTACGTTAGGTTGACCACCTAACTGGGACATATGCTTCGCACCTCAGGGCCCTCCGTCATGAAAACAGTAATGGGCACTGTAGGCCTTGGCCCGCATAGGCTATCGTGCCATGGAGTTTAGTTTAGTTTAGATTGTAGTTTTATTTGAGCTAGTGACTTGGCTTCTTTTTTCAAATATTTCAATGGAAATTAATTTTAGCTTCTTCATTCTACAAATACTCGCATATAAATACATGGTTACTCATCGTTGAATGAATATTGGGTTGGCAAATAAGTTCCCACCGTTCTTAATGTTTGTAAAAAGGATATTTTTTTCAATATTCATATACAAGTTGTTATAATCAAGAATATATTTTCCTTTGCTGTTTACAACGTTTTCACAAAGTTCAACAAGTTTTTCAAACTCAACTGGAAGGCCAGAAGGAGGATTGTCTTAGAGATCAAAATCTACTTTTCTGAACTTTCATTCCAAACGCAGTTGGTTCTTTCTGTTACAGAACCCACTCCGTATGCAGCATAAATATTGCGAGCAGTTTCTGCGGCATTATATCTTTAATTAAAAGCAAAAAGAAGGAAGTGTCGAAAATGGTCATTCTTCTCAATTTGACATTTCATGCTAATGACCTGGGAATAACCAGAAAATGTATCTCAGTGACAACGAACCATATATTTAAGTGGAACGATATTATTCTATTTCGAATGATGTACACAACTTCGTGCCAAAAATATTTAATATCATATACATTTCTCCAATTTAAATAAACGGCGGGAACTTAGTGGCCAACTCAATATTTTTAACATGTTTTTCTTTCGCAATGAAAAAAACGATATATTCTAGTTTTGCTTCTTTTTAATCGCTTACATATATATAGCGCTCTTAATATGATGCAATATAGAATCCTTCGAGGTTCTTAAACGTTTATATTCTAGTGGGGTTGTTTTCGCTGCTTATCCAGACATGGCCAAGCCAATGTATATGTATATGTGTGTGTGTATGCAGAAAATCTTACTAATACCACTTACGGGTCTGTGGGCTGTATATGCTGCAAAACGCGCATTTTTTAATTGTTTTTTTTATGCTATGTACTTGCTTAGCTTAAAAATATGAATGTGTATTGTACCACATATCATATTAAATATCTACAAGCAGCGGATTGCTTTGTACAAGTAAATAATATAGAGCTCCAGTAACTGAGTGGTTTTATGACACTTCCCGTAAAATCAGCAAAGGGAAGCATCCCTTGCCGCAAACAGTGACTGGGAGGGTGACCACGTTCCCCCTCATTGGGTTGCTGGAGCTCCATGCTTGGGACGTGTTCACGTTCGTCTTCCAAAGCCTTCTGTTTGTGTGGAAGTGCCAACTAAGGTGTGACCTCATTATTTCACTGTGGTTCAAAAGTATAAGGCGCTTGGTGGTAGGCGAGCATTCCAAGCCCATTCACGCTAAAGTATAGTTCGGTCTACACACTGTGTAAATGATAGAGATCCAGTGGCTCAGTAGCTGCTTCACGCCTCTTCTCGTTAAGATTAGCAAAGTGAAGCTCATTTGACGCTGTCATTTATTGGGTGGGTGACCACGTCGTACTCTCCCTCACACACACTGTGTTGCTGGAGCTCCGTTTTTCGGGGATGCGATCGCGTTAATATGTTTCATCCAAAGTACTCCCACAGGTGTGGCGTGGATGTGGAGAGGAGTGTACCAGCTCACAGGTGTGACCTCATCACCTGACCGTGGTTCGAAATGACGAGGCCCTTGGTGATGGCCGAGTATTCCAAACCCGTTAACCTTAAGCTACAGTCCGAAGATCGCCTGCTATATATGTATGTGTAAATGATATACCATATTGCAGGGATGGCCAAGCTCTTTAAAAGTCTGAACCAGTTTTCAAAATTTAAAAATTTTCGCGAGCTGCAATTAAATATGTATTTATAAAGTATGCAAAAAAGGTATTCATTTTTTTACAGAAATTATATTTATTGAAAACATAATTAAAACACAAAATATATGTATTGAATTTAATTGTTCAATTTTACTGATTGTTCAATTTAAAAATAACTGTTCAATTTTAACAATTAATTGTTAAAATTGAACAGTTATTTTTTTCTCTTGATAATTCCTTAAAATTTGGTGAATAATTAGTGACAGTACTTTTTAATAATTCTTTGAGATACTGGTTAGTTTATACTGATAGGTGTTTGGATTTTACGAATTTTAAAGTGGAATGAAATGATTCGCATAAGTACGTTCTTCCAAATAGTGGAAATAATTCGACAGGCAGCCTTTTTTAATTCAGGATACTTCGATTCTGGTACAAATTTCCGAAACTCAGCAATCGGCGTCGACTTATATTTGGATTGTACGGTTTGATCTTCTTGCATCTTTATTAATTTTAATTCTCCAGATGCTTTTTGGGTCATAATTATATTGGAAATAAGAAATTCACTTTGAATTATGTTAATTTAAAATGGATTCAGAAAAATTCAAGAGACATTTCAAGCTTTGAAATCCACTTTGGAATTCCGTCAAAAATCCTTCTAGCTTTTTCATATACTCGTTGAGTTTTTCTTGTTTAATATTGGAACAATTTTTTTTTTAATTCTAGGAAAATGACAAAATATTTTATTTTTCATGTCGCTTTTAAAAAGTTGTAATTTATTTTGTAAGATAAATATACACTGTGTAAGAAGTTATATTATCTTTCCCCCGCAATTGTAAATTCAGTATTCGCAAATGTTAAATGACATTAGTCAAAAACATCAAGTCTTGTAACCATTCGTCACCGTCTAATTCTGAATAGGTTGTTTCCTTTTCACTTAGATGATTATCTAGTTGATTTGTAGATTGAAAAATAACCATCAAACAATAAAAAAGAAATTAATATAATTTGGAAGTTTTCCTCTTTTAATTCTTCAACGAAATTTTTTTAATTGTTGATGATTTTTTGCATTGGTACTAATGTAATTTACAATGCATAATATTGTTTTCAGCTGACCGATGGCTGAGTGGTTAGTGCTCCTGACTCCTGAGCTGTGGGTCCTGGGTTCGAATCCCGGTACGGGCATGGATGTTACTTTCTTTCTCTGTTCCCTCTGTGTTTCTCTATCCTTTCTTCCGTGATGATGTATGAATGTGGCCCACCCTATAAATGGGTTTGTGGTGGTATGGCGCGGGCAACGCTACTCGCCTCCGTGACTTGGTTCACAGGTACCCGCTGGGTAACGACAAATGAATAGCAGTTTTTGGCCTTGTTGTGGCATAGTGTTCAACCCTCAAGTGCCTGCCGTTGGAAAAAACATTGTTTTCATAATATTCGGATATTTTAAATTTATTGTTACGAGATGTTCTCGGTGAATAGGTAGGAATTGTGTAATTTGAGAATCATTTCTTAAAAGCCCAATAAAACCGATTTTTTTACCCAACATTCCCGGAGATCCATCATTTGCATTGTTTACAAGTTTATTAAGAGGCACATCAAAAGTTTTCATTATGGAATCTAATGATTTTTAATATCGACACAGCAGATTGACTTTTGAAGTGCTACTAAATCTAATAATTCTTCATGAACAATAAAGTCAGGTGGTTGGGTTTTCTGGCGCAAGGTCTTAAAAAGGACAAGTTGCGAGCAATGAAGTCACGTGAAACAAAACGTATGAAAACTGCCAATTGCGGAAGATCTGTGGTATCTGTCGATGCGTCAAGCTCATATTTTTTTTCGTTTCCTGTCGTCTTTTAAAAAATCTGTAAATAAATAAAGTTAGAAAGTACAAGTACTGAGCTGTTAAAACAATAACAACACGTGTTACATACTAGGAAAGAGATTATACTTAATTTACCAAAAATTCCAAATTACAAATTATCTTCATGATACATGTTGCTTCCTCCAGAGCACAATGTCAACTGTCCATTGCAAAGAAAGTTCACAAATTCAAAATAGATCTGGAGTCGGTCGATTATGGATGATTTCGCCTCTGTTCGTTCGCGCAGTCTTCGATGAGTCATATCATTCTTAACTTGGACGAAAATGAAATTAGCTACAATGTTGGACTGAGTCTTTTATATTTGTTGTCAGTAATTTAAAACACATTTTGAAAGACATATAAAACGATAGTAATTTTTTAAAATATAATAGCACGAAAATGAAAAGAGAACTCGGGTACATTTATCGGGAACCACAAATAATCCTTTAAAGAAGCGCATGCTGGCCACACCTGACATATTGCATCGTTTATTTGTAAATAACACTGTATGTATATATATATATATATATATATATATATATATACTGGAGATTAAATAATAAAAATATTTCATTGATATAAATATATAAATTAATCTGCTATTTAAAAACTAAACTCCATGGCATGATCGCCCATGTTGGCCAAGGCCTACAGTGCCCATAACTGTTTTCATGACCGAGGGCCTTGGGGTGCGAAGCATATGTCCCAGTTAGGTGGTCAGCCTAACTTAAGAACCCCAGTGTTTAGTTCCCAAGCATGCTTGGTACTCAGTTAATCGACCCACTGTAGGGATGAACGGCTAAGTCAACCTTGCTCAGCGCGAGGATCGAACCTTGGACCTGTGTCATGGGAGCGTGAAACGCTGCCACTAAGCCACCGGGCTTGCTATTTAAGAAGATTTCATAATTAATCATATAAGAGATATTTTGGGTAATTCACCCCAAAAAAGAGATATAGCACAATAAATAAATACCGTGTATGTGATAGCTAGCATTATTTTCGTGGTTGCGATGGTGAAGAGATTGTTTTCTAGTTTTCAGAGAGAAAGGAATCCCTAGAGTAAAGAAGTCAGGGCATCTTATCCATGATTATTCTGAATTATAAGGAGAGTCTTGACTTAAAATTCTTTAAGCTTTCATTTCCAGTTAAAATTAAATCGAATATGTTTGGAAGTATTCGACTTAGCTTAAAATAGTATTGGTTTTGTTTTTTTGATGGGTCAGAAAGTATTTTTGGTTAATCGGATGTAAAAGAACTCAAATATAGAGTTTACGACACATGAATAGAAAAAAATCAAAGTAAACTTAAAATATGTTTCTTTCTGCTCAAATATAAGCTCACAAAAGTCCTTTTTTAAATGACTCTTTTTCATTTTTAAAGTTATTGAAATCGTCTTAAAAAATAGTTTTGCATAAAAATTTGTCTCCTATATTTTTTTTTGTTTGGATTTGTTTCTGAAATTGATAAAAAAAAATTCATTCCCGAGCAAGTACAGTAGCGAACTGTGATCAAATTCAGCTCTCAATTATAATGCAAACATTTTTATGATTAATTGTCAATTAATCAGATAAATTATGAGGTGGTTAGAAATGGAAATTATATATAAAAGAGGAGTTGGCGGTGGCCTGTTTGGTTAGGGAGTTCGTTCTTGTTATCAGAAGGTAAGTAAGTTCGAATCCCGACCCAATGAAAGATCTGTCGGGTTCGCTAACAGCATCAGGGGTACGTTAAATAAGTCATAGTCGCAATGTCTTCCATGTGAAATGATATCTTTTTAAGTGGTGGCCAAATCTAGGGGTCTTCTGTTTGGTCTTTTCTTCCAAATTACGAAATCTCATTGTCTTTATATTCCCCAATTAAATATTTGATGAGTGAACTGATACATTTCCTAGATTTGCTATCATTTTTGATAATTTAGATACTTTTAGCTATAGAATTCTTAACTTACTTTATAAATATTAAGTTCCTTTATGTGCTTAAATTATTTACTTGAGAATGCAAATTTTATTCCCCTATATATTTAACCAATCAATGAGAAGAAATAATTAAATTTCAGATAAAAAGAATTCTTCATCCAAATTTCCTTTTAAAGAGAGTGCAGGAATTCTTAAAAAGCCCAGTTTTAAGCACTTTTTCTGTAAATATTTTAATCCTCTTAAATTAAGCTATATAGGAAGAAAAGAAATTTCCTCTTAGTTGTCTTTTTATGATTAACTGAAAAAAGTAAATTAAATTTTACTATTATCAATCGTCGCGCTGCGTGGTAAAGTGGGATCAAAGTATCAGAAGCGCAGAACGTGCGCACTTTCAAGAATTTTCAAGCTACTGCGTCACCGCAGTGACGTCACAAGTATCCAGGGCAACGGGATCGATAAGCGCCCCGGTTAAAGCAACGTCACTCCCTGACTATCGAATCGTAAAACATCTCTTCCGGAAAGAGCCTGCCGGGACAAGAATAGGTGGCATTGTTGCTGTATCTTCTCACTTTACCCGTGACTGTACTTTCTATTGTTTGAATAAAAATAAAAAAAAACCCTTGAGCTAACAAAAAGTGGTACTGGGGACTGGCTTTAATTCTCCTCTGAGAGCCCTTTTACTTTTCTAATAGATTCATAAGTATATTTGTATTGTATGCCTTCTTAAAATCCAGGTGTTTATAAGTGTCCCTAAGATTTGTGACGTTATATAAATGAATATAATTTATAGTTTATTACAAAAATAAAATGGAAATGCTGAAGCTTCATAAGAAAATATAAAATCTTGCTAAAATTGATTGATATTTTCCTTTTAGTAAGCTGATCACATTTCTAATGAACACTTAGTTTATTAGAAATATGATTATTTATTAATTAAAACCATAATTTTTTATTAACAATTAATACTAAAAATATCTTTACTACCAAACCTTATTTTGATAATTTATATAAATTTTGGATTCAATAGTCCATTTATATTCGTTTTCACTTCTGTGTGGATATATGAATCCACTTCATAAATGCTGGTGCTGGAGTGTATTCAAAAGATTTTAGTATAAGCTTCCGTGTGGGGAAATACTGCAATAATTTTGACGGCGAGCTTGCTACTATAGCTCATGCAATTGGCAGTAGCCTAGTGGTTAGTGTATCGGCCTTCCATCCGGAAGGGCGGGGTTCGATTCCCAATGCCGCCAAAGACCCACCGAGTACATGCGATATACGTGCTCGTTAAATCTGTGGAATCGAAAATCCTGTGGTCGGTCATTGAGCAGATACCATGAGTGCAATGGTCTGGAGAAAATTTTCTCCCCCTTCAGATCAATGTCAAAATTGAGGGAGTGAGTCCTGTGGTGGTGCCATCTGTCGGAGGAGTCTTAGATCAAAGTCGTACTTTCACCTTCGTGGTGCTCTGATTAAAAATAAAGACGCTCCCAATTGACTTAAATGCGCATAGCCAAGGCAAGCTTGACTTGTCCAAGTGTCATTAGTAACAACAATAACAACAGAAGCATCCATGATCAAAAAACTGTTTTCCTTGTTGATTCACAAGCTACTACTCTTTCGATTATTAATTTAAATTATAATAATAATGCACTAGTCCACTCTTGCAGAACGAAGCTGCACGAACTCGTTGAAATCAAGGATTACATTGCTCTTCAATGGATCCCGAGCCACTGCGATGAATTAGGAAATGAGCAGGCAGACAGACTTGCGAAAGCTGGTTCCCTTGTGATCCAGCCGAATCCCCCTTTGCGTAATATCGAAAGTGTAATCCTCAGTAAAATAAAGTATGGCAGAGTTTCCCCTTATACTGATGCGGCTATGGATAGGCAATGGAAAACTCTACTTGATGGGAACAATAAAATCCCTGGCTCCTTATTACGAGCTGTTAATGTCGCTTGTTTCTGGGTGACAACTGGACATGAGTACCTGCAAAGGCATCTGCATCGAATAGGCTTAATGGACTTAGCACGTTGTCCATTGTGCAATCATGATGATATGCATGTCGCTCACCTCAAGAATTGCCATGAAGTTATAAAGTTTATGATTGACAACACTTTTGAAGTTACTAAAGGACTATTGTTTTTATACTTGTTCATCTTTTTATTGGGCTGCTCGTCGATTAATGGCAAAGATGCCGAGGACAAGCGTAGAATTTTAAAATAAAATAAATTTAATTGCGAGTTTTGATCGAATTGTAACCCTTGTGATCAAAAGGTGATAAAGAAACCTTTAACTGAGAGAAAATTAAAATAAAAAATGAAGTTAAAATAAAGAAATGAAACTGTGCTTTCTATTTCCCATATTATATATGGTTCAATATAACTATTTAAGAATAAATTTTTTAAAAAAGTGAAAATGAATACTTTGGTTAATAAACAAATAGAATGAAATGAGAAAAAATCAGATGCTGAAATTTTTTTAACATTTTTAGTTTTTTTATTACGCAAAAAAAAATTATTGAATTCGTGAGCATGGATTTCTATATTCATTAAGTTTTGAAAATTAGTACCAATAATACATAATTTAATCAGCCATTTCAACACAAGATATTATAAAAAGCTGTGTGATCATGAAGCATTTTATTGATAAATAGAATTCTTTAAACTTAAAATTATGACATTTTGAATTTTATATAAATTTCCACATAACTATCTAAAAAAAATAGCAAGCGAAACTTTGCATTTAATATTGCTGCAATTTACATACTAGGTTTGATCATAAGAACATAAAATCATTATGTTTAAATGTTCCTTATGTGCACCATCTAACGCACACAAAACTGTCCTAAACACACTCTTGTGTCTTACATCCAAAATGAATTCAAGCTTTGTTTTCTTTTTTGAAAATTTGAGAAATAATCTAATATTTCTTATGCATATGGTTATTTAGGATAAGAAGAGGGTACACACTTATCACGGAAATTAAAAATTGCATTTTATGTACTGGACGTATTTCATTTCCTCTGAAATTTATTATTAGTGTTCCTAAGTTTTACATTTTTTGTGATGACATAGTCTTAGTTACTAGGAAAAGTGAAACGTGGGCACTTTTTTTCTTTAAGAAATGTTGCATAAATACGCCGCACACATATGCATAACTATTGGCATAAGTTGTTGTTGCTCCAGTATACTTCCCTGCACTTACCCAGAGTTGGGCTCTAACACTAACTATTGGTATATGTGTTGTTGTTTTTACTTATGTCACTTGGACAAGCCAAGGTGGCAATGCAAATCTAAGTCAACAGGAAGCGTCTTTATTTTTAATCAGAGCACCACGAAGGTGAAAGTACGACTTTGATCTAAAACTCCTCCGACAGATGGCACCACCACAGGACTCACTCCCTCAATTTTGACATTGATCTGAAGGGGGAGAAAATTTTCTCCAGACCATTGCACTCATGGTAACTGCTCAATGACCGACCACAGGACTTTCGATTCCACAGATTTAACGATCCCGTATATCGCAGGCACACGGTGGGTCTTTGGCGGCATTGGGAATCGAACCCCACCCTTCCAGATGGAAGGCCTATACCCGAACCACAAGGCTACTAGAGCCCCGGTATAAGTGTGAGCCCTGTCTATAATCATTCAAAAGTTTCCTTGAATAAACTATTTGTTCGTTGATTCCAAGGAAATATCATTAAAAATTGTGTGCTGAACTTTTGCTAAAATATTATCAAACAAAATGTATACCTGAAGATGTAACTTTCAGTTATACTCCAAATATTCTATTAATTTGCTTTCTAATGCATTTGACATTGCCTTTGAGCTGTTGAAAATCTCTGCAATTTTGTGTCACTCGTTAAAATAGTGCTAGCAGTCCAATATGGGGATTAATTATCTTCAATAGATTGAATGTTGGTTTTCTATATGCATTTTTTGTCAGTTATTAATTTGAAAATAGAGCACCTTCATGCCAAATTGGCGAATTGGTATCTTGAAAAACAAGAGGTGAAATTTTCCACTGGAGATGGAGTGCATTATATTATGGAAAGCATCTGAGATTTAAAGTCAAATTGACCAAAAATTATGTTCGAATAATCACTTACAATTTAAACTAAGAAAATTTATTAAAGTAAAATTTATAAATATCACGAAGAACATATTTTATAGCATATAAGAGAGATGACTTTCAAAAGTATGGAAAAAATTAATTGAGAGATGATGAAAAATGATGCATAATTTAAGTTTTATTTCTATTTGGCTACCACTTTGAATATTTTCCTCCATAATCAGATATATTTTAAAAGCAAAATTTCTAGTTAATTTTGACAAAAGTAGTATGTTTTCTATTTAAATTGCTAATTTACATAATTGCTTATGTAGAGATGGTTTCAAGGTCTCTCATATTTCAAAATTTTTTTATTTATTTCTTCTTCCTAAACTTTATTTCCATCATAATACTTATTTCACAAATGCTGAACATTAGCGCTTAAGTCATCAGTTCACGTCTCCCCCCCCGATATTTCTTGACAATGTCCTCATACTAAGAAAGTATAATACAATTATTTAAATCTTCAAAAATCATTGTGATTGATTAGAGTCACACAAAACACAGTTTGGGGGAATACACCACTCTATAATTGAGGTATATAGTCCTGACATCAGTTATGTCTAGTCATTCCTCTAAATAGAGCAACAGCAGCCTTTCTTGAATAAATGGGAATAGTTCTCCTTAATATGTATAATGGAAAACTATTCTTATATAAATAAGTTATTAAATGATGAAAGCTCTAAATTAAAATTTAAAAACAATTACGATCCCTTTCAGTATCTCTACATTTAAAAATGAAATATACTATTTTCAAACATTTTTTTAATTAGCAAGTTTATCTAAATAAAAGTGTATAAATGGTAATTCATTCATTTATAATATAGTTTCTTAGAATATACTGTGCACTGGTTTTCAGAAGTTAAGAATAGCCAAAAAATTTCGAAAGGATCCTAAAAATTGCGATTATACAAAACAATTCCATGTAATAATCAGTGAAATTTGACTATAGTATACTATAATATAGGTATAAAATAGCATGAAATGAAATAAAAAATAATTATAGTTACAGATTATATATATAATACAGATTATAAAAACTTGATGTGTAAGTTTGATATCGAGAAAGTGTTTTTAATACGGAATGGGAACTCCCTAAAAATAATACAGCATATACCGCGATGAATGATATAGCAACTAATGCAATCTATCAGTTCTATAGGAAGTGAGAGACATTGTTTTTGCAAAGCAGTGGTAAGCGTGTCAAAAGACTTTGGAGAAGGACTGGAAGAAGCTATGCGTCTTCCTAAAGCATCTCAAATTGCTTGATACAACTCAGCTACCAAGGCGGCCAGGTTTTTTAGGACATCGTCCTCATTATCAGAAGGTAGTGAGTTCAAATCCCCGCCGACCGAAGATCCTTCGTGTTCCCTAAAGGTGGCTGGGGTACATTAAAACTGGGTGTGGTCGCAATGTCCTCCAAGTGAAATGATACCTCTGTGGGTGGCAGGCCAAGTATTGGGGTGTTCTGCTTGGTCCTTGCTTCGAAATTAAGAGGAATTCACTCAGCTGCTTCTATCTAACTGGTAGAGCCCAACTCATAGCTAGCTTGCACCAGCATGGAAGCATGCTGGTGCAACAACAACAATTCAGCTACCGTGATTGACTTATCTACTCCATATGCTGGTTTTTTTTTGTTCAAGATACTCATTTCCGATGTGAGCTGCTGTGTACTGTCTTCCTGTAGTAGAGGAAATCATCACCCATAAACCCCGGAATAAGTACGATTACAAGCATCAAATATGCCATTTCTAAAGATGCGAATATTCATGGTCCCACTTGGGAAGACAAGGATGTCTATTCGTGCGCGCAAAGAGATACCCCTCCAAACACAGGCAATAACCGATCCATATGAATCACTTTCACGGGTATGTGATGGGTAATAACTGATTATAGGTTCACCCTATATTGAAGATTGCCTATTACTGCTTTGGAGGGCTAAATTGGGACTCATTTATAAAGAGAACAGTTCTCCGGTCAATATGTCTAGTGGACATAATAACGTGGTGATGTGAGCGAGATGGAAATAGTTGATGCCCTCAAGTAAAGCAATTTTTGTGAAGCCTTTTGCTATGACTGACGTTGCTACTAACCTCCCTCTGTTTGCAACGAGGGAGGATCTGAGTTCAGATGGAGTTGCAGTTCTACGACGAACATTGGTTTTCAGTATTCACCGTAGCGTATTTACCATCCTTGGCTGAACTTCCTGACTTCGGAATCCATGGTTAGAAAACGTTCTCAAAGTTTGTGAACAAAACACGTAAGAACTCACAATTTGGTATCTGGACCATTCTTTGTCCTGTCTCTTTTATTCTAAGCGTTCTTAACCACAATTATTCTAGTAAATAATACTGCTTGAAGGTTATCTATACGAATTGGTTATCTTTGACTTTTTATAGCAGTCTCACAGCACCGTCTTGCTCTCACATATTTCGTTTTATGCTCCTTGCTGATAACATATTTTGATTACCACTCCATGTTGTTGTTATCGTGTGACAAGTGCAAAAAGAAAAGAAAAAGGAAAGGTAAAAAAGACAAGTCATATGGAACCAAAGGCATGGAGCACTGCCTTGGCCAAATCTTCAGCTTTTTTCGTATAAAGGGTGTCATGGCAGCAATTGGAGTCGATGTTGAAGAGGGTCGAGGCAACAGAGATGCCTCGGATCCAGTGGAACTCCAGTACAGTGCCTACATTCTGCATAGGTTCTGATCCGTCGGGTATGATTTTCATACCCCTCATGTGCCCAGTCCGCATTCTGCTGATGGTAGAGGTGGTACCACGGTCAGGATTAAGTTCCGGTAGGCACCATTTTTTCCGTAGTCCCCCGCAGAGCTGATGCCTTACGACAGCATTTGCATCGAAGCAAATGGTAGTCGTGGGAGGGGAATTGATATTCCTAGCCTCCTTGGCGAGAGAGTCCGCCTGTTCATTTCCCTCGATGTTAACAGGTGCGGGGACCCACTGGATGATGCAGGTTTTCTCCCTTGCAACTATGGTGGACAGAAGCGCGTTGATGTCTTAGGCAAGTCTCGTTTTACCTCCTTTAATGGCCTCCAGAGCAGATTTAAAGTCAGAGAATATGTTGATGTCATAACCACCCCATAATTTTGCTTATTGGCGTGTTCTTCAACCCTTGTTATTAACAACATATTAAAATTTTAATAGATTGTCGTATTTTTAAAGAGCTTAATGGGTGGTAGTCAATGTAGTTAGCAATGTTGATTTGTGGAAAATAAATAGTTTAGAATTTTCTACTTCTTTATAAATTTCGTTTTTTGGAACTTCTTTTTTTTCAATTTCACTTAAATTTTATAAACATTCTTTAAATTTCTAATAGCAGATTAGAAGACAACTGTATTCAGAATAACAAACATTAAAATTAGAACAAAACATGATCTCAGATAACAAAACTGAAACACAGCGAACGTATAAAACGTTCATCTTGTGCCGATCTTTCCAGAACTCTCTCCCACAAGCGTCCCGAGTTCAGTGCAGGACAATGACTCAAATGGTTCACGTCCTTTTGTCCGTTGCACAGTTGGCAAAGAGGACTTGGTAGTATTTTTATACCATATAGATGTTTAGAGAGACAATCGTTCCCAGTAGCTTGACCAAAGTGGAGTATTAGTGATTTCATCGATCCATTTCTTGTTTTTGTTTGCCTCTTTCAAGTTTTTCCTACAGTCTTTTCTGAAAGATTTTTAATTAACCGCTTGGCGATACAAAAAGGGATTGGCTTATTTGTTATTTGCACAATTTTATATTCATGAGCACTGACATTTTCAGATATTTGATTCAGCTATATATTATAATGTTAGAATCACTAAAACTTTCAAAACCAGATATGTTTTTAGTGTACTTCCGTTTTCAAAACAAAGCATATTATGAGAATGTATAATTATAAAATTAAATATAATTATACATTTTTATAGCTCTCGTAGAGAAATATTTTCTTCTTATTCGGCTTCCAAAGAATAAACATTAAATGAAATTCAAATAATGAAATTTAAATAATGAAATTATTTTATACGAATACCTCACTAAGATTTAATCTCTACTATTAACAATTACCCATCAAAATTTAAAAATAATTATCTCAAAGGTAATCGTAAAATGTTTATGAAAATGTTACAGTTTGCTTTAATTTTATGACATTCAAATTTAAAACAATTTAAATCTGATAAATTCTTTTGCATCATGATGTTAATATGAAATATAAATTTTTTTCAGACACAAGCTGAAAATAAAAGAAAAATTATATATGTATACCAATTAAAAGGATCGTGATGTTATTTTGTGTTGGGCATTTAAATTATTGAAATATTTAATTTTAATTTAAATTTCAATAATTTTATATAATGTTAATTTTTTTCTTCATTTGATCATCATTTATAAAGCTCCAGTGGCACAACAGCTTCCCATTAAAGATCAGCAAAGTGAAGCATCATTTGCCGCGGGCAGTGATTGAGAAGGTGACCACATTCTCCCTCACAAGGTTGTTGGAGCTCCGTGAATTGGGGACTTGTCCATGCTTATCAATGATGCCCAATGTCCTTTCTATGGTGTGGCGTGGATCTGAAGAAGTAGGGTGCCAGCTCAGGTGTGACCTTGTCCCCTGACCGTGGCTAGTGAGTAAAAAGTACGAGGCGCTTGGTGATGGGTAAGTATTCTAAGTCCGTTACATTTAAAGTACAATTTAGACTTGCCTGCACTGGTGTATATATAGAGTATGTCCACTAAAGTCCCTTGCCACCGTCTTAACTTCGGAACGGCTGCTGCTATATTCATAAAAGTGGTGTCTAGGTATTGTAAAGTAGCCATGCGCTACTGACTGAAACCATCTACCGCGCCACCTGGTGGAAAACTGTGGAGTTAGCATTCGTATATCGATAATGGAACGAGATAGGTAAAAAAATATATTTACAAAGTTGTAGAGAATCATCGATTTAGTAGGAAAAGATACTTTATAGGCATTAATGTGAATAATACAACGGTTAAAACACGTATTTGTTGTTTTGTGCTGTGACGTCACAAAACGATGTAAGAAAGAAAAATAAATAAATAGTTATAACAATATACTTTATTTAAGATGTTCAAACTTTTCACCGTCAGCTGCAATGCACATTTGGATCCTCCCTTGAAGATTACGTTGGAGCATGCAACCATAATGCGTCGTTTAAAGTCCTGCAATTTTTGTGGAGGGGTCGCATACACCTGCTGTTTCAAGTATCCCCACAGAAAAAAGTCCAGTGGAGTCAGATCAGGAGAACGTGGAGGCTACTCTTTGAAACCGCCAAATTCCTTGACGAGATACTGCTTCACTGGAGATGTCTTGTGAGCAATTTTGTTGAAACCATAGATTCTTAAAATTAAGCAACGGCAGGTTCTCCACAAAATTGGGTATTACCTTCTGTAGCAATTGTAAATATCGTGCACCCGTTAACGTGCCGTTGTAAAATATTGGGCCTATCAGCTTGTTATTGTAAATTGCGCACCAAACGTTAATAGCATACCGCATTTGATGTCGAACGTCGACGAAACATTTAGGATTTTCCAGCGCCCAGTAATGGGTGCTTTGCCTATTGTACATGCCATTCCGTGAAAAGCATGCCTCATCCGTCCACATTATATCTGCCAAGAATGTTAGTTGGACCTGTATCTGATTCAAGATGATGTTGCACCATGCATAGCGTCGCTCGGCATCCATGTCCACTAAAACCTGTTCAGGCGTTGGTCGGTATGGATGAGCACCTGCTTCGCTTAGATTTTTCCAAACTTGAATTTTGGAGAGACAACAGTGTTGACTGATTTCTCTTAAGCTGCATTTCAGATATGCGAGGGCATATGCTAATACCTCATCCGGTTGAACTTGCTGTCCTTCCTTACCTGATCTGCCAGATCGACTTCGACTAGAAACGCAACCTGTCTCCCTTAAACGTTTTACAACAGTTAGGATGGTTTGATGAGAAGGATGCGAGCCTGCAGGGAAACGTTGGCGGTACAACCTTGCTGCTGATCGTGCCTTGCGTCGACATTCACCGTACAGTAAAACCATCTCACAATACTCAGCTTTGGAATACTCAGCCATGACCATGAGCATCAACATACTACAGCCCCAAGAAGATGTCTCTTTTATAGCTGTCTCAGGTGAACAGGCATGACGTTTCTTACGTATTTGCATACTGCACATAAATTGTTGGAATTATTTTTAATACTTCCGTTCTTCCCATTTCGAAATAAAAGTGAAAAATATAATTACGAAAACGATTTTTTGTTTTTTCAAATATGCACACTTACGATGTGCCACGTCACAGCACGAAACAACAAATGCGCTTTTTAACCGTTGTATTCTTCACATTAATGCCTACAAGGTATCTTTTCCTACTAAACCGAGGATGCTCTACAACTTTGTAAATCACTTTTTTTACCTATCTCGTTTCGTTTTCGAGATACGAATGCTAACTCCACAGTTTTCCACCAGGTGGCGCGGTAGGTGGTTTTATTCTGTAGCGCATGGCTACTTTACTATACCTAGACACCACTTTTATGAATATAGCAACAGCCGTTCCGAAGTTAAGAGAGTGGACAAGGGACTTTAGTGGACATACTGTATATATATATATATATATATATATATATATATATATATATATATATATATATATATATATATATATATATATATATATATATATATATATATATATATATATATAACACAGCGAATCATATTTAAAATTTTAGAGGGATTAATATGTATTTCACAATTTTTCTCTGATTTTAAATTCTGGTACTTTTCCATTATACCTTTGATTTTGATAATCGCGACGATTAGAGGTAAAGAAAAAAATCATAAATTATTGTCATAAAAAATTCCTTTGCAGCATGTATACATTTTACCTTTTCAGAAACTACTGAAAAATAATACAAGCATTTTATTTATATTTCATAAACTATATACATTTATCACTTATTGATAAAACTTACTTAAAAGCTTGTGTTTATTTCTGGCGAAAACTGTTTGGCAATCGCATCGGTGATCGATTGGGTAAGTATGATGTAATAGTATCTTTTTTCAATGAGACAAAATTAAATTTTGCTGTATTGATTTAGCTGTTTTTTGCCCTTGGTGATTTCTGGTCGTAATTCTTTTAACTGATAAAACTATCATCAAGCAATTTTTTGCACCAACTAGCTTTAGCATTTTTTAGCATTTAGATTGCTTACAATTGTTTATCACTTTTTAGTCAATTTTTGAACAAATTCGATTTAGTTTATATTAAATTTATAAAATAAAATTATTAACCAATAAAATCATCTTATCTACGTTATATTATTTTAATTTCTCCGTAAGAAAAACATGCTATTTCTTTAGGATCAAAATCTGGGGTATAATGGAAAAGTACCTAAATTCTATTAGTTAACATTCCTTTTTTCCTGCTTTTTTTTCTTTTTTTCATGAAATTATTCAATTTGTCCAAATTAAAAAATTTTTCTAATTTTAAAATATTCTTTTTTGTTCGTTCTTTTCTCTTTGTTTAATATTTTCATTTATACTTTGTAAAAAATTATGTTGGTGATTCTTTTTAAAAAAAATTTCGTGTCATTTTTAATTTAATTTTTACTTACATTAAAATTTATTTGCATTCATATACAGGGTTAGCAAGAAATAAGTTTCCCACTTCAGAGGGCTGTAGAATACGTTCTATTTGTCCAAATGAGATAAAATTTGAACTACAAATAATTCAAATAATGCGTTTGACATTTATTAAAAAATAATAATAATACAAAATTTCGCCGATAGATGGCGCTGTAATACTAATGGTACTTATTTGCATATACTGAAAATATGAAAAGTCATTTGCTTTACAGCGCATGCCTATTAGCATTATCTTTGGGTAAAAAGAAGTCGGATTCTGAACGAGCATTAGTTACTTCTCTGCACATCATGCCTTCTTTGCAAGAAAAAGCGCTACTTGTAAAATTGTTCTAGCAGAATCAGCAGAACTCCGTTGCAGCTGTAAAAGAATTTCGCCGTATGAAGCAGATACGAAGAGGTCCAATGTCTCCATGTGCGTTACGCAAGATGATGCAGAAATTTGAAAGAACTGGACAACTTGCAATTCTTCCCGGTAGAGGACGAAAGCCAATCCAGTCTTCTAGCGTCGAAAATGTGGCTACCGCGGTCGTTGAAGCCAGCAGTCAGTCGCCGGATGGTAGTGTGAGTGTTCCAGTTGTTTCCCGTGTATTGGATATGCCGTATTCCACTGTACGAAAAATCTTACGGCGGATTTTGCATTTTTATCCCTACAAAATCAAGCCTCTGCACTTGTTGCAGGACGGGGACTCAGAGGTTCGTAAAACTTTTGCACTTCAGTTCCTTGCTCGAATGGTGGTTGACGTCACTTGGCCATGGAATATTCTGTGGACTGATGAAGCCCACTTTCAACTTAATGGGCAAGTCAGCACCCACAATTGTCGAATTTGGGCAGCGGAAAACCCTCGCGCTATCCAGGAAAAACCCTTGCATCCAGAAAAAGTGTCAGTATGGTGTGGGTTTACGGCTACTTTTGTGATTGGACCGTATTTTTTTGAAGAGATAACTGCAAATGGAATCAAAACCTGTTCGATCACAGGACAACGGTACTAAGATATGCTGAGGGATTTTGTAATCCCACAACTTCAGCAGCGTGGATGCCTTCATGACATCATTTTCATGCAGGATGGCGCACCTCCTCATATTGATCGTCGTGTAAAGCAACTGCTAAGACAGCATTTTACTGAGGCACGGGTTATCAGCCGTCATTTCCCTACGGCATGGCCTCCTCGTTCTCCGGATATCACCCCCTGCGACTTTTGGTTGTGGGGTTTTTTGAAGAACAATGTCTACCGTAAAAGGCCAGCATCTGTACCAGATCTGAAGGACAGCATTCGGCGCCATATCCTTGATATTCCGACAGACTCACTCCGGTCTGCTGTCAAAAATATGGTTTTGCGATTAGAGCACATTGTTGAAAATGAAGGGGGGCATATTGAATAGTTGTAATGCTACTTTTTTATTATTATTATTTAACATTTATAAAGCATGCCAAATGTTTTTATATGTATTACAGCGCCATCTATCGGCGAAATTTTATACTAATTTTTTTTAAATAAATGTTAAGCGCATCATTTGAATTATCTGTAGTTCAAATTTTATCTCATTTGGACAAATAGAACGTATTCTACAGCCCTCTGAAGTGGGAAACTTATTTCTTGCTAACCCTGTATATTATCTAATTATCCATGAATAGCTTATCCGTTTTGCGGATTAGAGTCGCGATAGCTAAATTCCGAAAAAAATATTCAACTTCTAATATAAGAGGTGTTTTCGTACAAAGAACCAGATATTTTTGAATGATTTTCTTCAGAACTGAAGGTATTAATTTATAAAAAGAATGAATAATTTTATTATTCCTAAAATAAAAGTGATTACATTTCTTAAAATATATATAAATTATTAAAACAGTATATATATTAATTTTTTGTGTTTACAAGTTAACTTTTTCATAATATATGTATATATATATATATATATATATATATATATATATATATATATATATATATATATATATAGTTAATAGTATATTTTATAAAATACAATGAATATAATGAAACAAAATACAATGAAAAATGCCAAATGGAGAATAGTACATTGAAAATATTAAATGCCAAATGTAGAATATTAAATGGAAAACAATATATTGAAAACAATAAATGGAAAATAATACATTAAAAATACATTGAAAATACTTGAAAGAAATACAATGAAAAGAATTACATTGAAAATACTTGAAAGAAATTTCAAAGAAAGATAGATATAAATGGAATAAAGTACCAATATGGCCAGCTTCGTCAGGGAGTGTTGACCACATTGGCACAATTATGGCTTTTCTGTAATGGCCCAAGACATAGTCTTAAAGAAGCCATTACACCCCAAAGCCATACCAAAAATTCAAACTAAAGTATCAAACCAGAATAAAAGAAGTAGAATTTAATCCAAAATATATAAGTAGAATTTAATCTAAAATATATAAGTCAAAATCCAATGTTGCCAAAATACATTTAATTTATAATTATAAAATTAAAATCATATCTAATTACAAATCCAAATCTGTAAGAACCTCACCAAATAGATAAATTAGTGACTAAGTGTAAGCATTATCGGCATTTCAAGCTTCTTATAAGACCTTCAAGGCTTGGGTGACCCTTCTGTAGTATAAAACTACGCCTTACTTCACTCTTATAAGCAATGCTGTACTAGCCAAATAGTGTTTAATTAATTTAGTTGGAATGCCAATATGAGTTAAAATATTTTCTAGTCTATTTTTTTGTTTATTGATGTTATTTAAATTATTACATATATTGTATATTTCTATTAAGTTGATTAAAAATAATATTTTTATAAATTTTAATTGAAATGTTTGAATTCCAGAAAATTAGTTTATTAACTATGTATTGCTAAACTTAAATAATTTATATATTCTTGTGCTTTTAATTCTATATCTAACTTTGCATATATATATATATATATATATATATATATATATATATATATATATATATATATATATATATATATATATATATATATATATATATATATATATATATATATATATATATATATATATATATATATATATATATATATATATATATATATATATATATATATATATATATATATATATATATATATATATATATATACAGAGAGAGAGATGTGACCAAATGCCATTTGTGTACTGGTGGTTGGAAAAGCTCCAGACGCATGATTAATAGAATGCTGGATCACCTAATTTACGAACAATGTTCATTCAGTTTGGTTTATTATGCTCTAAATTCTAGTAAGATGTTGGAAAATCGTGCTTCAGTGTCCAAAAACCTCAGAATTGTTCGCCTTTGCTTCAATCGACAGAGGACTTTTCCGCCGTTTATGATGAACAATTCAAATCTGTGTGTTATGTTTGATTAAATCTGGCTTTTACAACCAATGCTTCCATTAATCTAAGAACTTAGAGCTCAAGTCGATGTTTTAAGCGAGCCATTTAAGTCCTTCTATCTAATTATTGCCCAAATGTCACAAGGAATACAAACATAATCTGTATGGACCAAAGTATAATCGTGTTGATAGAGAAATGAACTTACTGGGAATAGATAAAATTCAGATCGAATGTGCAAATTTTGTCTGCATTCGCTTGATTTAAATTCTGACATTTTCTTTATTTCGAAGCTTAAATTTGACCTAAAAATTCTTGCCCCTTTCCAGAGCTCTGATAGAATGGATGCAAACGCATAATAACATCAATATTCCTGTAAATAACTTTCTAAGGCTTTCTGGAAGCCTTATAAACGCGACAAGTTATGCTACTGAGTTATTAGGACGCGAAGGATTGCCCCTGTTAATAACTACGTAAAACCTGAGCACTTGTTTTATTTTTTAGAATAACAATCCATTTTTGCTTTAAGCGAACTGAGTATGCATGTGCAGTATGCGCTCGTTTTTAAGAACCTATAATTTACGAACACTCACGTTTTAACAAGTTAATGACGAGTCTTTACCTTGGCACGGTAGACACAAGGATAATTTTAATTACCATTTCCGAACTCAGATTAGGTAAAACTCTTCTTTTTTCGAGATTTCATTTCTGACAAACAGTCTGCCTTACCGTTTTTATATATTTTTTATATTTATGATCTGATATTTTTCATTTTTTATTTGATTTTTTTTACATAATGCTTTAAAACTTGATAAATTGAATAGGGAAATGATGCGTGCAAGCATTGCAGACCTTGTGTCAAAGACACATGGATTTTAGACATTCGGTGGAAAAGAAATGTGGCGACGAATTCGACTCCTTTCCCGTGTAAGAACATAAAAAAAAACTCTTTTCTAATCCCCTAGAATAAAGAAACTCCGACAGTAAACTTTTTCGCTGGCTAAAATTTCTTGAGAATTTTTCGAATATAGAGTGGCATCTGATATGTACGATAAAAATAATAGAGAAAATAAAGGTGATAGAGAACTATTGAGAAAATAAGGAATGAGAATAAAAAAACTTTTAGATATCGAACAAGAAAATGATACTGTAAAAGACCGCCTGAAAAAAAAAGAAGTGAATGACTAACGAAATTAAAGTACTTTTTTAAGGGAAAAACAGCAAAATTCTTTTACATTGAAAGATATATTTTTAAAAAATGTAGTTTTTAAACAGAAAAAGATATAAATTATTCTGCTTGATTTTCATCAAAGAAATGAAAGTGAATACTGCTTTTAAATGTGAATCTTAATTTACATGGTTTTTTCTTATAATCCACTCTAAATAATTTTTCTAATATAGTAATTTATTTATAATGAAAAAGTAGTTTTGTAAAAAAAAAGTCAGATATCATAGTATAATCTAATAGATTATTTTTCCTTTTTACGAACAGTTTCATCGGCACCAACGAATTCGTAAAAACGAGGGCCTACTCTAATGGCTGTTTTTATGTGGTTAAAGTTAACAGGATATCATAGAAACAAGTAAGTACTCGATGGAATGAATCGTCAAAATATATTATTTTAGAATAAGTAAAATGAAACTCCTTTAAGTAAAAGACATTGGAAAGACATTTTGATGAAATTCATTTACATTGCTCTTTGTGGCCTAGCAGGATAAAATAGTGTTTGTCAGAGTGAAAGAGCATGAATTCGATATCAACCGCTGTTGAGTGATATGAGATGTATGTCGCTCTTTAATTTCTGTTAGAATTTGTGTCAAGGTGGGAGCTTGAGTATTTTCCACGATTCCTCCCTACGATATCTGAATATAGGGTCACTATGTACAAATAGTCTATTTTTGCGGTGAATGTCAAAATGTCGTACAACCATCACGCAACTCACAATCCATAGAACTAAAAATATGGAAAATAATTTGATAAAATATTGTGCCACATTTAATTCGAATTCACCTTAAATTTTTCCTTTTCTTTTTATTGCGTCATACTATCTTCGTTTTCATCTAATTTTGGCGACATACAAATTACATTTGATAGTAAAGTTTAATGAATCTAAATCAGCTCATAACAAAGAGCTTTAAGCTAACATTGACGAATAAGTAAATTTGTCACCGCAAAATTTACTTATTTTATACAATTGATCAAGTCTTATGTTAAGTTCAGCAATTTTTAACAGTAGCTAATTACATTGAAAACTACTTTTAAGGTCAGTATCAAACTTTTTACTTGATTTTAATCCAAAGAATTTCTTCCATTATTTTCTAAAATACAGATTTTTATCTTCAGCTTTTTCAGAAAAGAATAAGAAAATATTAATAAACGTATATATTGAGACCTGTATATTAGCATTCACTTATTGAATAATATGTATTTTAAATTATTTATATATATATATATATATATATATATATATATATATATATATATATATATATATATATATATATATATATATATATATATATATATATATATCGGAGGTGGAATAAATAATTTTCTTGTTTTATCATAGTTAAAGTATAAACAAAAATTGATTTCAATGTTTTTTTTTTATCATTCTTTATCACAAAATCTTTACGCCAAATCTTTGATTTAGAAAGCAAAGTTTATCGTTTTGAATATGTGATTCCTTTATAATAGAAAAAAAAGGAATGATACTCATGGATAAATTCACGCCCACTTTAGATTAAGAAGAGTGGAATACATTACGTCCATCGATTTTTGAGGCGAGGAATGAAAAATCATGTGACCCCATTACAGTTGAACGCTTTTTCTGTTACTTACGAAATGTTGGAAGGGGGAAAAAAACTCAAATTTCGTACAATGTATTTATTTGTAGTTGGTTTGTATGTCCAATAATTTCATAAAGGTTTCTCAGTACAGTTTATATGGGTATTTAAGGAAATGTTTGCTTGATTCAAAAAGCAAACAATAGACTTATTTAAGGTGGTTATTAAAAAAAGTAAGGATAATTACTGCTAGCGACAATGTTTCCAAGGAATAATTAATGTGATTTCAGTTTCATTTACTTTTAACTGTTGACTAGCTGTGACTAGATGTGGACTGCTCAACTCTGTCGGAAAGCGTTATCTCAAGGGAGAAAACCTGGAAAACTACCAATCTCCCACCCAGACAGGATCGAATTAGGGGTCTTTCATTCTGAAGGGTAGTGTACTATCATTAAGTCTTGATAATCCTTGATTTCGTTTATTTTATTAGATAAAACAGTTATTCCCGTCATGTGGTTGCTTAGAAGTTTCAAACATATCACTTATACGAAAATGTCCGAAATCATGAAGAATCCTATATTATGTGGATGTTTTGAAAACCTTATAACAAACTTAAGATGATTGATTATTCTTTGCAAGTTACAAATAATACATCAACTAATAAATTAATATTTAATTATAACTATTACATCATAATTTGCCTACAACTCAAAAAAAAAATTCCGAAAATGTATCTAGGAATAAGATATAGTATAAATATAACTAGATATGGGTAAATATAAATGAAAACTTGTGGAGACCAAAACTGTGATATTTCACTCCAAAAATTGTTTTTCTTTTTTTTAACTATTCTTGTTTGCTGTCAAAATCAATTATTGAGAAATCTATCAATTATCAAACTGAATTTAAAATAAATTTTTAAAAAATGACAATTGTTGAATTAATTTTTTAACAACATGTTTATTCCTTTTCCACGTTTCCTTCTTGTAAAACCTTTTATGTCTAAAAAAATTAGTAGAAATAAAAAATTTTATTTAGGTATTTTAAAAATTTCACTATGTTTTGCACATTTTTCTCCGTCGCATTCTTGGAAAGTTGGAGATTCAGTGGTTAATTTTCCTAAATTCTTAAAATTTGAGTAAAATTCAAATGAAAATTAGTTAACAGTTTAAAATTTTTTGTAAAGATAAAAATTCATTTAATTCATAAACATAATGACAAACAAATTAATTTCATTATTTTTTTTTTATTTATTCGATAAAGCGAAGCGAAAGTGAAATTTTTCTTGAGACAAGTTTTTGTGTTTTTTTGGAAAATCGCATCTTTTAACAAGACAGAAATAGTTATGTAATTTACAAATGTTGAATTCTGCACACAAGCCGTGTAATGAGTTATAAAAACGTACGAGTTTCAAAATACAACAAAAATTAAAATATTTTCGGGGCCATTTGTCTACAAATATACTTGAAATAATTTGCAAGGATTTTCAAATGTTTTTAAGAACTATGTTTTTCCATTTTATACACATAATATTCTATTAACAGTCCATGGCTCTATCCTTCGTAAAAGCTGTCCGGAAAAGCTTTTCATAGAGAATGGGGTGTAGGAAATAAAACCGGAAAAACTCCCGAACATCCACTCCGGCAGATGCGAAACACCTATCTTTCATTGTTTAACTCTGTCTGGAATCGAACTCGTGATTCTGCATTCAGAAGAGAGCGATGTCGTATCACTATGCAATTGTGAGCACCCGTGGCCTGGTTTTGTAAGACATTGAAATGTTTAAATCAAAATGCGAAGTTAGAGTTATCCAATAAATGAGTTATTCATTACAGGCTGTAATAATATGTGATAATATGTATCCTTTAAATCAAAGCTACGGCCATTACGTAGGCCAATGAGAGGCCATAGTGGCCTGGTTGGTTATTGCATTTTTTCTCGTTATCGGAAGGTAGAGAGTGAGTTCGAATCCCACTCAATCGAAGATCCGCCGTGTTCGTTAATGGCGTTTGGGGCACACTAAATAGGTGATTGTCGCAATGTCTTCCATATGAAATGATACCTGGGGGGCAGGCAAAGTCTACTTGGTTCCATGATTCTAAATTACGAAGATCCACTTTCGGGGCTAGGCTAACTCACCTATTGTGTTCCAGTCTATATAAGGGGCCACCACTTCTGTCTCTTGCACTGCCTGCTGCTAGATGGCATTCCTAGTAAGTGAGCGCCGAGCTGGCAGCCGAATGGTTAGCGCTCTTGCCTTCGGTTCAACAGTTCGTGGGTTCGAATCCCACCTTGGGCATGGATGTTTGTAGTGGTTCGGAATCCACTTTACACAGTAGGTCCCGGTCTAATTAGCCTTCGTGTGCAAAAAATAACCGTTGAGCGACAAACAAACAAACCTAGTAAGCGAGCATTATACCACCACACATAGGTCAATACATTTCTTAACAAACTCCTGAAAGTTAAAAAAAAAGTAAAAAATATTAGTTTGAAATTTATAAAAAAGTATATGAAAACAGTATAATAAACTAGTGCCCAAATATTTCTGCTTCGTTTTTTCTGAAAGGATCCAAGAAAACAAATCTAGAATAGCGTTTTTTCTTTAATGAAAGATTATTTATGTAAAATAAAAGATTTTTAAATTACATATTGCTTAATTCGGTAACTTTGGACTATGGTTCTGCGTTTTGCTTAATGATAGAACTACTTCTTTTTATAGAGGAAAGTCACAAATTCGACCCTGAGTGCTGTTGAACAACGGTAAATGGAAGTTGCGGTCCATGCCTGTCGGGATGAGTGCGTGCTTGAGAGTTCTCTTGATTTTCTCACTTGAAACACCGAAATAAGATCCCCTCAGAGAAAAATCTTCTAGAATGGAATTTAAGAGACGGGTATTAAAAGATTTCACGTTAGACTTAAACTGTCAGAGAGCTATTCATTTTGGGGTAGTAAAACTTTCCTTTTAATTTAGTTCGAATTTTATTTTTTTCAGATTAAAGTTATATAGTATTATAAAATATAAATTGATATAACATGTGTGCATGTGAATACAGCTGAAATTATTTTATTTTCAGATCAGAAAATCAAATGTAAATCTATTAATAGTCTTGTTATATTATTCCTATTATAGTCAATCACTATAAATATAAATTTTGAAACTCGCACATATATCCTACTGCACTTAAAACTTTTTAAACTTTCCTTAATATCTCCATATAAGATATTTTAATTGATAACTGATACCATTTTATATTCAAATATTTTTGTTTATCTCGTTTATGGAAATTTGGTATGTTACATCATTGAATTGTCTGCATGGAAAGACAGTTCAGCTAAAATAGACTGCTGGTCACGCATAGTACAACGCCGTGAAGGGAGCATGCGCAATTTGCATCTAGGGTTTGCAGATCATTAGCATGCAGTGGCCGTACATCAAGGGCGATTGTAGTGCCACCTGCAGGCATTATATAAAAGAAGGAGATTGCCAATGTAACGAAAACTATTTTCTCCAAGCGGTTTTTTTATCTTAAGCTTTTGAACTATGCCTAGAAGACATTGATCGTTTTTCAAGCCAGTTTCTAAGCTCGACGAAAAAAGGATAATTGCCTATAGGGATCCTTTTTCACAGAAATCGATGATCTTGTTGGACGGAAGAAAAAACCGTGATACGGATCTCTGATACTTGGATGCAAGAGGATGGTACTCACCTTGTTGCACCACTGCTCATGAAAACAGGAATAGTGTGACCATGGCAGTAATTACAACGCTCAGTTTCATCACGAATGGCAGAACAATAGATTCACGCATTCAAGCATCATTCTATGTTCATTCGCACCAATCGACGTTGTTTGAGTAAAATGTACGAATGAGATATATTGCTTCGTTTACCCTTGACTAAAATCCATAACCGTTTGCGCCACCAATGGTATAATGAATGATGGGCAAGGACAGTGGAATATGATGATACTGTCTATATTGTTGAATCCCACTTCTGCATGTACAACACTATGGACGGAATCAAATATAGAGACACCGTGGTGAGAAACAGATGACTGTTGCATTAGACATTTTGCCACAATGATCCCACACTTAGTATCATGGTTTGAGGTGTAATTGAATTTCACCACCATACCTCTTTAGTACGCATTGCAGGGGCATTGAAGAACGAGCCCTCATCTCTAAGATGTTAGAGCTAGTGGCTTACCCATACCTTCAGCACTTACTATCAGCCATATTCCAGCTCCGCGATCACACACGACACGTTATATTCAAGTGTTCTGCACTCTGAATTGCTTCTTTGTCCTCTTTATCTGCCTCCAATTGAACACTTGCGCTTCATACCTGCCTAACAGTCCTAAGAAGCACCATCCTTGCTGCACCACAGCAACTTTGGCAATATGTGACCGCCGCATTTGCTGCTATACACTAGGAACAGATCCAAAGGTTCTTGGATTCTCTACTAAATCATGAGATAGTGGTTATAGCCAACAACGGTGGCTCTTCACTAACTACTAATCTTATTACTATCCATACTCCACAAGAGGCTGTAATTTAAATCATTTGATTATCACGTAACGTGTTATCTGCTAGATAAATTTTGCTGTGATATCTCTGGTCTTCATGGTACTGCATTTTAGTATGCCAGCAGTGAATACTAAATAACTTTTATATTTTCCTCATTAATACACTAATGTTCAAAGTTAAGAGAATTTGAATATTTTTTTTTAATTTCTTGAAAAGATCTGAACGAAATGTAAAACCACTGCTTGGATACAAAGATTCAAATCATGTAGGTCGAGTAGGTAAGCGTACACTTATATGGCGATGAAGTTAGCAGAGGAGCAGCCTTAGCTTTTGAGAGGTTATATAATCTCTCGTTAAAATTACGTTTTTCGTTTGTTATCAAATCTTTCCGAATTTCTTGACGTTTTTCTGCAGCAGGTCCAGTTTCAAATCCAGATTTGTAGAGAGATCAATTAAACGCTCAGCGTCGTATGCAAATTGTGGAAGCAGTTCCATGAAATCTTATCTTTTGAGAAAAAGCCTGAACAAAGTCGTCCAAGACCCACGACTGGTGGAGATGATAGCCATTTGTCTATTCTTGCAAGAAGTAACAGGGATCCTTGAGCTTCTGAACTCTTTAGTGATTTGTATACGAACCCGAGTTTCTAACAAGACTGTTTTCAGAAAGCTTCATGAGAGAGAATTGCTTGAGCAATTTATGTCCCGCTCACTTCTATGTACAGGAGAGTCTGTTTAACATGGTGCAGAGAGCATAAAGATTGGAGTATGGATCACTGGGGAGCTCTTCTCTTCACTGATGTGTCTTGTTTCATCGTAATCACAGATTCCAGCCGTTGTTCATATGGAGAGAACCAGGGACCCGCTACCTGCCCTCCAGCATCCGTGAACTCGACCAATATGGCGGCGGAGATTTAATGGCATGGTTTGGCATCATGTTAAATGGCTGAACACTTCTTCTTGTATTTGACATAGACAAAATGACTTTTGTGAGATATAGGGATGAGGTCTTGGAGCCCTATGTTCTCCTTTTTAAGGGGAAAGTTGGCGCTGAGTTCATTTTAAAGGACAAGAACGCAAAGCCACATAGAGCTCTTTTAGTCTACGAATTTCTAGAAAAGAAGGATATTTGCCGGATGGATTGACCGAGCGGATCTCCAGATTTCAATCCTATAGCGCATGTCAGGAACAATCAGAGGAGGGTATTGCAGCTCGTAACCCACTTCTGAGAGTCAACTAGGTTGTTGCTGATCCAAGAGGCAATGTTGCTAAACGAATGGGACCAATTACCCTAGGAAGTCCTAAGCTCCTTATTTCAAGTATAAAATCACTCTTCGAGGCATGTATGTCTGTAAGAGGCACCATCCCTTTGTTAGACCATTTTCTTGTTTTATCCCTTAACTGCTGATAAATGCCTTCCAACTCCAATAAGTATTACGCACGATCACGCGTCTGTTTTATAACAGTTGCATGGTTATTTATATTGCAATGTATTACGTACATGTGTTATATGTTTTCGTACATGTGTTCTTCATATATTTTTCACATACGATTACATTCCTAGCATATTACTTATAAGAGTGAAAATATTGATAATCCAAAAAAAATCCCATTTTAAAATCAATGATAGGAAATGTATCCTCTTTTTCTGAAAAATGAAGCCGAATATGATTCGAATTGATGATTTTCCATTTAATTTTTGTTTTATAAATTTTAATTAAGATGATATAGAATACTAGAAATTTACTTTTTTTTAAGCTATATCACACTTTCTCAGTAGCGATGTAAATCTTTAAATTGATAAATAAAACATTTTAAAAGTGTTATTAATCGGAGTTTTCAAAAGTTTTCGCGCAAAATCCGAAAAATTTCACTGATTTCGAAAACATTTGAAAAATTCGATTAATATGTATATATATATTCTAAATTCCTCATTTCTCATTTCTAAGGCGAAAGCTTTAAAGTTGTTTTTAATACGTCACCATTTTTTTTTACAATATTTGATGATACAAATGATAGAAACGGATTCGTCCTTCGTGGCATTTCAGTTATTGTAATTTGATTCTAAAAACTACTTTAATATTAGAAAAACCACAAAACTTCAGAAAAATGATAGTTATTTATTTTATATCGATAGTTGATTTTTAAAACTTTCTGACGATTAGAAATAAAATCCACCCATTATTAATAAAAGTTTATTTTTATTTAAATTTTATAATTTAATGATACTTAAAAAACTCAAAACGAATGTTTGAGCTTTAAATATTTTAACTAAATATGTTTAAAATATTGAAAATGAAATTTAAATAAATATTAATATTTATTATAATAATATCATTATATAAAATTATATTAATATAATAACATTAATATAATTTTTAGAATGTGTTGGGAACTATCTTTCACAATAAAAAAGAACACATTTGGAAAAAATTCATTTAACTTTATTTTTAAAATAATCGAATGATTATAAAAATCGTTTTATCCTAGAGAAATTTTAAGCCGTAATTTAAGCCTTATATCATTGTTCTATTTTAAAGAGTGCGCGATATTCTATTTCATATTCGGCCTTGGAAAATAATCTGTATCAGCTGTGTAATTTCTTTCTAATCCGAAATCGAAGACTAACATGAAAATAAATCCTGAAACCAGAGTCATTGAATGAAGAAATATCACATGATGGTGATTAGAAATTTCTAGATTACTTCCTTTTTATAATACCGTAAAGAGTGTACATTACAGTATTTAAAGAATCCAATACTGCATCTATTTTGCTCTTTTGTTTGATCTTTAATGCTTATGTCTACAAGATTCCATTTCATTTTTCCATATAATTCCATTTAATATGTGTACAGGTTTCTTAACATTATCTGAGGCACTATTTATATATATAAAGGCTAAATTTAAAATAACCTAGCATTTTTCTTTTTTAATTAAATTATTAATTACACTCGTGTCCATAAATTAAGGATAATGCAAGTTCAGGCAAAGAAAGAGACACAAGTAAAACAAAGTTGACTTATTTGTAAAGTCTATTCATTAAACAAAAAATAAAGAGCAAAAAAGATGCTATAGGCTTGACATCATTAATAAAAATTGCTATTTTTACTCTCTGGAGTAAATTTCAAAAAAGAACCTATTTACAAAAAACAATATAACACGGTTGGTATGAATGTTAATACACAGTATGCCCCCCAGGTGATACAATACAGGCCGTTCAACGCCTAGGTATGCTGAGTATCAAATTATCGATCTGATCTTGGAGAATATTACACCATTCATTAAGCAATGCTCTCTGATGTTCCGGTAGACATGTGGGAGGGGGTTGACGGGCTACACTTCGCAGGCCAAGCATGTTTCACACATGCTCTATTGGATTCAATTCCGGTGAGTATGCTGGCCAGTCCATACGGGTGATATTCTCCGATTGAAGGCATTCATCTACAATGTTTGTACGGTGAGGATGGGCATTGTCATCCATAAGCAGAAATTCTGCAACCATGGCGCCCCGAAACAATGACATCCTGATAGATGGGGCCAGTCATGGTTACATCCTGAACATACAGGTTAGTTCTGGATTTCAGATTTATTCCTTCCCAAACGAGCAATCCTGCACCACCGTAACGGTGTCGTTCAGTGGTGTTCTCTTGGTGGTAACGGGTACCTGGCCCTCTGGATATGAAAGTTTGACGAGAATCAGACTGGAAGCTAAACCTGGACTCGTCGGAAAACATCACACAAGACCACTGTTACGGTGTCTACAATGCATGACTACTCTCTACTCTAAGCTAACCGCAGGCGACAGTGAGTTGCGGTAAGTGGAACACATCTGACAGGCCTACGAGCAGATAGACCAATTTGCCTTAATCGTCTGCACACGGTCTGCTTTGAAACTGTCGTACCGGTAGCTGAAGAGAGCTGACAAAACAGGTCTGATGCTGTGCTCGGTCTGTTTCTTTTGGCAGTAATTGACAAATACCGGTCCTCATTCGGCGTTGTAACTCGGAGGCGACCTGTGCTGTAATGTCCACTCACATTACCATCATCTTGGAACCATTGCCAAAGCTTGGAGATGACACTCTGGGTGATTCCAAATTCCTCGGATACTTCCAACTGGATACGCTCACATTCCAGACCGCCGTTAATTGTACCACGTAAAATATCATCCAAATGCTTCCATTGTGCCTTAACTATGCGGTTATGGCACAGAAAAGCTTTTAAAGCACGATCGTCATTGTGACGTGCTATCGGCGCCATCTGGTGGTTTCTTGTTATTTGCATATTATTCTTCAAGAAGTGTGTGATAATTTTGCATGTGAAATTTTTATTTTAGAGTTCAATTTTTGTGTGATTCTGAATTATCCTCAATTTATGGACATGAGTGTATGTGACCTTTAAAGTTTTTCAATTAATTAGAAATACATATTTTTTTGAAAACTAAATAATGTGACTTAAAATAACCTTTAGTCTCACGTTTTATATTTTAAAACGTTCTTGTATCGACATTTTGTGTGTATTTATATTTAATACATTTTTTATTATAAATTTGTGTAAAATCACTATTTATAAAATATATTTTATTATTATTAATAAAACAAATTATAGTTGAAACGAATGATAAAATAGCAGGATTAAATTCAATACATAAAAAAGCTACTAATTCTCTCTGAGTGTGTAAGCTAGTTTAAATCTGAAACACCTAAATGACTTCAGTACTTAAGCAAATTAAGTATTCTCTTTATGACAACTAAAAACAAATAAAACTTTATTTTTCTATAAAATAAAAAATATTAAAGTCTTATTTTAATGTTTTTTTAGAATTGAATTTGATCATAAACTGTTTACAAAAATACTGATAAGTCAGAATACTTCATTGTTCTAATCATATGCATCTATTTGACACTAGTGAATAGTTAAATGCTTTTTTGGGGCATTTCAACATTTGCTATGTACTTGAGGAATTTTTATTGTAAATGGATAGTAATCACGTGTCACAAAGAACGAAATTCGTAAATTTTCCAAACATCCAATTGCAGAAATCAAAACCCCTTAGGGGGTTTACCTTCTTTAGGTAAACACGGGTGTCACAATTCCGAGGTACCCTAGTGATCTGTCCTCTTCTTTCTTTTCTCCTCTCCTCTACTCTTCTGCTTTTTCTTCCTCTTCTCCCTCAGTGTGGTTGTCTCGCAAGAGGTTGAGGGCTCCCCTTGAGTAGCTTTCGCCGCTCTGTTGCTATTAGCTACTCTTGGGGACTAAATCACCCACGTGTTTGCCGTGCGTGGAGACCCGTGTCCCTGGAAAGGAGGGTCCTGGTAATTGAGGCCCCAGAGACCAACACATTACTTTGGCCTCTGCTTCAGGTAAACGGGAGGTGTGTTGTGGTCCTCAGCACATCAATCGGCTTTATGGATCAAGCAATCGGTACATCTACTGGGTGACTCGTTAAGGGTGGAGGCCACTTCAGGGATGTACTGTGAGCGTATAGGACCTGACTAGCACTGGTGCAGCTGGTCTGCATCCCCTTGTTGGACTCGGTGGTGGGTGGTGCCGTCAGGTTCCGAATTTTCTATATTTAATATGGAAACATTTCTGTTCTCTTCTCTCCCACGGGAGCATACCTTGACCTTACTAAAAGCAAAATTCTATATTGTCAAACGGAAAGAGGGTACTTTTGATACCGTATCCCCTTTCCTAATTCAAAAAGGTATTTCTGGAAATATCGGAGAAGTAAAGAGCATCCGGAAACTTCGTTCTGGAGATCTAATGGTTGAAGTTGCTTCAGAAGCTCAAGCAAATCTGATTAGCAACATGAACACGCTAGCTAACCTTGAGGTGTCCGTCCAACCTCATATTAATCTTAACTTTTCACGTGGTGTGGTATCCGCCAAGGATTTGTTAAATACGCCTGCGGACGAGATCTTAGAAAATCTCAAAGATCAAAAGGTCTGTGCTGTAAAACGCATCACTATCAGACGGGATGGGCAGATTATTAATACTAAACATCTCGTACTGACATTTGCGACGCCAGACCTACCGCAGCATATTAAAGCTGCGTATATGCATCTATCCGTTAGGCCGTTCATTCCAAATCCTTTGCGTTGTTTCCAGTGCCAGAGATTTGGTCACTCCAAAGCGACTTGCAGGGGCAAACTGACTTGCGCTCGCTGCGCAGCAGTTGGCCACGACAGTTCGTCTTGTACTGCAAAGGAGAGGTGTGTCAACTGTAATGGTGACCACCCCTCCTACGCTAGAAGTTGTCCTATCTGGATACTGGAAAAAGAGATCACTACCACCAAAGTTAAGAATAATTGTTCCTATCCTGAGGCGAGACGGGCTGTTACAGCTCGCACACCTCAAGTAGGAGTCAGCTATGCTACTGTTGCTGCCAAGATCACCAGAACGACTAGCACACAAACGGATGCTCTCTCACTTCCGATAGTTAAATTACCCCATACAACTGTACAAAGGCCAAAATCGGCCTCCACATCGACTACCCGCAGAAAAGCTCCTATTTCCAGATCAAAAGGTATAAAAGCCTTAAAACTAAGACCTGCAAAGGAGGGCAATTCTAGGCCCTCCCTATCCACCCGTAAAGCCTTATCCCAGGAAGTTGACACTGTGTCTCTGCATCCCTCCGATGAAGATCTGTCACTCGAGGAGATGTCAGATGACATGCCTTCCAGCTCCGGGAAAGGAGCTTTTAAAATTCAACAATAACTTCCTTTGTTTCTTGGAACTGCCATGGTTTGCGTTCTCATCATGATGACATCAAGTCTATAATTTCAGCCAACAACTCCGCATGTGTTGCACTTCAGGAAACATTCCTGAAGTCAAGCAATAACTTCTCCATGCGTTGGTTTAAAAGCTTTAGAAAAGACTGTGGTGATGATGGTGCAGTGTCTGGAGGTGTTTGCATATTAACATCCAACAACTATCCCAGCACTGCCCAACATTTAAATACTACACTACAGGCTGTAGCTGTGCAAATTCACACATCATGCTTGTTGACAGTCTGTAGTATGTATTTGCCACCACACGATGTCATCCGCCAAGAGGAACTCGATGCATTAATAGATCAGCTGCCAACGCCTTTTCTGATGTTAGGTGACTTTAACGGCCATAATTCTTTGTGGGGAAGTGATGATACCAATTCTCGCGGTCGACAGATAGAGCGGTTTATTTCAGATAACAGTCTCTGTCCGCTTAATACCGACGAGAAGACCTACTTTCACATACCCACAAGAACATTTAATTCTCTCGATCTGGCCATTAGTTCTCCCTCACTACTGCCATTGTTAAATTTAAATGTAGGAAATGATCTGCATAATAGCGATCATTTTCCTCTCGTCATCTCCCAGACTGGAGGTAGTAGTGTAAGACAACACTTACCTACTTACGTGTACAGTCGGGCAGATTGGACGTTATTTACACAATTGGCAGTTGTTGATGATAAAATGGTCTCGATCGAAGATATTGATATTGCCGTTAGTAAAGTCACTGAAACAATTAAGAAAGCAGCTGATGAATCAATACCTAAGAGTTCCTCTATATCACACAGGCGTTGAAAACCTTGGTGGAACAAACAGTGCCAAGAAACATTTAAAAAACAGAGGAAGTTATGAAGGATATTTAGGAGGTACCTCACAACGAAGAATCTTATCGCCTTTAAGAGAGCAAAAGCATTGGCTAGTAGAGCTCGTCGTCGAAGTCAAAAGGAATCCTGGTCATGCTATGTATCTTCAATAACATCTTCAACATCTTCAACTTCCAGTAAGCATTTGTGGAGAAAGGTGAAAGCAGCCAATGGAATTTATAGGGAATTTTCTATTCCTATTTTAAAATCCGGAGCTGCTTTATACTCTTCTCCTACGGGTATCGCTAACGTCCTTGGTGAAGCATTTGCTAACGTCTGAAGCTCGAACTCTTATAGTCCTTCGTTTTTGAGGACTAATAGTCGTGCTGAGCGAGTACCAATTAGTTTCAACCATCGACAAGTCTTACCGTATAACTGCGAATTTGGAATGTTTGAATTGAAGAAAGCTTTACAGCAGGCCAATAACACCAGTCCAATAACCTGATGGAATCAGTTATCTTATGCTTCAACATTTAAGTCCAGACTCCCTGTAGAACTTACTTTACCTGTTCAATAGGATCTGGACGGAAAATGAATTTCCATCTTTATGGCAAGAAGCAATAGTGATTCCTGTCCTAAAGGCTGGTAAGGATCCTTCAGATCCTTCAAATTATCGACCAATTGCTCTGACGAGTTGCTTATGTAAGATTCTCGAACGTATAGTCAACGCCCGTCTCGTATATGTCTTAGAAAATAATAAATGTATACATATTAATCAGAGTGGCTTCCGTAAAGGGAGATCCACTCTTGATAATATCACATATTTGGAGACCCAAATCCGCAATGCTTTTGTGCGGAGAAACCATCTGGTCTCCATTTTCTTTGACATTGAGAAGGCTTATGACCGTACATGGCGATATGGAATTCTCTGTACATTATATGATTTTGGCTTTCGGGGTAATTTTCCGATATTCCTGCAGAAATTTTTATGCTCCCGTGGTTTTAAAGTACGTATTGGAAGCTATACATCCAATACTTTTACACAATCTGAGGGTGTTCCTCAGGGCTCTATTTTAAGCGTCACACTTTTTAGTCTCTTCATCAGTAACATACTTCATCAACTTCCATCATCAGTACATGGCACTTTGTTTGTCGACGACCTCCAAATATCATGTGAGGGGTCTAATGTAAGATTAATTGAGAGACAACTTCAAACAGCAGTTAACAAACTTGCTGCATGGTGTGCTGAGAATGGCCATACCTTATCACCAAGCAAGAGTAAATGTGTCCACTTCTGTAGAAAGACTAGCCTGCATAATGATCCAATAATTTACACCAACAACACTCCAATACAAGTAGTCAATGAAATAAAATTCTTGGGCATTATCTTTGACCGAAAATTAACTTTTCTTCCGCATGTTTTATATTTGTGGAAGAAGTGTGAGCGATCGCTTAATATCCTCAAGGTATTGTCAAATACATCTTGGGATGCAGATCGCACATCACTTCTTCGAGTATATCAGTCATTGATCTTGTCCCGCATTGATTACGGAAGTGTTGTTTATGGATCAGCTAGATCTTCCGTTTTACGAAGGTTGGACACAGTTCATCACTCTGCTTTGAGGATATGTTCTGGCGCCTTCCGCACATCACCCGTCCAGAGTCTGTATGCTGTTTGTGAACAACTACCCTTAGACCTGAGACGAATGCAGCAATCTCTCAATTATTATGCAAAAATTATGTCGACACCACATCACCCATTACGTTCCATGGTTCCTAATGCCTCTTTTAAAAGACTGTTTGATGTTCGACCAATGAGCATCCCACCTTTTCTCACAAGAGCCAAATCATATCTGTGGCTCACAGACCTATGTGATGTTCGGATAGAGACAATTAATACTTTTGCTCATCCACCTTGGTATGATCCAACCATCAATTTTAATAACTCTTTTGCTCAGTTTTCAAAATCAGACACAACACCTATTGTTTTTCAAATGCTATATTCCTCCCATCGCTGTCAGTATCAATCATACACACCTTTATTCACAGATGGTTCAAAAACAGCAGGACTTGTGGGCTGTGGAATTATTATAAATAACACAGTTCTTAGCTACAGTCTTCATTCGTCCTGCTCCATCTTTACCGCTGAAGCCACAGCTAACTTTTATGCGCTTCAGCATGTGAATACAGATGATCATCGTCAATTTTGTATATATACTGACAGCATGAGTGTATTGGAAGCATTGAGAAACAATAGTTTTACTTGCAATCCTGTTGTGTCAAAGATTTTTTTAGAGCATTAGATTCCCTTGCTGGCAAGGGATGTGATATTATATTTTGTTGGATACCAAGTCACGTAGGTCTTGATGGAAATGAGAGAGCGGATGCAGCTGCAAAGGCTGCATCAGACCCGATTATACCATCGGTTCCTCACTCTGATGTGAGAAAGGGTATATATGAGAAAGGGATGTGAGAAAGGGTATATATATACATATAAGTTTTATTAATAGTCTTTGGCAGGAATTGTGGAGCTTGCAGGTCGGCAACAAGTTGTATACTATCTTCTCATCCCTCACCTCATTGTCAGTTTTACCGATACGAAGTGCTGATGTAAGATTAACCCGCCTTCGTATCGGACACACACGTTTCACCCATGTGAAACGTGTGATGAACCATTTACTGTTTATCATATTTTAATTTCATGTCATGATTTTAACCAACAACGTTTACACTTTTTTAATACAGATTTTATAACTTTACTTGATTTAATAGGGGATCCACCCCATAGAAACCTATTTGCTTTTTTAAGGGCAATAGGTTTTATACATTATATTTAATTTTTATTTTAAATCTTGAAATTATATTGTGATATACTTTATATTTTATTAATAGATTTTAAAATTAAATATACACTTACTTTGGATTTTTAAAGTTTTAATGTTCTTTGGGTCAAAAAAAATAATTAGAACGAAATTTATATATATATATATATATATATATATATATATATATATATATATATATATATATATATATATATATATATATATATATATATATATATATATATATATATATATATATATATATATATATATATATACAGAAATAGTTTTCTTGGCGCAGCATGTCCAATTTTGGACCTTGCGCTATAAAACCCAACCAACCAAGCAGAAATCAAAAACCTGGAGCATTCCACCTCGAAGAGCAACGTCTTACACAAAGCTTCGATAAATCTATCTAAGTCTAGAATTCATGGTATATGTGAGAGTTTTCATATCACAAAATGATGAAAAAAATAATCAATAATAATTAGACAGAAATCAAAACACTAACGAAATAAAGCAGAAACCAGGTTAATTGCTTAAAATAATGAATCTGAATAAAATAAATGAACAAAGCTGGTAGCTGGTTAAATAGTAATCTGGGTGGCTTCAACTCATCAGTTCGTGGGTTCGATTCTCACCTGCAGCTTTCAGAATCTAATTTTAAGTACTGGTCTAATTAGTCCTTGTGAGTGTAAAAATAACCATTAAGAAACAAAAAAAACTATAAAATTTCAAAATTGGTTTTTATAAATAATGAATAACAGATAAATTTATGCGAGAACCCCAGAAACTCGAGAAGCTAAAGTGCACAGTGCTTAGCTGCTGTACAGATCAAATGATTCGCTCCAGAAAAATACGCAATCACGAGTTTCTCACGCTTTATCTCGACAACGTCTGCATTAACAGCTTCCGTATTGTTAAAGATCCAAAGTTGATTCTATCAACTAATTTGCTGATCGGTCAGTGGTATTAGTTTCGCTTTAGATATCGGAAAATATATAAAACTATGTTAGTTTCCTCGATTGTAATATTTTTAAATCGGTTGATTTTTTTGTGTTATAAATTTTACATCATTTTTTTAAGATAGCAGAAACTTTGCTTCTTTTCCAGCAAAGCTGCAATTTTTAATTTAACGAGTGCATTACTCAGATTACCTGGGTAATTCGAAAATTGATGCGATTGTCTACACTAGCGGATCGTCTTAGTTTATATGAACATTACTATATATATATATATATATATATATATATATATATATATATATATATATATATATATATATATATATATATATATATATATATATATATATATATATATATATATATATGCAAGATTAGGAGGATGAGGTGTGGTTGCACATCAGCATGCTTCCCTGTACCAAGCCTGAGTTGGACTCTATCAGTTAAATGGAAGCAACCGGGCGGTAATCTTCGCAATTTAAATTATGATTAATATGCAAATTAAATAAAAATGATAGCAATTCATTTAGCTTAAAAGCAGCGAAAATTAAAATAACGAAATACATACATGTGCCAAAGGCGCCAACATCTGCTCAAGTATTCTCTCTCTGTCTCTGGTTGTGTATTAGTACTCTCTATATTTTTTTCGTCCTTCTTACAAAATTGAATTTAAGTTTCCTTTGAATTTTTTATTTTCATCTCATGCTTATTTTTCTAAAATATGTTCTCTTTTCACAAGTACAGATATCTATATAATATATTAAGATAATTCGAAACATAAAAATATATATTGAAATATAAAGAAATTAGATTTAAGACAAAATATGAAAAAATAATAAGAAGCATAGAGACCATGTCTTCTTCAGGGAGGATATGTTTAACTATGCAAGAGAAATATAAACTCTTTTCTGACATGCACAGTAATCATGAATGGATTACCATTATTATGAAGGCAACGAGTAATGCCCATAAAGAAGACATGGTCCCTATGCTTCTTATAATTTTTTCATATTTTGTCATAAATCCCATTTTTTTATATTTAAGTTATTTTGTCTCTCTCTTGATTTATTATTTATATAATATAATATTTTATATATATATACATATATATATATATATATATATATATATATATATATATATATATATATATATATATATATATATATATATATATATATATATATATATATATATATATATATATATATATATATATATATATATATATATATATATATATATATATATATATATTGTGTATGCAGAGAGTATAGAGAGAATCCTTTATTTTTTCTATGTATTGCGCATATTGAATCACTTAGCGATGGAAGTCAGGAAAAGAGATCTCCTGCCGCGCCCACATGCGGGTTAGCATCTGCAAATATTGTTAATATTGTCCCAACATCCTTTCTCCAGCCGCGTGGTAGGAAAGAGCTGCAGCTCCTTTTTCATTTCCTCGTTCTGGCGGCCGGCCTCTTCTGGAATAAAGGGGGAAGAGGGAGGAACTCTCTGCGGGCACTCCTTCCCATTTAAGAGGGCTTTCTGCTCTTCCCGTACGCTGCACCACCCGTCGATTCGGATGGAATTTCTCTTGGTCCACAGGTATTGCTCTTCCTTCATTTCCAGAATAATTCTCTTTCCATGACATCGGTTGCGGAACAGCATGTGCTTTTATGTACATATATTTTTCCATCCTACATGATTGAATAAGTATGTTGCAGTGAAAGAGGCAATTTATTCTTTATTAAAAAAAATTCATAAACGAAATCATTTTTATGTTATGGAAAGAAGGGTATATGTTTTTATTTAAAATGCTCGTTTTATTGCAATTTTCAGTACATGAAAGATAATCTTATTTTAATTTATTGTTGAATGTTTTAAATTAATATTTTTTATATGATCTCATATAATTTGGAGTGGGTAATAACACAGGTCAATGCAAAATTATGATAAAATTAAGGATATTAGACAATAAAAATCAAGTGGAAAAAATTGAATTGAAATAATTTGTTCATAACTGATTTTTGATTGACTTTTTGTAACTATATGGACATTTATTTTAAGTTTTGATTGTTATAAATTAATTAATTTTAAATACAAGTAAATTGCTTGAAAGTGTCCTGTGTATTATTAAAATAAATCGGTCGCCATATGACGTCTTCTAAAACAGAGAAACCTAAATTATAAGCAAATTGAAATAGAACTCCCCGTAAATAAAAAGGCGTTAGCAAGAATCTCAGTTTGATATAATTCTAAGCTTAGAATTATCTTTGACTTTTCAACGAGTATTTCGTAAAAGTATTTGAAATTCGGATTAAAGTTTAACAAAAGAATAATTTAAAAGTAAAGCTTCGTTAAGGTTAGAATAATTAATTTACTTAAGATAGTTTAAATGTGTTGTTGTTGCTTATGACACTTTGACAAGCCAAGCTCACTATGCCTTTGGCTGTGCGAATTAAGTCAATCGAGAGCGTCTTTCGTTTGGATCAGAGCACCACGAAGGTGAAAGTACGACTTTGCTCTTTTTAAGGTGCCTCGTAATTTTGAACCACGGTCAGGTGACGAGGTCAGGTGATCTGAGCAGACACCCTCCTCTCCACATACACGCCACACCAGCGGAAGGACTTTGGACGTCACATATTAAGGTGGACACGTCCCCAACCCACGTAGTTCCAGCAGCCCGATGAAGGAGAGTACACCATGGTCACCCTACCAACCACTGCCCTTGTTTAAATGTATTATCCTGAATAAACAAATTAATAAACTTCATTATTAACGGTCGATTTAAAGTTAATTTCGAATGTGAGTTAAGATAAAAATATATAAATTTTCAAGAAACCAGAGAGCATTTCAAATTATCAGGAATTGTTTATTAAAAAGAACACACACACATATATTAAAGCATTCTTATATCTGCTACAAAAATAACAAATTGACACAATGAAGTTTTTATATATTCCTTTAAATATACCACCCACTAAGTTTTCACTATTAAACTACCAAAATATTACCACCCACTACTTTTTCACTGTTGCAACTTTATCAGGAGCCCACTGGTACCAAAATAGTTTTGTGTTGTTAAAATTTGGAAAAGATTAATTAAAACCAATTTAATTTTTTTGTCTTCTTCATTTCAACAGTGCATGTATTTATAAATAAATAATACAATTCTATTTCTTCACTTGTTTAAATGTAAATGACGTGGATAATGACGGCAATTAACAAGCAGCTGATTGGTTTCCGCTCTGGCTTATAGCTCAACAGATCGCGGAATCAATTCCGGCAAAAGATGTGAAATATCGTAGTGTTCAGCAATCCGTTTAAAATAGCAGATTTACTTTGAATTTGTCTTTGTATGTAAGAGCCAAAATGTCGCAGTGAAAAATATGTCGCATTGATATATTTTTATCATAATGAAATTTATGGGAAATCACGTTTACATCGAACAAAATTTTACTATTCTAATTTGCGCACGTTGATCACAGGTGCTTTAGCAATGCGTGGAAAAATAATAGTGTAACTCCTCTGCATGTACTGAAATTAAACAAGAGATTGAGTTATTGTTGTATAATGCTTGGCTACTACGATTTCCAACTTTAAGCCCTACAACAAAGGACGAAAGTGATAGTATTATTATATATAATGGGGCACAAGTATATAAAACAATTTCGAAGGTTGTTTAATTTTGGAGAATTTTTTTTATCAAAATTACAAGAAACTTAAATGAAGATTCTCCAAGAAATAAAAAGCTTTGTAGCACTTAACTGGTTTAATAGGAACAAATAAATAAGTTCCTTAAATAGCTCAAAATAATTTATTACAATTTAGGTTACAATTTGAGCACAACACACAGATACATGTACTACAAATAAAACAAAATTACATCTAAACATATAAAGTTAAAGGGAACAGAGTAAACATGAGAGTCATATCGATATACGTTTCATTCCTACGGTTGCTGGAGAGGGACTGCTTCCTTGTTGATGACGTCATGGGTGATGCTGTATACAGGGGGCGCTATAGGTTTCATATTATTATTTTATAGACACATAAATAATTTTCATAACAACATAAAAATAAATAGCATTATAAATTATGTTGTAATTGATTTTATTATATGTAATTAACAATTTTTATTTTAAATTATATTATATAATTCTTAAATTATATATACAATAATTTTCTGAATTTTACTTTTTATTTCTATTTATTTGTGAGATATCGAAAAAATGATGCGTAGGCGAAATATCCACAGACAATGGTTCTTCTTGTACAAATAAATCAATTAGTTTCCATTAACAATAAAGTTACGAAACTCATACATCATTTATTTTAGTCATACATAGTTTCCCCTGAGGTATTTCTTGGTGAAATAAAGAAAAAAGATTTTTGGACATATGTAAATATTACAATGTATTTTATTTAGAGTTTTTTTATATATAAAACATTCCACAAAAACAACGATGAATAGTTTAACTGTAAAAAATATCGCAATTCATTATATTTTAAAGAATTCTTAAGCAAAAGGTATCGTTCAATATATATAAAACTAAATCTTTTCAGTTTTTACCCAATTTATTTCTTTTAGTGAGTAGCACTATTTTACACAATGAAAATAAAATAAAAGTATTATAATATTAAAAGGAGAGATATCACACAAGATTATTAAATTAACCCTTTCAACAAATAACATTCATCCTAAGAAGATTAACATTACTCTAAGTGTTTTTTAGTAAATTAAATCTTAGTAATTATATTAGTTAACATTGAAACAATAAAAGTTTTTACTCCAGTATTTCTATTTCACTCCTGTTTTTTTTTCTCTGTTCTTAACACATTTAAATGTTGATTTATTTCTTAATTAACAGTGCATTTGATTAAAACATTTTATTAAAAAGTTATATCTCAAACTGTTAGTGATGATTAGAAACTTTAAACAAAAGTTAATAAATTGAAATTAAAATAAACTTTTCATAAATTTATACAGAATGATTCCTTTTTCTAAAAAATAAGAAATGTATTAAAAGTTTAAAATCATTCAGTCAAAAATGTATTTATCATTTTGAGTTATTCCTAATAATATTTCCTTAATATTTACATTTTGTTATGTATCTAAAATGCTTCCGATGATTTAAAAAATTATTAGATACCCTTTTTGGAATAATATCTTTTCGATTTTTTTACTAAAACGTATAAGTATAAATATATTTTCAATGTATGTATTATTTTCAATATACAATATTTTATATATTTTAAGATATGCCGCTATCGGAGTCCCAGTCCCATATATATTCAAAATAAAATAATTGAAAAAGAAATAGACCGCATTATAAATACTATATATATATATATATATATATATATATATATATATATATATATATATATATATATATATATATATATATATATATATATATATATATATATACAATTCTTTAATAATAGCAGTTATAAATATCACCTCTCTCCTTTATAACAGAATTCATGAATAGTTTCACAATGATTGCGTTGATTTTTTTTCTTATCGTTTAATTTCATTTAATTAGAGATTTAAAGAACACTACAGTTAAAATAACAAGTGAACAGATTACATTTTGAAAATCTTAGAAGAACATAAGCAATATGCAATTCCATTATAAAAAAAGTAAAATTAAAAATATGCGATAGTGATTCTTATAAATCAGATGCCCTAAATCTAAAATGTGTATGTACACTAAAAATTGATAAAAATTATTATTTCTACCTTATATCGAGTACGCAGAAGTGCCATAACAAGACGTGGCATGGATTTGACTAATGTCTGAAGTAGTGCTGGAGGGAATTGACACTTTGAACTCTGAAGGGGTGGAGATCTTTTCTGAACAGCACGTGTCAAGGCATCCCAGATATGCTCAATAATGCTCCTGTCTGGGGATTTTGGTGACCAGCGGAAGTATCTGAAGTCAGAAAAATGTTTCTGGAGCTACTCTGTAGCAATTTTGGACGTTTAGGTAGTCGCATTGTCCGCCGGAATGCAAAATGAGCGTGAATGGGTCCAAGTGCTCAGACAGAATACTAACATACACGTACACGTTCATCCACTCGATACAATAGGAAACGAGACTTGTCATACCAGGCAACGTGCTTCCAGTCATCAAAAGACTAATATCGGTATTGATGGACCCAGGTGAGGCGTAAAGCTTTGTATTGTGTAATCATCAAGGATACACGAGTAGACTTTAGACGCCAAAAACCCATACCAATGATTTTCGTTGAATGGTTTACACACTGATGGCCCAACATTGTATTCTGTATCAATTTATGGAAGGATTTCTCGTCAGAGATGTTTAATGATTCTCGTCAGTTGTCATTGGTTCCAATTTTGCTCGATCTTTTCCGGCTGTAGCGATGTTGAAGAGATAGATATTTTACCGGATTCCCGATATTCACGGGACATTCGTGAAAAGATCGTACGTGAAAATCCAAATTTCATTGCTACCTCGAAGATCCTATTTCCCATCTCTCGTGTGTTAAATATAAGATCCCGTTCTAACACACTTAAATCTTAATAACATGGTATTGTAGTAACAGTAATAGATCTAACAACCGTGCCAGACATATATTATTTTATATAGGCGTTGACGACCATAGAGCTGTACTCTGATTAGTTCCATACTTCCTTAATTGCAAACGTATACTAGTACCAGCGTTTTATTTGTCTCTTCAGTGTACATATTCTTCTTCGTTAATAGCGTAACAACCTATTGCAGGTCTTAGCTGCCTCTACAGCTCGCCTTTTCCAGCCCAGTCTGTCCAGAGCGACACTTTGTCACTTCCAAACTTTCAGTGTCTTGAGGTCATTTTCAGTGTCAACGAGCCATCTCGTTGGTGGTTTTCCTCGGGCACGGGATTCTTCGGGGTTCTTAAATGTTGATATTCTAGTGAGGTTGTTTGCCCGGCTTCTCCAGACATGGTCAAACCATCTTAGCCCGTTGCTTCTGATAACCTGGGTAATCTTGGGCTGGTTATACAGCCTATACAATTCAAATTTATTCAGTGTTCGTATATACTTGTACATAAAACATCTGAACATCAATCAGCCTAAGAGAAATTTCCGACTAATTTTCATAGACAGTGGGCTACATTCACATTTCATTATGAAAATCCATTCCTAAACATTGATTTGCCAAAATGAGAAAAAACGACGGGAAATGCACCTGTTACCTTTCACTGTCCGCCAACTACTGTTTTTGAATCCAGAGCTCCTCTCTCTAAAAATGATCATATTATTGAGCTGCAGTAAACTCCTGAATAGCTTTTGACACCATTGAACATATATTCAAACAGTTGAAGATTTTTGTAGAGCATCTGAATGTCTCTTAAGACTTGTCTTTCTTTAAGAACAAGGCACAGGACAGCAATTTTACCATAAATAGTGGACTGTATTCACGAGACACAAAGGATGAAATTTATAATCCCAAACACCCATCCTAACAGATGTGAATGCGGATAACAGAAACGCAATATCCATCTTTTAATCCAATGTTAAATATAACAGTCACTCAGAACTCAGATCGAACCCGGAAATTTCTTTTCCAAAGAAACTGTGATTCTTCAACTGACACTACACATGGAACACGTGATTACATATTTTTTATTATACATATAAATATATGTGTGTGTGTGTATACATATATCATATATATACATATATATATATATATATGTGTGTGTGTGTGTGTGTGTGTATATATATATATATATATATATATATATATATATATATATATATATATATATATATATATATATATATATATATATATATATATATATAAAAGTTGCTGAAAATATATTCATTTCTCATCTTAACTTAAAACATTATTCCAAATAAGACAATTGAATAGAATATAGATTTTTAAAATTTCGTGATAATTATATTAGTCATCATAATCAAAAGCAAAATTTGTCAGAAAAAAGTGGATCGTATTTTAATAAAGCTTACATATTTTACTAATAACAATGTTATAAGCACTGATGTCAATCTTGTATCCAAAAGGAGAAGCGAATTATTTGCAATTTAATCTTACAAGACATACTTTTTCGCAGTAAAGTGCTGTGGTTAGAATTTGTGTATCACAACGTAACACTGTGTCGTATTTTAATTCAGCTAACATGTATTTTACTAAATACAATATTATCACTGAGATCAGTTTTATACCGAAAGTGAAAAGCAAATTACTGGCAGTTTAACCTCACAACACAAGACACACTTTTTCTCAGTAAAGCTGCTGGAAGCGAAAATGTGCTGATGTACGGTTAGGATTTGTGTATCACTACGCAGTCGCTTTCCTAATCCAAAGTACAAGACGTGACAATCAGATCACTATGGCAACAAGTGCTTTGGCCATCTTAGCATTGTTTGAGAGATCTTACGTGTCATCTAAGTAACCAATCTAAATACATTGATTTGACAATCGATGTATTTAGATTGGTTACTTAGATACCTGCAACAGTCATTATAGATTCACTCAAACCAAAAAGAAAATCTCAGCTGCTCTTATCTTATAATAAATTCTTATCCATATTGATATGCATTTTTCTTCCTTATATGATTTCGTCACAGAAAATATCTAGTTAAAAGTTTTTCCGCTTAAAAAATACCTTATTTACTATACCACTTTGATTTTAAAAACATCATTGAATAGGATTAATCAGTAATTTTAATTCAGATTCAGTAATTTCAATCATAAAAAGATGTAACTATCCAACTTGTATTTCCCAAATTCATCGTCTATAGTTTTTTTTAAGGATTTGTATTAAAGTAATGCAATTTAAGTTGATGTTCCTCGTGTAAAGACGATCCTTGTGTAAAACAGTCATGTTTAAATCTATTTTCTCTGAAATGTATAAAAATAGTTTCAAGTTAATTAATAGATTTTTAAAAGGAGGACTGAGAAAGTTGAATTTTAATTTCATAAACTGAAAAAGACATGCAAATGTATAATTACCGTCTTCTATAAAAATGATTAAAATTTTGCAAATTGTTGAGTGACAAAAATATTGAAATCTTTATTTTCCTTCCTTACCTTTCAGCCTCTCTATGTTTCTCCCTTTCTGATAAAAGTGACTTTCTAAACACCCCAGGATCTTTATGTGCTCTTAAGTTTTTATTTTTTTGTACTGAGGCCATGCTTCTTTAGCTGTTTTTTATGCATGCAGAATCATAACGTTTTTAAATTTCTAATAAGATTGTATTATGCATTCAAAAACGTTTTGGTTGATGGAAGAATTCTTAAGGAACACCATTAACAAAGTGGTTCTTCTTCTTCTTAGAGTTGGGTTTGTATGTCATTGGGCACCTCTGCTTTTATCAGCATTTTGTACTATTAACTCCAAACCGTCTTGCTGAAACAGTCCCATTTTATGGAGGTGTTTTCTGAAATAGTAGTGCCCAGTTATGAAGCCTACGATTAAACGTATCTTCTGCCTTGAGCATCTTAGAATAACAAAGTGGTTCCTTAAGAATAAAGACGATAACCATAGAAATCAAACTGTATTCCAAATGTAACTGAAGTTACAAAATAAACTTTGCACAAGAGTTTTAATTATAGCTTGTTTTTACAAGTATTAAATGACCCTAGAAAAGTAGCATAGCATATCTTTTAAAAATCTACTCTCTCAATCCTTACATTTAAGTGTGCTAAGCTAAATCGTTTTAAATTTGAAATCAACAGATTTCATTTAAATTTAATTTTGAATTGGAATTCAATATGGAAAATTAAAATGCTGAACATTAAAACTGTTACACCAAAGAAGTTGCACACTACGCAAGTAAAATCTACCAACAAGATATGTAATATAAATCTACAACAAGATTTATAGATGATATGCAAATGATTGAATAAGCAAAAGTAGCAACGCTTACATTCTTTTTTTATTAAAAGAAATTATGCAACAAATTTCTGATACAAAAATTGTATTTGATCGTATTTGCAAGATGAAAAGCTGTAGCGATATCTCTTCGTGTTACCTTGAAAGTTCAAATTTTAATATTTCCAGTATGATATATTTGTCAAATAAATATCATTTTCTTATTTTTCTTCTTTACTAGAATGATGAGGCAAAGCAATGTAATTAACTGTAAATGAAAAAAAATTATGCCATGTTTCATAACATTTACTTAAATAACCGCTTGAAAAATAAAAAGTAAAAAGGTTTTATTTTCTATATTTAATAACACATCACTCAATAAATTTGAGGCCTATTAAGAAAAATTTTTTTTAGAAAATTCACTTTATTCATCAATATACTCTCCTTTAAGAGTGATTGAAACATTCATTCCAACACTCTTCAAACTCTTCGACGCCTTTTATGTAAAATGAGCAATCATTTCTTTATTTGAGCAAAAGCTTTTTTCCTGGAGCATCTTTATCATGTTTGCAAAAAGTCAGTATTAACTAGGGGCTAAATCTGGATAGTACGGCAGATGAGAAAGTAAATCATAGCGTAGCACATTTAATTTAACTATTGTGTTTAATCAACACAGAATTCTTTCCTATCCATTGTCTTTAAAATTATAATACTGGGGTCACTAAAATGACTGTAACCTCTAAACCATGGGTTCCCAAACTTTTTTTTCTCGTGGACCACTTTCAAAGTTTTAATATTTTCGGTAGACCCCTTGCTGTTACATTTCTACTGTATTCCCAAAACTCCTAAAATATATCACCCTAATTGGCTTAAGAAGAAAAAAAAGTAGCACATTTTCTTGTGTCCTATTTATTAAAATAATACTTGTGGTTCTACAAAATTATAAACATTTATTATTACAAACAATCAACAATTGACAAAAAATCAACAATGAACTCTGAAATTTAAATCAACAATAAAAAATAGTCATACGTTTTGTTCTTGGCATTCGTATTTATACTAATGTAGATTGCAAGCACAGCGCAAGTCGCATTTCATCCCTTTGCAGGTCTAAACAAGCATCCCGGACGAGCGGGCGCACGGGCGGCACTTTTCAAGTCTCGACATGTGGTGTACACTCTTGTACTAATATCTATTGTTCTATTCAAATCTGTGTTTGAACTGAGTCTCGAATATTTTTGTGTACCTACCTAGTAAGTGATGCTACCTGCCTACGTTGATAGGTAAATCCAAGCCAAAAATTTTGTTCTTTATTATGAAAACCAGAAAATTTTTCGTGGATCCCCATTTACAACTTGTGAAGCCCTGTTTTCTTATCAGGTCTACGTGGACCCCCGTGTGGTCTCCTATGGACCCCTGGGGGTCCCCCTGGACCACTTTGAGAACCTATGCTCTAAACTAACCGTCAAAGGGTCATGAAATTTTGACACGTGCTGTTTGAAGGCTACCCGGAAATCATATAGGTTTTTTAACAATGTTGTTACACATGTGTCAGACTAGAAATATATTGAGTAATGTATTACATTAGAGCTAGATGATATTCATTCTTAAAGATCAGCTTAAAACATGTTTTCATTAATTGGATAGTGATGTCACAGATATATATTCAATTTATTTTTCAGACATAGTTAATTCGTTAAATTCAGAATGAAAATTAGTTACCCAGAAACTTAGAACATTTATTTAGTCAATTTCTAAAGCATTTTTCACTAATGTCTATGAAACCAATTTTAATGACTTAAAATAATTTTCATAGTTTACTTTATTTGAGAATTTTATTCTAGCTATTTTGATGCCAAGTAATAAGAAGTAATATTTTAAGATCATTAAGAAAAGAATCATAACACATTTATACACTAATATTAAAAATATTCTTAAAATTATTGCCAAAAATGTACGTAAAAGTGTTTTACTTTATATGTATTTACTTAAAATTTTGAAATAAATGTTCGAAATTTTTATTACAGAAAATATCTCCATTTCACTTTTTTTTTCAAAAAATTTATTCAAAAAACTAAAAAAAAAAAAAATTTTTTTTAGTCCTTTTGAAAAAAATTGCTTTTTTAATCTACTTTCCTAAAATGAGAAAATTGCCTGTAAATTAAGATGAAGTAGAACTTATTTTCTTACTAAGACCGTAAGGAAACCAAACTAAAACGTTTAGAAAGGACAATTTCCCTGACGTAATGAATTGTAAAATGAAAGTGATGGAAAATGGAAGAAATTATTTGAGGCAATTAGATCTTCATAATTTTTATTATTCTACATTTATTTTCCCAAAATTATGCCGTTTTACAAACGGATTCTCATAGATAAAAAATATAATTAATTTTAACTTAATTACAATATATTAAATGAGTTATTTGATACTTTTAAATTATTGGAAGCTTATTTATGGAGAAAGATAATAAAAAGTAAAAAATAAATAAACGATCTCACAGTTTTCTAAATTATTTCCTCTCATAACAATAAAATTCAGTGAGTTGCAAAGACCATTCGAAACATTTAGAGCTGCATATTTTTAATGATCCAGGAAAATTAAATAAATGAATGACATGCAACTGAATGACATGAGATCACGTCATTCATTAATAAATGATGAACACAGGAGTGTTTCCTCATTTTGTGTGATTTTATCAGCTTTTTCTTTTTTCACGATAGTTTCATACAGAACTTTATGATTATAATTCAAGTGCAAGGAATTTTTTGTAGGAGAAAAAGAAATTTTAGCTTTTATAAAGAGCTTGTTCAAGAAATTTCTTTCATAGAATAATTTACCTTATAATATTTAATAATAAATTTAAATAACAGCGAATTGTAGAACAATTTGGATTTTCAATATGTAATTGCTTAATTTCAAGCTTTTAACTTTAAAGCGTTTCTTCGAACACTCACATTTCACCGAATTTAAATTAAAAAATTAAAAGGGAATTCCTTGTCGGTTAATCCAAAAAGCCAGAAGTTAAAGTGAATATTTATAATAAACATAAGAGAAAGTTATGCATAAGTGGTAAACACATAATTTGATAAAGATAGATCTTTTATTTGAAATTAGATCTTTTAGTAAATAAAAAAATTTTTCCCTTGAAACATATGATAGATGCGCTCAACGAAAATTTTATTTGACTATTTAATCTTTTTTATTATTAATTTTGTAAATTTCGTTGAAAATATCCGCGAATGGGGTTTTTTATCATTAGAATCACAAAAGCAGCTTTCAAATGACACGAGTACGAAAATTCATTTATCAATCAGACAATTTCTTTACTTGAATTTCATCCTCAAACATAAAGTTAATATCTATATTTGTTTTGCCTTTCACATTAATAAGAGTGTTTTAAAACAAATTATGTATATAAATATAAGCAGATGAATTAATTTAAAAATAATTTTCTTCTCTTTTTATAAAATAATACTTATAATCCTTACAAAATAATAATTATCAGAATTAAATAATCTTATTAAAGTTTCATTTAACTTTCAATTAAATTTCATGTATATCAATATTTACCAAATGATGAAAAGGAATAAAGTGGTAATTGTTTTAATATTTAATTCAATAAGTGCTGGACGCCATTGTAATAGCCTATCAGTAATGAGAATTTTTATTCGAATATCTACAAAATGTCAGAAACAATTGAAACTCTTACTGCCAAATAAACCTCTAAAGTAAATTTAAACCCAGAAAAGTGTAGGTAATATAATACAATGAGATAAAATTTCTCCCTTTTTTCTGAAAATGTATACCTTGTTCTGCTTACATTTATCATAGAAATAAAATAGCTTTAACAAAAGATTCTTTTCTTCGATAAGATTTCTTAAAACGCTTTCTATGTAAATACATAAATATGACATCTCAAATAACCTTTTTCTCATAAATTTGAAGGTATAAAAATCATATATTTAAATAAAAAAATTGGAAATGCGGAAAAGAAAATAGTGTCAGGAACTGAGATAATATAGGGATAAATTTGAAGTCGTCAAAGTAATTTCCTCAGCAAATCTATTACTAAAATATTTTATTTTATTAAGATATTTAATGTGGAAAAAAATTCTTTAAATATTGAAAAATTTTGGATTTAAATTAAGAATTTAATATCAATTACTATAGGAGAATGTCTATTGTTACTTTAGCAATTGATTCTCTTTCACATGCATATTTTACTGGATAAATTAGAAAATACAAAATCTAATGCAAATTTTTGGTTCACAAATGTTCCCACCCCCATTAAAATAAGCTAATCTGTTTAATGGTTTTTTTTTTTTTTTTTTTTCAAAATCAAGATTTAAATAAGTGAGAAAATGCCAACCACGTATTAAGTATCGCTGCAGCTTTATAAGTTTGAAAATATATAATTTCTTTAAAAATATTATATTAAACATATGATTTCAGATTCAATTCTATCCAGAACGTCCTGGTTACTTCCATAAATACCATAACAATTAACATCTGATTCAGCATTTGCTATCTGAATTCATATACTCATTAAAATGACTACCTTAGAATGAAAATTATGCTTCCATTTGCTAATTATAGACAATGCGATATCAGAGAATCGTGTTTTCCTTTTGCTTCTGTCCTACAAACGACTGATAATAAAGTAGTCTTAAACATTATCAATTTAGAACTGCCCCGTATTTGAGATAATATAGTATCATTGTTTGAAAAGTACTTATATTACAATAGATGACCCTTACTATCCTATATTATTGTAATCTAGTAATATGTTGATAATGTGATAGTTAGCACATCACACATTTAATATTATCATATAAGTGTGCCAGTGGACTAACATTGATTTTAGATGGAACACATTGTTAATTACCATACTATAATTTCTAACTCTTGCTGAAACCAATATTTAACAAGTTCTATAAAACATTCAAACAACATAGAAATAATATCATTTGATCTCTTGAAAATTTGAAAAATTTTAGACATGTTTAGCTGTTGTTAGTGTACATTGCTGTTACCGTTATATTAAGAATAACTATGAGAAACAGTTAAAAATGGCTGTTCATGTAATAAGTAATCTATGTCCGCCAATTTACATCTCAAAGTAATACTACCTAATTCATATTGGTCAGGTAATTTACTGATTATATAAAAATTTAATTTATTGCATTGTTGTATTATGTTTCAGTAAGCATCCGTTATTGTTTTATATTTATTTATTTCCTTTCAACTACATATATATATATATATATATATATATATATATATATATATATATATATATATATATATATATATATATATATATATATATATATATATATATGCATAGAGTGGTATTATCACTATTACGAATTATGTTAGTCTTTTAAAAGTAATTATAAATTGCTTTATTAATTTTAGTTTAATTTATAACTATACTTAATTATAAAACTAATTATAATAATAAATTTAAAAATGAGACAGATAAACACTTTTACCCTATTCTTAAACTGAATCAAATATCCTTAGTTAATGGGAATTATAAGTTAACGGTTAAAGTTATAGCTACACAAGTCATTATCTCTTAAGTCAAGAAATGGTTTGCCCATTAATTTATAAGTGATATTAATTTTTATATAATGAAATTTGCAAAAAATTTGAATATAAATTACGGTTATGATCAGAAATGAAATAATTTTATTTTTCGTAGTACTTAATTTGTTTTACTAAAGAGTCAGAAGAGAGTAGTGTCATAAAAGAAGGATTAGAAGTCCATTCACAACCCTTTCGCAGAACTAATTTCACTACATTAAAAGAGATTAAAGAAGCAATATTGATAATGCGATCTGAAGATTTGCATAAAATATTTCAGAGCCTTGCCATTCTTTGGATAATTTGATGAAGGTACTCGCAGCAGCGCCTCCTAGCGGAGAATTTATTTTTTCATGGAGCAGCCTCATAAATCTGCATTAATATTAAGTGCGTAAATATTTCTTTTCGTAAATCTGCTTTGATTTATGAAGGTAAAACTTTTAATACCTGATCGTGGCAGGAAATTCGAAAAAAGAAGTAGTTATATAAATTAGAATCTTGAACTGATTTTTTCTGTTTCTCATCTTATATTTGGTCACTTGAAAATTCATTAACATGGATTAATTTCCAAGCGGGGTCATTTTCGGCGACTGACTGTTTCATGACATGTCTAGACAGCTTAATTATGAATCAGAAACTTCTAGACACTTCTAGAATTCTTTATCTTTCCAATAAATCATATACTTTTATGCGAATACACAGAAACTCGTAACTACAATCCTTCGCACTAACTTTTCTTAATCAATATTCCTTTCAGAAAGAGAAGTTTATCACTAAAAAGAAAATTAAACTGTGATATAAAAATAAAATTTTTACAAGGAAAAAATATGAAATCAATTCATTATTTTTTATCATTATAACTAATTTTATTTAGATGGTATAAAAAAAAAAACTCTTTTTTAGAAAGAAAAATTTTATCTTTTCAAAATTTCCTGTCTAGAAATTTATCAATAAAATTTTAATAAAAGCAGCTTAAGAAAGATTTCATTGTAAACTCTTTTCTGTTTTGTTAAAAAAAGAAGTGTTTGCATTAAAATATTTTGCTTTTGAATACTAATAATTACTCCGTCTTTGCTATTGTAATGGACAAGGTTAATCCTGTTAGTAAAAATTAACTTTTGCGATCAAGAAGTGATCGTAGAGAGAAAACCAAACAAAAGCATTCCAGTTAGTGAAAGTAAATTTTTGTCACCAGGAAATGGCAAACAAAAAAATGAATTTACCAAAGACAGCTTTTTAGAAAGTAACAGCTCTCTTCTGATTTCAAGAGGAGAAAGCCAGCTCAGAGGTTATCCTCTATCCTTGATGGTAAAAGTAAGACGCATTCTCTTGCTTACACATTTTGAGATTATTCTTCTCTCACCTATAGTTTTTCCTTCTAGTATTGCATAGATGACAAATACAAGTTAATTGAATACTGTCGTTGCAACAGTTTATAAAGTTTATGTATAAAATATGAATATAATCTCATGCAATATTAAGAAATAATTGACATTCTGTTTTACACATATTTGCATTAAATGTAAATTTCAGAAAGAAACTTTCCGAAGTATTAAAAAACAGTTAATACAAATTCCAAAACAATAAATTATTTATAAAAGTAGAATTCGCATGAAAATTTAATTCTATAACACAAAAAATCAATTCATCTTAAAGTTATGGTTAAAATATCGTATGAAAAAGAATAATGATACAAAGAAGTATTTAAATTAACGATCCAGTTTCTGAACATAATTTTAAATTTAACATGCTGTTCAAATACTAAAGACACTTATTTAAAAACACTACAGGTCTTATTCCTCTATTTTTTTATCAAGAAAGAAATTATATCTACCTGTAGATAGGGTTGCTTATATGTATAGATACAATACCTCAATAAGTAAATGAAAATTTAATGCATATAGCCGAAATTAAAGTGACTTAATCTTTGATGATAGCTAAAATATTATTACAGAAGGGAAAAAATTACTTTGTTAAGAGGGTGCTATTAGACCTACTATTAATATTGCTTTGATATTTAAATACAAATCAAACAATCTCATATATATGTATATAGTTTTATAAAAATTACTTTTTTATTATTAACTCATTAAAATATAAACGCAAGTAACAATTTTAACTTAAAACTAGAGTGAAATTTCATTAACAGAAAAACATCAAAAACAAATGTATTCCTTTTTCACCTGGAAAATTATACAAGCAGAATTAAATTCATTATGAAATCACAACAAGAAATAAAAATAAAATATAGAATGCAGAAAATTTCTCGTATTATTAGAGGAAGTAATGTGTAATGATCATTGTGATATTAACATAATATAGTGATGTTCGGGATTTCGTAAGTATTAAAAGTCAACAAGAACTGCAATATGTACTGTGCAACAGGTGAGGAATTAGAACATTTTAATACTAACAGAAAGGTAAAAAAAAAAAAGTGTGCAATAAGTTCAAAAAACTGCATACCTTTGATCTACTCCAGTGACTCAATGTTGACTTTCTTCTACATAATCATTAATCGACATTCTTCTATCGAGAATATACTTGATAACATGTTTTTCTTATTTCAGGGGAAATTAGTTTGATAATACAGTTAAAATATAATTAAAAATTTCCTCATTACTTTACTTTCCATACAGATTGATACGAATGTTGTAAGCAATTAATTAATTCGCCGTTTACTTCTAGAAACTTATGATACTTCTAGAAAACGATGTATATTATATCGAGATTAATATAAATATCATGGCCAGCGATGGGATTAATTTTAAAATAATACACGTTGTTTTGAATATTGACAAGACTATTCAAAAGAAAATTTTAATAAACGAGATATTAATTTATAATAGATTTCTCCCATTATATATTCGGAATGAAAAGGTGTGGCTATATGAGCGTCTGGGTTCTCAAAATATTATTATACATCACTTACATAGCGCCTGCCTTGGCTAGAAACACATATTGAACATTTGTGTAATATAATACAAGCACGGACAAATCCTTTCGCGTTAATGAGTGGTTCCATTTATTAAACTGAAACATGATGCATTTCAGATATGTAAATCTTTACTTCTAAAGTATTACATTGGTATTATAATTTATAAAATAAATTTTCGTGGATAGGAAACTCACATTAAAGTTAAAAATGCATAAAGTATTTTATCCAAACAATTTTTCTTAATCAGATTATCTTATTAAAGTATTTAAATATCTTTTACATAATAACTAAATTAAATTTTCCAATAAAATTCCGGTTATATGTGATCCAGATCTTTCATAGATGTACATATTATTACATAGAAAAAGAAACATTTTTATTGCCTAATACTATCTTTTTGTAGATAACGGGATGATATTTTCAAAAGTGGAAATCAAACTAATTGCACTTATCTTTTTCCACGATGATTGCATTGCAAGACAGGATCTTCGATTACTGTTCAAAGTAATGACTCGATTTTATATCAATCAACCTATACTTTTCAGTTTCATAATATTATACTAGACTGTTTTCTTAGTTCGTTTTATAGTTATTGATTTTAACAAAATAGGTTCATACAAGATGATTTTGACATAAAATCAATAAAACTTGGAAGTGTTTATTTTATATTTATTGTTTAAGTTTGTATTGCGTTCATAGGAAAATTTCGAACACAATGTTATAGTAGGTACAAGTAAACGAAATATTTGTTCCGCTTCCGGAAACAGGAAGGAAGCCATTAATGTGGATACGGTTCACTTTTTATCTCCTATGATAAGTGAATGTGCTGGAAAACTAGAAATTGTGTATCTTCATACAATGGCGATTTATAACAAAACAAACAAAACAAACAAAAACAAAAATTATCGAAATTCATTTATTATTTCAATTAAGTCCTTTAGAAGGATCTGTTCGTTTAAAACGTTTTCACATAATAATAATATAATAAATAAACTAAACTAAACTCCGTGGCACGACAGCCCTGGGCCAAGGCCTACAGTGCCCATAACTGTTTTCCTGACCGAGGTCCCTGGGATGCGAAACATATGTCCCAGTTAGATGGTCAGCCTAACGTAAGACCCCCAGTGTTTAGTTCCCAAGCATGCTTGGTACTCAGTTAATCGACCCACTGAAGGGATGAAAGGCTGAGTCAACCTTGCCCAGCCCGAGGATCGAACCTCGGACCTGTGTCATGGGAGCGTGAAACGCTACCACTAAGCCACCGAGCTTCTAATATAATAAATACATGAAAGAAATATTTTGCCTAATTAAAGAAACTAATGGGAACTCACTTATCTACTCACGGAATTTTTTATTATTTATAATAATCAATGAATAAGTTATTACAAGGAAATATAAAAAAAAATCAGATAATCAAAAATGATGATTCATTTCAAAAAAAATGAATTACTATGAAAAAGCTTTAAATGAAAAAAGTTCTATTAATGTGGATTTAGTTAAAATAATAAATGAAATAAAATGAATTTTCATTTTTGTTTCTGAAAAAGACCGCTATGTGCTTTGGTTCATTATCAGCGCATGGCATATAAATTTCTATCACTAATTCTTTGAGCAAGTTTCTTATTCTTTCAGCATGAATAAATTTTAGTTTCTTGTTCTTATCACGTTTTACAATAAATAACGTGTTTAACAACAAGATAACAAAACATTACAAGGGTTTTCTCAGAAGTTATTTTTGCGTATTAATTCGAATGAACAATCAGTTACAGAACTTTTGAAATATCTGCTTAAAATAATCATATAAAATAAATGTAATAAATTCGATCGAATGATGATTTTAATTTAATCATTTTTTATAACAAATGACTGTATTTATTAAATGTATTAAATATTGCATTTACTTAAGCTCATGTGTTCTTAAAAGTATTCTAAAAAAGAAATAATTCGTCCACACATTCTGTAAATAAGTTTTTTATTGCGCCTAGAAATACTGAAAAAGTAAATATTATTTCATTTTCAACAGAGAGTAATGAAGCAAATCAAAACATGTGTGTAAGTTCTTTTCCCCTCTCCATTTCATTCTTTTCTTCAAACCAATCATTGGAAACCGAAATACATTTTCTTGAAGCAATTTTATGATGAAAAATTTCATGTTTAAGAAAACATACATTTAAAAGAAGAAAAGTTTTATTTGGGAATGGTAAATTATATTACACAAATGGTTGCTAATAAACACAATTTTTTTGTTGAGGGCAATATTATTTGCTTTAAACGAGCACAATAAAATTTTATTGCTATGAAAAGATTGCTGTTATCTTATTTATTTCCATTCTTCTGAACCTTAGATTTCTTTTAAATCAATTTCTTTTTTATTCTCAAAATTATTTAAAGCTTAATGTTAATAAAAAACATTTAAAGGAAATTGCACAATAAAGTATGCACTTTCTTTTAAATATGTTAAAATCAAATCTTTTAAAGAAAATTGATAATGATTGAAACTTATTTTATATATGTTGCAAAAATAAATTGTATAATACATACATCGATTATCTTGTTTCTTATGTAAACAGCATAAAAAAGAGATAAATTCGACCATAAAAAATTCGAATTTTATATTTCAGAAAAGACAACAATTTACACTTTGTCCATAGAAAGTTTTCCCAGGAAATATTTATTTTTCTTTTTAATTGCGATTTTGAAAGAAACTCAATAATTCGAATTTTCATTTCTTTCCAGAAATAAAAACGTAATGCTGCTTGTTAGTACAATTCAATATTTTCATGGTGTAATATTTCAAAATTTTTTATTTGCGCGCTAAGACTTAAGAAAAATTGTCTTCGAAAATTTTCTGCATTAGCTTAATATTATTTTAATTGCAATAGTAGTAATACTTATAGTTTAATATTATTTTAATTAAATTATAATTTAAGAAAAACTGTTAAGTAAAGTGATAACAATTTTCTTAAATTTCGTTATATATAAATTCTTTTTTACTATAATTTTTCATTGTGACTCTTACAATGGATTTTTAAGATGAAAAAAATTTTCATTTTGTCGACAGCAAATAAATTTGTCAAAATGTCCAATCAAATACTAATGACGTGAAAATTTCGTCCATTTAAGTATTAGTTTCTATCGCTTTATTTGTGTTAGCAATTTCGTTTTTTATGTATCACGAATAGCAAATAGGGAAACATACAACGAATAAATGTTTTACCGATTTGCATACTGTCCAATTGTAGTCCAATACTTTTTGCTAACTTTCTTCTTCTTTCTTATCCCCTGGTCAGACTCAGACCAGGTCCATGACATCCTTCGCCTTCAAAGAATCGAGGACAGCTCCAGGGTTGTATAAAGGTTGACGCTTTGAAAAGCCAATTGCAGTTCAGTAGGTGTTCGGGACTGGCTTCGTTAGTATTGCACGATGTGCAGGTGGGAAAGACTTGTTTGTCCTGGGAGAACCGTAGAGTCCGAAGATGGCCGGATCTGAGTCTGGACAAGGCAGTCAGATCACGTCTTTCACCGTCGAAACTCAAAGATCCTCCAGGATGAGAGCCACAGTACCAAGGATGAGACGGTGAAGCCAAAGGCGTCAAGAACATGAAAGGGCTTCTGATGGTAGTAGCTACCCTGAGCACCTAAGAAAGCAGAAGTCCGACTTTGCTCGTCGACCTGTTAACATTAGCTGGATAAAGTGGAATGGCCTTCACGTGTTGGGTGGTCCTACCAGGAGTATACACTCCCGACGAACTTCGCCCATTCCATCCAGTGTCACCACCTCGCCACGGTGAGGCTGTTAGACAGGACTTTGAGGGGGTCTTGGTAGTATGATTCCACACTCACAAAATAGTTGGTTTTTACTAGCAAAAACTGACCCAGGTAGGAGTAACAAAATTACTTTGTGTAAAATACAATATATTCTATCATAAAACTCCCGACAATTAAATGATTAAGATGTCAATTACATATATATTTATCTCAACATAAAATTTTTTAATCTTTAAAATTTTATGGTGATATTATTGAACTTTGATAAAGATTGAAATAGTAATGTGTTGGCAATAGGAGATTTAATAAGTGTGGCATAATAAACAAAATTTTACTCATTCATGTATTTTAAATATTTTGCTTCTGTTTAACAAATAAAAACTGATATTCAGAATTTATCATAAAAGTATAAGTAATATACTATGTAAAATAATATAAGTAGACAAAACATTGAAATAATTAATCAGTTATAAATAATATTTTAAATCATATAATAAGCTGAATGTCATGATTAATAAATATTGTGAAAAAAGGTAATTTAGATTGAGAGAAGAAACATCATTATTGAAGGATGCGTATAACTTTAAGCCAATATGAATGTGACACTTATGAGTCAATGAGTTTTGGGAATGATTTCTTCTTAATGAATCGCCATGATTTTTTAATGGCATGGTAATCAAAATGACAAATTTATTCTAATGAAGAAGAATTTTGAAAATAATTAATGGCATTCAGAGAAAATCGCTTTTAATAATATAGTGAGCAATACACACTTCAGGAGGTTTCATATAGTAATTTTTAGAGAACGAATTTATTCTAATAAAATATATTTTTAGAATCCTACACATAATTTCGACTTAAATAACATAAAGATCTTCAGTCGATCTCTATTTATGTTCATTGCTCGAATGATTGGTCGAAAACTACCATAATCTTATGTCACTTAACTGTAGATATAGCCTGACTGGGCATCGTAATCATTACCGGACTATAGTAGGTTCTATACCCGACTTAGCTAAAGATCCGTCGAGTTTAGTAATTTCGGCTATGGCATATAAAATAGATCAAGGTCATAATATCTAAATAAAACATTAAAACTGGAAAAAGCTGGGGGGCTTATCTTTGGTATTTGCTTCTAAATTTAGATGACCTAAGCATTTTTGGAGGGGATGAGGTCCACTAAGTGACCAACTGTTTAATTTGCCCTTAATTTTACCCTTTATAGTACTAAAAGAAGACGTAATTTTAGTGGCAAGCTACTGGAAAATAAAACAATAATACGTCAAGGAAGCGCATTGATGCATATAGAATATTATATAAAATAATCCCAAATACTTTTCCAATCGAGCATCGAATTCATGAAATTGCACAGAAAAACAGCTATGCAATAAAACTGCAAGTGTTTTAATATCTGATAGTGTTAAAAGTATAGTGTAAAATATAGTGTTAAAAGAGATCTCTTAAAACCATATAATGTATAAAAAAAATTTTTTTGAGACGGATCTTTCTTTTCCAAAAAATGCCACAATAATCTAAAATGTTTTTTTACTGGACATGTGCAACAAAATATTTCAGATAATTTAAGGTATTCATACATAAAAATATCGTTGCCATTTATTCAAAATGCTATCTCGAATCTTTGAATGATATGACAAATTTTAACTGCAGGTGTTTTTTTGTTTACCAGCTGCAACTGAAGTCTGTTTGAAAAGAAAAGGAGCTTCGATTATCTTGAGCACTTTAACCTTTTGTAGACCGAAAAATCTCAAGTTTAACAGAACATATTTTTGGTAAAATATTTCTTTATTATTCTGGCTGGAAATAAATCTTATAAGTACGTCTTATGAAATAATGAAACAAATACATGTATTCGATACAAATTATTTTTATAATAAAAGCTATTAGATAAATTTATCAAGTTAAAAATTATTTTTATACTATTTCACTTGAAAATTATTTCGATACAATAACACAAAACAGCGCTTATTAATATTAAGAAAATAAATTTTTTGTGTGCGTAAGTTTAATTACTTATGAAGACATAGATGTATATAAGGTAAGAGGAAATAAAATTTGACATTTCTAACTCTTTTTTTTTCTGCATTAAAATTATCAAACAATAAAGAATTCAAATTTTGAAATGGTCATAGTAATGTAAAATCCTAAATTTATTTTTTATCGAATTAAAATTGTTTCATTTGATCATTCTCAAACAAAAAGAGCCAAATATTTTGATAAAACTTTCTAAGTTTTGTTTTGTTCATAGAAAAACATTTCCTCTCCAATCAAAGGCATAAACGACAAAAAACATATCATTTATGTTTTTGATTAGTCTTACATGATAAAATATTTTGCGTAAAAGCTTTCATCAAAACATTTGTGTTTATTTAACTAATGTTTGCAATTCATTTTTATTTTCTAATGAATAAGAAAAATAACATTTTTTATTATATAATAAATGTATGATTTCAAAACTATTTAAAAACAAATTTAGCTCTTTCAAATCTCAGACAAAAATTATTTAATTTAAGATAGAAAATTATAGATTAAAAGATATCGAATATTTAATTTTTTTATTTTTCGTCTACAGGTGTATGATAAATACATGGTGATGACTTATTCGATTTACGTACCTATATTTTACCATAATGTATGCCATTGACCTATTTTACATCAGAGTTGATATCTTTCTTTTATGATGACTTTTACCCTTTTTATAATCATTGTGATAAGGGTTTTTTTTTTTTGGATATAAGATTTGTGTTCTATATCCGCTTAAGATTAAGATTTGATTTAATAAATAACTGTGTAACAACTTTAAAAAATATGCCTACGCTGGCTTGGTTGGGAAATGTTTCATTTTTCTTTCTTTAAAATAGCAGGTTTTACACCCGAGCCAGACAAAGATCAGTCAAATTCATTAATGGCCACTGAAGGATACCTTTGGGCGTGGCAAAGGGGTCTTCTGCTAGTACCCTGCTTCTAAATAAGAAATACTTCCACCTGGCTGCTTCCACTAACTGGTCTAAGTATAGGGAAGTTTAACGATGCAACAAGTGGCATCATAAAATAGGAATAGCCACTAACACACAGAAAAATAGATCATAGACTAGATATCCTTCACGTGAGATGATGCCACTTCGGGTAGAAAGCCAGCTCAGAGGTGAGGGCCTTCTTCTAGGTCTCTACTTCTAAATTATGAGTATCTCCCAGTTTCGGAACTACGATGACCAACCCACGGTATAACATGTGGCACCGTGTAGTGACGAAATAAGAAATAATCCTAGTGTGTAGGTATTTTAAAAACAGTAATATTTTCTTCGTATTTGCTTTACAAATAATAAAATTCTTATTCTAAATTTTTTTAATGGAATGAAATATAATATTTTTTATATTTCCCAAAAGTCATGCATTTAATAATGAATTTCAAACTCTCATAATTTTCCATATAATTCCACACCAAACGTGTTAAATTGATTTAATAATTGGTAGATTAAAAATAATGCATGCCGCCCAACTTGTCTAGTGGTCAGAGTGCCTGATTGCGGAAAGGGAGGTCCTCGATTCGAATCCCGGTTCGGACATGGATGTGCTTTCTCTCTCTATCTTACCTGTCTTCGTCCTTTCCATGTATGAATAGGTTGTAAATGGTTGCCTAACCTATAAACGGGTTCCTGTGGCATGTGTGTACTGAGGAAGTCAGACTCCACACCAAAATATGGTTCAGTTGGAAAAGTGGAGCAGCGCGCCTCATAATGCCAGCCTAGCTAGCACATGACAACAATAACAACAAAAAAATGCATTAATTAACCATTTTTCTTTGTCCTCCGATGTTTCCAATATAATATTTATTATTCCATCTTCATATAAAATAATGCATTTTAATTAGTATATTAATGTGATGCAAGCGATTTTCCCTCATAAAAAATATATGTGAATTTGAAATTCAAATGCCGGAATTTTAATTTCTAGTGAGCGTCCGGTAAGTTTGACTTCAAAATTCTTGCAGTGATTTTGCAACATTTATTTAGTTGTATTTGCAGCCATACATTATGTAAAATCCTCAATTTTTATGAAAGCACAGTATTCTCATTTTCAAAATTTTATGCAAACATATAGTACAAAAATTATCTTATATTTCATATCGAACTGATAAATTTAAATGTGTAAAAAAATTTTTTGCTCTTAAATACATTCAAATTATACTACAAGAAAATTTAAATATTTTAGAAATTTTAAGTACTAATCGATGATCTGAATATTTTTCTACAAAAATTAATAAAATTAACTTTTTTAACTGTCATAATTATTTTGATTTTCAGAATAAAGTCCGAATTGTGGCGTTAGCTCCGTACTTGTGAAAAATAGCATCAAAAATTTTAAATTGCAATAAAATGCAGTATTAAGTTAAACTAAAAGTTTAATTGCGGTGACCATAACAATCACAAAAATCTTGACTTACATATAGGTAGTTATCAAAATAATAAGACACTTATGAATAAAAGTGATGGTTTTGAATGCGTTTCGCAACCGTTAAATATGATAATAAAGAAACGATATATATATATATATATATATATATATATATATATATATATATATATATATGTATATATATATATATAAATATATATATATATATATGTATATATAAATATATATATATATATATATATATATATATATATATATATATATATATATATATATATATATATATATATATATATATATATATATATATATATATATATATATATATATATATATATATATATATATATATATATATATATATATATATGTATATATATATATAAATATATATATATATATATATATATATATATATATATATATATATATATATATATATATATATATATATATAGATAGATAGATAGATAGATAGATAGATAGATAGATAGATAGATATAGATATTCTATTAATGTGTGGTAGAGCTTTATTGAAGTTTTTTTTTTTCAAAAGCGTAAAATGTCGGACCTCCCAGATTTAAGAAAAGCAAAATTGTAGCTACGAGCTGGAGCAAGTGTGGCCGAAACATCTCAACTTTTAGGCCTCTTTCACACTAGACGATTTTTATCGCACGATAAAAAATCTTCCAATACTTTATCGTGAGAAGTTATTAAAAAAAACCACGCAATAGACTGCTCTTTTTCACACTGAACGGGAAATCAAATTATGTGACCAGTTTATTGTGCGGTTTTTTAATAACTTTTCACGTAAAATTTCGGACGATTTTTTATCGTATGATAAAAGTCGTCTAGTGTGAAAGAGGCCTTAGGCTTTTCTAGAAGTAAAGTGTCTAAAGTCATGAAAGAATACACAGCGTGAAATTGAAGCGGATTGTAATGTCTAATAAGCGCACAACTACATCAAAATTGACTGAAGAGCTTAATCAGCATTTGGATTTTCATTAGTCAATGATTAGAGTTAGAAGACATCTTTATAAAAAAAACATTTATGGCAAAGCATTAATTCCCAAGCACTTGTCATAAACGCCAAACATCATTTACGTAGGTGTGACACTCACAAAACCTGATTTATTTATAAGTGGAAGAGAGTAATGTGGTCTGATGACGAATCATCGTTCATATTTCTCCTTACTACAGGACATGTTTAGAGGATACTAGAACAAGCTTATGATCGTGTTTGTCTTTTTCAAACTGTCAAGCATGGAGGTGGATCTGTCATGGTATCGGCATTCCTGTTGTGGCATTTTGCTGGACTAATCACAGTTCTGAAAGGAACAAGCTTATGATCGTGTTTGTCTTTTTCAAACTGTCAAGCATGGAGGTGGATCTGTCATGATATCGGCAGCCCTGTTGTGGCGTTTTGCTGGACTAATCGCAGTTCTGAAAGGAAGGATAACTGGGGAGAAGTACAGAGGAATTTCAGATGATCGGGCTCGTCCTAAGGTGCAAACATTGTTTTCTGCATAAGTTGGAAATTTGCAAAAGGATAATCCACCTATCCATGCACCTGGATTCACCCAATCATGGTTTGATAAATGACTTTGTTGATGGTGTCAAAGACGTTGTTGAGCCAGTTTTTAAGAACCTCTTTGAAATCGAAGGTTGTATGTACCCTTCTTATGGTTTGACAAAAACCCTTCTTATGGTTTGAGCGTAAAAGATGGTAGTCGGTCTGCGCAAGTATCTGGAGAATACGGCGGAAGCTGATGGACCTCCACTTCTAGCTCTTGGAGTGCGGCTTTGACGACATGGGGCCTGGCGTTGTCGTGAAGAAGTATGGTTTGAACACATGTCCATCAGGTCTTTTCAGTTGAATAGCTTCATTCACGCTGTGTAGCTGGGCAATCTAAAGCTCCTTGTTGACTGTGGCATTCTTTTCAAGCATTTCCCAGTGCACCAAGAGGTCCTTAAAAATCGGCTCAACAACTTCTTTGACACCAGACCAGGCGGCATCAACAAATTGGTCGGAAGAGGTCGAGGTGGGAAGAGGTTGTAAACAGCAACGGCGAATATATAATTGATTAACTTATTGATATAATTATTGTTTTTTGTTTAAATAGAAGTCTTTGGTAAAAACGCTACGAACTTATTTCAATATCGTCCTAATAAATATCGTCTCTCTGCCCACATCATTAATTATATTTTTTATTCATTTCTTTTTTAAATATCGTCTGTTCTAATTATTATTCGAATGAGTTTCTCTCTCATTTTTTGACAAGAATAAGAAGGAAATGTTATGCTTTTCATTTGATATGCTCTTCTGACGTTCTTTGTGATGTTTTGTTCCATCGGTAATTGAGAAGAATGGCCAATGGAAGAATAAATCAATTGGAATAAGCGTTCATAGTTCTTTCACCATTTACCAAAATGACTGATTGAGGAAGATGGATCTGATATTAAGACGCTGGAGTTTTTCCTTTGAAGAGTCGTAAGTTACAGTTAAAAAGTGTCAAAATCTGATAACTTGAAGGCCAAGATTTCAGCGGCAAAACAGCCTCTGTGAATGCAAAACACACTCGCGTACCTGAAGCGATATTGATTACCGCCTTGATATTCTGCATACGACGAATGGCGTACTTTTGAAAGTCCATGAACAACAGTATAAAACTTTTTGAATCTGTTGAAACATTCCTGTTATCAATTCAAACTCTTATCTTCATTATTTTATAAGTTATTCGACATTAAATTTATCTTTAAATCTATAGATATCTTGTATATTTAAGTTCACGAATTATATTTATTCATTCTTCTTTAATTATAAGCATAATATTTATGATAAGTTAAGCGGAATATCACAATATTGAGAAATTGAATGAAAAATATATTTTTAAATTTTACTTTAGCATTAAAAAGAATTATTACAAAAAGCATATTATGTGAAAACTCCAAAATATGGTTCTTTTTTTATTCAAGTTAAAAAGATTCAGTATATCTTCATCTCTGATGTAAAATTGGTATAATCTTAATCACAACCTGGTCAAAATTAATCATGGTTTTACTTAAAATTTAAGAATAAGTATACGCAATGACTATGCATATTTATACCAATGATGCTATTCTTCCATGGTTGGTAAACTAAATAGGTTAAGCAGATGACCTTATATTGATAAAATTTACAATCAGTTTAATATTTTCCTTTGAGTAGTTATTTCAGTAATTCTTTTTTTCTTTCGGTACAAGAGGAAAAATATAAATATTGTGAAAATTTCATTTAACTTCTTTCAGATATTCTTATTAAATCAAAATGTACGAAATCGAAATTAATTATGAGGAAACATGAATATACTTAAAGAATAAGTATTATGCAACGAGTAAATTGAATTAGCATAAAAATAAGTAAATGTTTTGTAAATTCTCAATAATTTATATTGAATACATAATATAATATAAATTATTTTAAATCATATAATTTATAAATGAAATGAAAATCAAACTTAAAAAATATGTGGAAAACAATGTTATTCATTAGATTTCAAGCAATTAGTAATCAATGTGACCCTTTATTTATAAAAATAAAGAATAATTATTTTTAACATCATTAAATAAATAAATGCCAGATTCAGAAAACACATTTGTAAGAATAGCATTTTTTTAATTATTAGAAATAATAAAAACAAATAACAAATAAAGATAACAATTTTCTTTACTGAAAGGAATAACTGATTATTGACCTCTAGAAATACTTGATTGTGTAAAAATAATATTTTCCCAAAGCAAACGAGACATTAATAACAGCTTAATTGGACAAGGACTTATTTTAGGAAAGAATACTATGAATTTAACTTATAATGTCCTTATTAACCTTATAATAATAAGGAACACGAAAACAATTTAAAAATAGAAAATATTAATTTTGGACACACATTGTCAATTTTGTCAGTTTATCAAATGAAAAGTGAATCAAAAATCAGCTTTAGTTTCTATAATATCCATGTTACTAAAACAACAATTTTGAGCATTAAGAATTTTATTCATTATTCTAAAGGTAATATACTCGAAATTTCCTTAGCAATTTAAGTATTTCTTATTTAAAAAATAAATCATTAATTCATTTTACAAAATGTTATACTTTTAGAATATATATATTAAGTTGCGTTCCATTTAATGTTGTATAAATAATAACGTTTTAAAAAGTATTGAATGTTATTCATCATTATATTTATCCATACACAGTTTAAAATAATATTTGTAAAAATATATAATAAAATTTCAACCATTATAAAAATGAAAATCATATATGAATTATATATTTTTACTATCTTCTAAAAAATCACTTATTTTTAAACTTTGAGTACGTCATTATCTAAAATATGTTTAATGAAATTTGGGACACCTAATTTATTACTTATTTTTGTTATGAATATATATTATGAAAGCATATTGATTTCGCTTATTATTCAAATATTCAATTATGCGAAGGGAGTTCGGCACCATTGATAGAAAATTGGCATGATGCCCTCGTATTTTTTTAAATGAGTGAGATCAGAAAAGGCATTGAATATTCCAACAAATATCATGGGCATAATACATTTCTTGTGCAAATTGTAGAGACGTAATATCATGGTCTAAATGTTCTTTTTTTTTTTAACCATAATGTGGTTGTTTCTTTCGTTACAATTGAGATCCTGAGTACGCCTGTTGCGTCACGAGCAAACTCCATGAGAGGTAAGTTTCTCTGCACGGGAGTGGCAATAGATGAAAAAGATAGAACGACGGTAACGGTTGAGTTTTAAAGAATATCTGTGACGAAATAGATAAGTGTTTTAATGTTTGTGATTTGCTTTGCTGTTTGGTTTAAATAAATGTTGTTAATGTTTCCTTCACACAATGTTGTCATCTATAAACAAAACTTGCTCACATTCATTTTTACTGTAAATCCTAATAGGAATTTCAACAACACCATTATATTACGATTCTCATTGGTTTAAAATATCCATGACGTCAGATAACATGTCATCCATGTCATATCGTATTGAGACAGCTTTGTAAATCCGATTTGTCAACGATTTTGCTGCGTGCCTTCAAACTGCATTTTTTGATCAGCAGTAAACAAGGCGAAGTTCCCATCGAATGTGTAAGAATATTGTCGAAGTTCATTTTGTTAGCAAAACGATTACTTATATAAGGAGCAAAACATCTGTTTGAGAAACCGTTTTCCATTGATTCAAAGCCAATAATACATGGACAGTAGGATAAAAGAAAAAGCAAAATGAAAAAGACATGACAAAACATACACTTTATGGTTAGTTTAAATCATTAAGAACGATTTAAATTTAAAAAATTTCCTTACTTAGTAGAATTCTAAATTAGGTTATGTTATGACAAAAAATGTTTTGGAGCTTTATGCTTGTCGGCTTATAGCTCGCATTGAGTAAGATTGAGTTTTTTCAGAAAGCTCTTGCTTACACAGAAAGCTGCCATCTGTTTTCGCACAGGTGCCGTATAATCCGTGATGCCAAATTCTAAGATTGGCGATTCTTTGGTGGATTTTCTTATGTACCTCGTTTTTATTACGTCATACATATGGAAACTTATAAGAATTATACAGAAAATTCAATTTTGGTAACCCTAGTATTTAGCTCATCGCGCACGTCACGATACGTCATCTTGGCAACATTTCTTCATCGCCAAGAAAATTCAGAATTTAGAATCATGGATTATATGGCACCTGTGGCCTGTTTATGTCATTCTATTTATTTATTTTATTACATTACATATATTCAGACTTGTATGCTTGATTCTTGAGATCCGCTTGTAAGTCTTCGTCGATAATAGGAAAACAGCACAATGACAGATGTACAACCACAGAAGAATAACGAAGAAAACACCCAGGACCACGGTGGGAATCGAACCCACACTCCTACGCTCTCAAGCGATTAGCGGTGATGCTTTAGACCACTCAGCCACGGAGCGCCCTATATCATTCTAAATTAATAATTGCAATATTTGTAAACAATTTCTTTTGAATCTTAAGACTATTGCCTTGCTTACGCCAATATTAAGAATTTTTGTTTTTCATGAAATGATTTATATAAAAAATATTTTAATACTATATTCTTAACTCATTGTAAACATTGCTGCAGCGTATGTAAAATGCATAATACCATACGATTGACGAGTTAGTAAAAAACTGAATTCTCACTTTGATTATATTGTGGTTTCAATAATTTTTTTTAATTATGCGATGTTTAATATAGAATAGTTCAGTTTTTTAAATATTACTAAGAGCAATAATATAACCAAATGAGGTTACCTCTCTCTCAAGCCCTGCACATTTTTTTAAAAATTAGAGTTAGATTTCTGTCGGCATTCTTTAACTTTGGACAGTCTGTGGGTAAGAAATATTGATGAAAACACTACATATATAAGCCTTGAGTAGTCAAGATTTAAAAAGTATTATGGAAAGAAAAATGTAAATGCAATTATATTGTTAATAAACATTTTTAAAAGTTTAATAAGATATTTAGGTCTAACTATTGAACATTCAGTACTTAATGAGATATTTTAAATGTGTGTATTTTAAACAAAGCAATTTTTAGAAATTTTAATTTCTTAAACAGGGAAAAAAATTGAGTACTTAATATACCATTTAATGAAAATTCCAGAAGTCTGGTCAATAGAAAGTTTTAACTTTATTTTAGTCATCCAGAATTCCGGATTAAATATTAAAATGGTTTTAAAGTAATTCTATTTGAAAGTATCTCTATCAAAACTAACGATCAAACAATAGACATTTTAAAGTCGTTGTATTAAAGAATCCAGTTTCAAACCGTAATCTGTTGATTTGGCTACCCATTTTATTCTTGCCAGTGGAGTGGGTTCAAATAAGATTCAACTAACAGTTTCTTAGAATTTTACTTCAGTTCGGTTCTCTACATTGAGTATGTATTTCCTTCTAACCTATTGCATTAATTTTATTTATTATTGCTTATGATTGTCTCAATTATTTCACAATTTAAGGAGTTATTATTTTTTTTAAATTCTAACTAAATTCAATCATATTTACTTATATTATTTCTCAATCATTTCTCATTTTGTTCTTTCAAGGAAAATCAGAAACAAGGCACTATTTTAAAATTCCATCAGTAAATTTGATTATCGATCCAGAAATGTACAGTTGAGAACTATAAAGTCACAGACACATATATGGCTTGAATTTAGAATAAAACCAAAGAAATTTAGAAATTGTGATGTACTTTCAAAATAAATTTCATATTTGGATTGTCGAGAAAGTTGTGTAGTGCTTGGCGACGAAATTAAATATCGAGCCCAGCCTCACCAAGAATAATAGAATTATTTTATCGATTTGAAGATTCTACTAAAAAACAATTCAATGTCTTTTTCCTTAAACATGAACCAGAGAAACAATTTTTAGCAAAGAATATTTGAAAGGTATATATTCAATTGCTATTTTTTATTAATATACGAATATTTTATAATTATAAAATAATTAAACTTATAAAATATTTTACATTGATTTCAAATTAAAGATATTGTCAAAGGGTATTGAAAAGCAAGCAAAACTTACACAATGTTATTTAAAGGGAAACGATCTATAAGTATTCGTTATTATTAGTTTACAATTACTATTTACATAATTTCAATATGTAAATATTGCAATTTATATATATATATATATATATATATATATATATATATATATATATATATATATATATATATATATATATATATATATATATATAAATTGCGTAAACTCATAAATAATGCTGCTTTACTCTAACTGCCGATTAATCCGAGAGGGTGGCCGTAAAACAATCTTTAACAATATCACCAGGCTTGTGGTGATAATTACTCTTTCTAAAGTATAACGAAATAATACTCGGTAACCCTTGCACATTCTTTTTTCCGCGACTGAGGCACCCATTTTAAATTTCGCCATTTCTTGATAATTGACACTGGTTTTTGCTACTTGCCATGGATTTCACTGTTAAAAATTGCCTATTTAAAGTAAGCTTGAAGTAGATATATTCCAAACAAAGGAATTAATTAAAAACAGTTTCGCTTTCAAAACCACAAAAAGAAGTTGAATTTCTTAAACAAATCCCGTGAAATGGCGTTTCGGGAAAAGATCATGCTCAATGAGACAAAAGAATTAAGAATGAAAAATAATTTCGAAAATTCCAACCCATCTTTACCCATGGCATTCAGATTTACATATTTCTGATATCAACAGATATAAAGAATTGAAGTTTGTGAATTACCACTGAATAGGAGCCACAATAGGACTGTTAATTGGAACAACTATATCGAAAGGTTTTTACCCCAGTTTTTGTAACCAACAATGAAAACTGGTGGATAAATCTCGAAATTAATGAAAGCATTTCATTTTGATGAAAAGCCACAGTTATTGATTCTTTCCACCAGTATGAATTTTCGGCGGATTTTGCAGAGAAAATAGAATGAATTTAGTTAAGTTCTCCTTATCGATAGGCAAAAAATTGGCCTGCTATATAGGAAAATGTAGGTGAAGAGCAATTATAACTAAATATACCAAGTTCATGTTGGATCATTTTGTGAAATTTTGCGATTTGACCCAAATATTGCAATTTAATGACCGGGACTTGCATTTTATATTTTTATTACATTTGAGTTCTTTAGTATTTTTATTTCATGCACATTTTAAACTTTTTATTAAAAAATTGAATTTTGAATTAAAAATAAAACGATTATTTATTTGTTTTTATGAGAATATAATTAATTGAGCTGTTTTTTTCCAACACATTTTGGTAAAAATTTGCGACATTTGGTGACATATTTATCGAACTAAAATGGTCGACGATATGATACATTGATCCAGAAAGTGGTTTTGATATTCAACCGTTGGAGCGGAAACGCAAAATGGCTCGACAACATCGAGTCAAGGCTAGACAACACTTAAATTATTTTTATGAATTTGTATGGTGACAAATGTATAAAACATTTTTTTAATATTGGAAGCTAATAAAAATCTCCTGCCGTCTCGGTAAATCAACGTAAGTTTTTCTATTTCACAATTTTACTTTATTTGTACGAGTCTGCCGAATCCATAAAAGAACTAAAATTTTCATGAAGCATAATTAAAACTTTATTGACATCTTTGTTTGTGGTAATTTCTTCTTCTTCTTCTTCTTCGAGTTGGGTTTGTATGTCATTGAGCACCTCTGCTTTTATCAGCATTTTGTACTGTTAACTCCAAACCCAATGTTTCTTAGTTCCATTTGCTCGGATCACCCACTTTATTAATAAAGTCTGATAACCCTTTAATGGAATCTAGGTGTAACTCTCTAGTATGGATGATGCCTAAAGAGGTTAATCTAGGGAGGGCAAGAGCCTCGCATTCATAAATGATATGCTTGGCCGTTTCCTCTTGCATATGACATTTCCTGCAGATAGGATCTTGCTGAAACAGTCCCATTTTATGGAGATGTTTTCTGAAATAGTAGTGCCCAGTTATGAAGCCTACGATTAAACGTATCTTCTGCCTAGAGCATCTAAGAATTTCATAGGAAATCCTCGCTGATGACCTACAGATCATACCTTTAGCGTGGGTTTGACCAGGAGATTTGAGCCAAGCTTCATACATCTTCCGTTTTTCCCATCTGCGAACATTGGTTTTTGCGGTCTTCAAATTGATCCCACAAAAAGGTTCTGGACCAATGGGAACAAAAGACGATCCTTGTTTAGCAAGCTCATCAGCCTTTTCATTGCCTTCGATACCTTTATGCCCTGGTACCCATACAAGGATCACCCTGTTTCTAGTTGCCAGTTCTGTAAGAAGGTTTCTACACTCCAGAATCATTTTAGATTTGATTTCGAAGGAATTAAGCGCTTTTAAAGCGGCTTGACTGTCACTGAAAATGAGAATCCGCTTATCGTAGTAGCCCTTCTTCATATTCAGTTGCAGACAGTGGATAATGGCCAAAACTTCTGCCTGGAAGACCGAAGCGTATCGCCCAAGGCTTACAGACAAGCTGATTCTTGGTGACACGCCACAAACTCCCAGACCTGAGAGGCTGTTCTTCAGTGATCCATCTGTGTACCAGATTAGATCTCCTGTTTTGGTTCCAAACATGTTGTTATCCCATTCCTCTCTAGTTTGTGGTAATTTGGCAAAAGCCATTTCTCCAACAGCTTCCTTAAAACAGAACAGAATGAATACGTTTTATATTGATTTCAAAATTAAAAATATCGAAAAATGAATTGAAAAGCGAACATATATATACAATGCTACTAAAAGGAAAAAGATATTTTGATATTCTTTAATTTATCTTACAATAACTATACAATGTATCATATATTGAAATTAGTAAATTTCTTAAATAACACTACTTCATAGTAATTATTGATAAGCTTGAAGCAATCCTTACTCGAAAAAATCCTTAAAAATATTATTATCAAAATTCAAATAATTTTCATTATTTTTTTACTTTTTAATTAATTTAAGTTTATACTGTAAATCATTAAAAAATCTCCATATAATAATACCAAGAATATACAGGTATTTAAATATTTAAGATAATTTTATTTCCTAATTTAAGGCTTTCTTTTCCAGTTGTTGGATAATTTATTTAGAAAAAATCGAAAAACTATATCATTCAAAATTTAGATTTAATTTATCAGAAAAAAATATTGCAATTCATAGTACTAATATATAATACAAAGCATATACTCTTAATAGATATATAAAGAGAAGAAATGAATTTTAGTTTTGTCTTTAAATTAACTCATTATTCCTTTTCCATGCATTTTTTATACATAAAGTTGAATTTTAATTTTCGTAGTAGTGATTAGATTTAAATTGTTAGGGTATCCGCCTTTCGGAAGGGCTGGGGTTAGATTCCCAATGCCACCAAAGGCCCGCCGAGTACATGAGATATAAATGTCAAATCTGTGGAACTGAAAGTTCTGTGATCGGTCGTTGAGCACTTACCATGGGTGTAAAGGTCTGGAGAAAATGTCCGTTCCCTCCAGATCAATGTCAAAATTGAGCAGTTGGTGGAGCCATCTATCGGTGGAGTTTAGAGCAAAGCCATACTTCGTGGTTCACTGGTCAAACGAACGCACCCTACTGACTTAAATTCACATAGCCAACGGTATAGCGAGCTTGATTTGTCCTAGTGTCATAAGTAACAGCAACATATTTAAATTATAAATGATATAATGTCAAAAAGTTTAATTTTAATAATTTTTCTAAAAATTTACTTTTTAATAAAGAAAATAAATAAATAAAAATAATAAAAAAACCTATAAATTAACACTGATAAATATGACTATTTACCAGTCTTAATTTATAGCGAATTTTATCATTTATAGCAAATTTTAGATGCTTAAAACGATTGGTTTCTTTAAAAGTAATTAAATGATTGGTATTATATATATTTTTTAAACCAACAATAATTTACTAATTGGTGAGATGTTTAATCGTTTAATATAAAAGGTGCAAAATACAAATTAAAAGCCTACATGTTCACAAATTTCTAACGATTCTTTGAGATGGTATTCATAACTGCTGCTCAGTATTGCCAATTAAGTTAATTGGTTTTAAAACTGCTACAATTTTAGGAATTTTGCCAGTAAATTTAGCCGCACAAAAACTAGTGTGGAAAGAATAATTTGAGTGGTTTCTTTTATAACAATTTTACTGTGTACTTACTGGAATTAATTTAAGATTTAAGGAAATGTTAATGTTATTATATATATATATATATATATATATATATATATATATATATATATATATATATATATATATATATATATATATATATATATATATATATATATATATATAATTTTGAATTCTTTTGATTAGTTTAATATATTTATAATAAACTAATCAATCTTCTTGACTCAGCAAAAATCAACTTATACCACTAATCGCACTACGATTAGCACTTGAAGAAAAGAGAGGTAAATAACATTTTTTTACAGAATCAGGTCACAAGATAATCTTTTTCTCAACAAATTGCTTCAATTATTTATTAATGTTACAAGATGTTAATAGTTTACATAGCAAAAAGATAAAAATTAAAGTTGCGCTGAAATATTGTTTATTTAAACCAGATTTTATCGCTTTATTGAATATTATTTCTAGTTGAAGTATTAGATGCTGTTATTCAAATTTCTAACAAATTGTTTGCTCAGTCATTTAAGTGTTTAAGACAAAATGTACCTAAAGGATGAAATCAATTTCTCTTTTAATAGTATTCATAACATATACATATTCATATTATTGAATGAAATTTCCTTGATAGTCTAAATATTTTATGGGTCGCAGTCTGAAATTATTCTCAAAGCATTTATCTAATAGTTGCATAGATCTAAAAAAATTAATATATATATATGTATATATAAATCCGGTAAACACCATTTTTTTCTATAATAAAATTCAACTATCTGCCTATCTGCTTTTTATAAAACACATTCCCAAATTATTTTTCAAAATTAAAAATTTTTTTATTTTTCATTTTTTAAAATTTTTATTATTGTTTTTTAAATTTTTTATTTATAAATTTTTATAATTTTTTTTATTTACAAAAATATGCTGTAGATCTGACTCGAGCCTGAGGTAACTAGGTTGATTAGGGTGTTTTTCTCATTATCTGAAATAAGTAAGTTCGAATCTCTTGCTTATCGAATATCCGTCTTATACACAAAAGGCAGAAGGGGCACATTAAAAAAGGTCGTGGTCGCAATGACCTCCAAGTGAAATGATACCTCTGGCAAGTCAAGTATTGGGGGTCTTCTGTTTCTTCTTTTCATCTAAATGACGAAGATTCCTACCCAGCAGCTTTCATCTAATTGGTTCAGCCCCAGCTAAGTACCAGAAAGAATACCGCAACATACAAAGATCCTGGGGCCTGAGCAGCTACCAGGCGCGTCGGCAGGTGGTGGATCGCCGAACGTCCTGTAGGAATGACAGGATAGCCTTGAATACAGAATCAGAGGCCGCGAACCAGCTCCCGTAAACCCTGGTGTTATGCGACCCGTGCCTAGGGCTATTTGGCACCGCGGTAATGGTGTCTTAACGGAGCCTCTAGTTGTCTGGCGAACTTCTAGAGCTTTTCTGCCTTGCCCAGTTACTCAGGCAATGCTGGGTGGACTGTTATATTACCTGAGCTTATTAATTGTTATCTTATGGTTTAAAAGACACAAGAGAGCCTATCTGCAGGAAATGTCATACGCAAGAGGAAACAGCCAAGCATATCATTTACGAATGCGAGACTCTTGCCCTCCCTAGATTAACTTCTTTAGGCATCATCCATACTAGAAAGCAACACCTAGACTCCATTAAAGGGTTATATATCGAACTTTATTAATAAAGTGGGTGACCCGAGCAACTGAAACTAGGAAACATTGGGTTTGGAGTTAATAGTACAAAATGCTGATAAAAGCAGAGGTGCCCAATGACACACAAACCCAACTCTAAGAAGAAGAAGAAGAACATACAAAGATTTGACTTTATTGTCGAGCGTCGAAACACTATTATCATAAATTTAAAATTTCCTCCTATTAAACAGACTGCATCCTGTCAATTCGGTCCTCATGTGTCAGGGGATAATCCAAAACAAGTCAAATGATGGTCGAGGCATAGTTAAAAAAAACCATATTTTGTATGTTGTTAAAGAAAAATTCATAATATCAAGGCATTTCTTAAGAAAATTTTTTAACTTCATAAAAGATAAATTTTCGCAAATATATCAGAAATATTCGTTAAAATTAAATGGAAAAAATTTTTTAAAGATATTATGTGTGTAGATTTAGATATTAAAGATATGTTATGTTGACATAACAAGTATTCATGCTTAAATTTTTATTTTTGCTATTACAATAGAATATCAGCATTCATTTGTAATATAAAAACAGTAGTATTTAAAATGTGTTATAAATTTATAATTATTATTTTTTAAGAGAAAATCAACATTCAGAATCAAATATGAACACAAAAACAAATATTTTATTTACCGATTTTAGATTCTGAATACTGTTTTAACTTCCCTATATTACAAATGTCCAAGTTGCGACTGGGCAGTTAAAAAAGAATAATATAAATACAAAATCATTTAATGGTGAGATTTATTCTACAAATAACACAGGAAAACTTTAAGATTTTTCGTCCAATGTAGCTATGATAATAAGTATAAAATAAAATGACAAAAACAGTACTTTCTAGACATTTTATTTTAAAAAATTTAAAAATTTTACAAATGATAATGAATGCATTAACAATTGGAAAATAAAAATACCCGAATTCAAAAAACGCTATGGAAAACAGTGCTAAAAATGAAAGCCACCATATAACAAATATTCAAAAATCTTTGCTCCCACATTTTTTCCCCTAAAATTTAAATTTTTTCATGTATGCCTATTTAATCTTATTTTTAAAAAAAAGTAGGAGAAAATATAATATTCGATTACTTACTTTGTTTTCTTACACCATATTTTTGTTTTTAAAATAAAGATTCTATTGAATTTGCTCTCTATAATAGCTTCTGAGAGAAGCAGAATAAGAAAGCAGAAACATTGCTTTCATCTCACGTGAAAGCTATTCAAGTGAGATGAAAGCGATAATATGTTAAACATATTCAACCCTTTACTCCATTTGGAAAAAAAATGTTTTTTTCCAAATGGAGCAAAAATTCTAAAGTAATCTCTTAATCATTTCTTTGTAAAATAGAAATATCTTATTTTAATTTTTTTTTAATTTTGTAGGTTAAATTGGTAAAATTCAACCAAGAAGTTCATCTCAAAGTAAATGCATTTCTAGAACTTTTAATTGTATATAAAGAGTTTTTATAGAAAAAGCACATATCATATCAAAATGCACGATATGATACCCATTTCCGAAAGAATCTATGATTTCTTTCTCCTTCATTTTCATAAGCGTGGTTCTCTGTCTTCTAAAAATTATATTCACCATAAAATTTATCATGTTAAGATTTTTATTATTTAATCACACACACACAGTCATTTGGAAAAAATTAATGCAATACTTTTTTAAAATATTAAACTTGATTATAAAAGCAACTATATTCTTCAATGCCTTGGTCTCTCCGGGAGAGATCTGATGGAGAATCCACTTATGGTGCTGGACTTTTTGAGGGTGTACGCGCTCATGGACCTGGTCTAGCGCTGCTGACCTCGGGGGCATGCAACAACAACATAAAAGCAACTTCTATTAGATTTTTATGACTTCACAAAAACAGAATTAAAAATTAATTAAATAGTAGACATTTTCAGCAATATAAAAGGCATGTATAGTCAGTTTTTGAATAAACCTTGAATAGTTAAAGAAATTCACATAGGAAATAAAAGGAAAGTCATTTGTAAATTTCACATTGAAAAGACATTATTGTATCATCTATTCAAACCATTCAAATCAGTGCCATTCTTCATTTTACGCCGATAGCAACAATATAGTAGAAAGAATCGTGGCATTGTTACCACCAAGAAAATTTGCAAATTTTATTAAAAATCCGTCTCAAAACACAGGATAAAGTGCTTGTAAAAGTAGTTGTATCTCATTCTCTAAATGCTCGATATGTTCACATTTTTCAGTTATGACTGATTTAAAGATCAACATTCAAATTTTATGAAAAACAATATGTGTGATTTAAAGATGGAGATTATCATTCAACAATTCAATATTGCCTATTTCCGTTGAATTTTCTTCTATAAGATATCATTAACTAGTTAAAATATCATAAAGATGTTCCACAATTATATTTCAAAAACTTTAAACAACCATGGATCACGAAAAATGTTATTTTACCTACCTGACACAATTGGAATCTCAATTTAACAGATCAGACGATCCATTACAATCAGTCTGTTTGATAATCGATGGTAGATTATTTTAAGAAATTGCAACGGAGGTAGCAATAATTGATACTTTTCTGCTATCAGTAGCAGTCTCTTGAATTTTACAATCGAATTACATCAATATCTAACAAAAGATCGTGCACATATATTAAACAAATCTTCAACATCTACATATTATGTATAATATGTAGATGTAAAAACGAACTTTCAGAATAATTTAAAATATAAACTATTTATTTTTTAAACTTTTCAAAGTAATTCAGTAATATATGATATCGTCATCAATTTCGCACCTGCTGTAATTAAACTTTCAGCTTTACAAGCTGTAATTAATGTGTTTACTATCAAATCATATAACCTATATCAGTTGCCTTATCCAAGATAGCCTTTAAGTGCGCGAACCATTCAATATTAATATTCATCTCAATATTAATACTATCATTGAAATCGAGTTCAACTAGTGATTAATCAGTCATCGATTTCTATCATGATAATTTACATAATTTTAATTACTAAAAGTGACTGATATATGTTCATATAACTTCTCCAATCTGAAGATAATTGCAAGACGCGCGATCTCATTTTCTTTTTCCATATTTCTCTTTATTCTTATCCTTTCAATGGACAAGAATTATTGTTGCAGTTAAATCCTTCATCAAAAACTGATGCCACAATATATGCATTGTAAAATGTATCGCATTTAAATGATGATTTTTTTAAAAAAAAAACTATCATGAGAACAAAAAGTAAAATAAAAGGGGGAATACATGAAAAAACAACACTTAGCAATAGAATGTATTTAATTTTACATCTTAAAAACTACATGTTATTTTGATTTAATTAATTATTTTTCTGTATTGAATTGGCCTCTAAATTCTTTTACTCTATTAACGTATTTTATTTATTCGGTACTAATAAACTGGGAAATAATAATTCATTGGTCAATGATCTGGCCTTTAATTTAATAGTTCGTTGGTTCGATACTTATCTCTTATGGTGATCGTTGTAGTTCGGAATCCACTTTATATAGAATAAATCATCGCGTGTAAATATGACCATACAGTGACAGATTTATCTGATTATGTATTTATGCAAATGAAAAATATGCAAATTATTGCTGCTCGCCACTCACAAGTGTGTAACGCAACATATTTTCAAGAGTTTATTTGTGCTTTCTTTTAATTATTTCTTTAAACTTGATTAAGATTTCATCATTAGTTAATGCATTTGTGACAACAGAAGATGCAGTAATGTTTTTATAAAACAATTTTAATCAAACGAAATAAAAATATTTTAATTAATTTATCCAATTAGTAATGTCGTTTGGGAAAAGTGACAAATGGGAAAATGGTGAAAAACAGTTTTTAAAACGTTAGTTTGTCTCGTGAAACGAAATTTTAATTAAAGTTTCCAGAATTTTTCAACTGTATTTTCGAATCCATTCTAACGTAATTAATATCGTTTCTATTTCGGCCACCACACAGATAATGTCGCTACCATCGCATCGATTGAAAAGGGCTCACTGCATAGAAAACCCACGGTCCGCGGCGATATATTGAAATAAGAAAGGAGTTGGGCAGGGAAGCAACCGCGCCAGTCGTTTCGTTCTCCTGCTTCTAAAATAATAAAGACAAGAAGGACTGGCTTCACAATCAATATTCTTCCAGAAATAAAAAGAGGTAAAAATATCTTGAATATCGTAAAATAAATTTTCATTTTAAAGATTCTTTAGTCTTCAGTATTTTTAAATAATATTATATAATTTTTTGTATACTCCTTTTATGTGTTATTAAATAAATTATAATCTTAATATTGGAAATTATTTTTAAGTGTTAATTGAATTATCTTATAAGAAGTTTTACATTATAAAGATAGTAAAACAAATTATATGTATAAAAATGTGAAATTATTTTTAGCTTCGTCTATGTCATGCTAACTAATTACGCAGAATTAAGAAAAATATATACATTTTAAAAATATGTAAGTAAAAAGTAGTAAAAGAAATAGAAAACTAAACACTGAAAGAAGAAACTCATTTGGTACATTCTGTGACATTTTTTCAACTGTTTTAATTTTCTACTTATATATTAAAAATGAAAATTTTATGTTACTATTATCATGCTGCATTGATAATTTTTTGGCAAATAGTAAACTCAGACGGATAAAACTTTTGAATAAAATTTTCTTCATTCTGAAAATATTTTTTTATTATTTATTAAAATTGAATCACCTTTCATTTGTGCTAAATGTTGTTAAATCAAGTCAAAGAAAAAAAAACTGTTCAAAAAAGAATCTTATACACATATCATTTAGATATAATATTTAAATTAGTAGATATTTTATCTTATGCTAAATACCACAATAAAAAAGTAAGGATTTTTGCGGTTACGCCTTTTAAGGCAGAAAAATGCAATCGAACATTTTCATCTGGGAAAAATTACTATATTGCAGTAATTTTTCCGCCTAAATCTTGCTCCGTTTTGTACTAAAAAATATTGTTTTATCAAACATTTATTTCATAATTCTGATTTACGCAACTATGAAACTTCGATATTTATTCATAAATATTTAAAAAAAATTGTAATGAAACAGGGTGATATAGTGGTTACTAATTTTGCACTGATGTATAAATAAGAAAATTTAAAATGCAACTTGGGTTTAATATATTTATGGTTAATTATTTTTGCAATTTTTGTAAAATGTGGAATCACGTGATGTGCAGAATAAGGATTGTAAGTATAGAAATGAATACTTTATGTATAAATATTGCAAGGCATTCATCCTATTCATTCAAATGAGATTTCTCTTGCCTTAATTCGGTTATTCCTTCGTCCGTTGTGCAAGGGATCGCGATTTGAAAGTAAGAAAAATATCGAAAGGAAGCTTCTTTTACTTTATCGATTTGGAATCCTTTACTCGGAGGGGGAATATATTTTCACTGCAGTGCTTGAGTCAGCTTACTGCGTAATAAGGAATCTAACGTATCTAAAAAAGACTATTATTTCTTCCATAAGAGTAATTTTCCTACATTTTTGAGCACATTAAAATCATTAATTATAATAACTAGTGTTTATGTTACAAAAAAATAATCTTTCAGTTAAAATTAGTTAATAATAAACTAAAAGGGAATTAAGAACTTCAATCGTTTTTAAAAAAAATTATTCATCTATTTCGAAGAAAGATGTATTTTAATGACATTATTTTTAAGGGAAGTGCAAAACGTAGGGAAAGTTAAGCTCATGTGAATAATTCTTTTGAAAATTTTGCTGGAGCAAGAATATCACTTTTCAGATAAATAATGTCATTTTAAATGTTAAATCACACTTTTTTTAATCCACAGAAATTTCAACAACGGGGTAATTTATACTAAGTTATCCAAAACTTATTTTTTGTATAATTTTATACTTACATTACTATATTGAAAAGCGTTAAAAAACATAAAATGTTAAAAAACTTAATAGTATTTCTTAAATAATATTTCTTATAAACTACTTTGTATGGCAGCATATGATTCTTATTAAAAAGTTAAAGAACAAAACAATAAAATTCAAATTTATTTGAGGATTAAGTTCCTATATAACTTTTAGAGCAAAACATTTTGGCGCATAATTTTTAATCTGACAAATTTTAATCAGCAAAATATTCCCATTCATGAAACAAAATTAGTGACATTAGCTACAGATCAAGATTTACATTCATCATAAAGTTTTTTTCTCTAATCACATTAAAAATAATTTCAAACCTCTTGTATAATGTATAATTGAATGGGTAACACCTGCTGAAACTTCTTTATATCACATAAACACGGAAAAATTAAAAAAAAAATGATAATTCCAATCCTCAAATGGAACTGCAAAGATGAAGGTCTGGGTATCATTAATAACTAACTTTCATCTCTCTACAGATGCTCTCATTGGTTAGAAGAATATTTAATTTATTCTTTTGTGTCGCTTAGTACTTATCTCTGACAAATATTTCTTATACATATCACTAGCTTTGAAGAGGATTTAACTCAAAAAGCTGAAATGCATCTATAAAAAAGCATGCGTTCGAGCAATACCAATAATAAAACAAATTAATTTTGGTTAAATTTTTGCCTCTCGCTATAAAAATTTGATAAATATACATCCATCCAAATATTTTCCATCAGTTAAATGTTTCATATTTCCCTGTTCAAAACAGAAGCAAGCTTTTTTTAATTTTATTTTCCAAGATTTCCTATTCAAAGAAATCTGAAGCAAAATACTTTAAGGATTGATAAAAATCATCATGAATTTGATGTAAAACTAAAAGTTTTATCATACCCTTCATTATTACTCTTGAAGCTATTTAAGTAAGTTTTAAAGGTACGAAATTATATATATTTCCACGAAACGTATTAATCAACTCTTTGCTGCTTCCACCATTCATAAAGCAAAGGAGTCAGATTGAAATATATATATATATATATATATATATATATATATATATATATATATATATATATATATATATATATATATATATATATATATATATATATATATATATATATATATATATATACATATATATATATATATATATATATATATATATATATATATATCATATATATATATATATATATATATATATATATATATATATATATCAGCAATCTATAACTTCATTAGAAATTTCATACACTGTTTCAATGTAATAATTACTTTACATCAGATAATCATCACTTTTAGAGGCATATCAATAAAATAACATTATTATCCATGATAACATATAGTTAAAATGAGTAAAAGCTTCTCATGTAAATTGACATATAATTTATATTAAGTTAGGATTTGAGAAGGAGCTTGATATCTTATCATATATAGTTTGATGGATCTTTAGAAAATCAAATATTAACTATTTGAAAGAGCTTGTTGCTGAAGTTAATGATATTAGGCATTCTTTCTTCTGAAGTTCATATTAAACTTATGCTTGTGTTACATGCATCAAGTAGATGAGCTGCACTCAACAAACATGCTTCATATTTAATATTCCTGAAAAGTGCATCATAAACTGTCCTTATAAGAGTGATCCTAATTAAACGGCATTACAAATACTAAGAAGGTATTTGAAACTGATTTAGTTTTAAAGTAAGATTATATTTTGAATCATGTCAGCAGAATATCTAGAGATAAATTTAAAAAAAAAGCCAGCATGTTTTACGCGTTGAACAAACATTTTGAATGAAACCGCAACCTGATTTTTTAATGCTTTTCGAGCTTATCTATTTGCTTTTCATTCAAATCTTATAATTCTTCTCTAATTTAGTTCATTATGACCAGAACCACTGTTGAAGAAAATTCTTATTTTTTCACTTTGCATAACTTTATCATGCATGTTAATTCTTCAAGAGTTTGGTGTAGAATTGGTTACCCTTTGGTTTAGCGATATATCTTGGCAATAAAATTTAATTTCTAGTAGTCCTGGTAACCCTATCTTTGCATAGTGGCCATCTTGTGTTAGTCACATCTTGGTGCCTATCTAGGCGTCAAAAAATCGCCAAAGAATCAAGGGGTACCTGATTGTAAACTTTTACCACTCTCCAATAAGAGATTTTATGATGGTAAGTAGGCTAAAAAGATATTTATTGTATTATTTAAAAAGACAACTTGTAATGAATAATTTCTACATCTTTGAAATTTTATGAATTTTTGTTCAGTTTCTGTAGAGACGATTATTAAGTTATTGAGATTGCCCGCTGCTAAGTTTATTGCGCCCTCTGTCCCAACGTCTAGTTCTCATTCTTTCTTGATTCATTTCTTGAGAAGGAAAAAAGATGGTATCATTTTCTCCAAAATTTTCTAACATTCTAGTTGATCTCATTTAATCACTTTAATAATCTAGAGACATTATATTAATAAGACGGTTACAAATCTATTTCAAGTTCTCGTGATCCAGAAATGTAGGTTTTCAAGATCAGTAGATTTTCGTATTCATGATCCGTTCGTTCGATTTTCGTTTCGTATTTTCAAAAAATAATAGGTTAATGTAGGTTTTTTTTTCATTCAGATTCCAATATTTGTATTCCACAGCTGTCGTAACCCTCAAGTACTTTTAATCCCAGAGTTCAGTAAGAGTTGATCCTTTTAAGATCCCCATTAGTTTAAGATTCCAGATTTTCCACAGGAGAAAAAAAAAGTTTTTTTCATCACAACTTTGGTATCAATATTTATACGTACATATATTTCTCGAATCATCACAAATATTTTATCAATGAGACTTTAAATATCACCGTATTAAATATAGATCATTAAACAATACATTAAAAAGATTTTCTTAATTATTTTTAATTATTAATTAATTATAAGATTAAAAATATTTTTGTCTCTCCAGCATTTTATAATAAAAGATAAACAATAAAAAATGAAATAAGGTTAGTATAGAATTGGATAAAATAAAATCTATGAAAAATAGTATAGGATTATTAAAACAACAAATTGAACCTTATTTTTTTTTCTACAGAAATTTACCTTAGTTAAAAACTCAGTTATTTTTCTTGGAATATTGCCAATTTTCTAAGTAGCACAATTTTTTGAATTACATCAGTCCTATATTCATTTGAAATATTTTTTTTTTTCAAATTTAGACGCTACAAGCTAGTTTTAGATATACGTAACAGTTTTATTGAAACAATATATACATCAATGTTAAAATTAGCACAAATATATGGTAACATTATCAATTATTAAAAATTTTATTTAAAAAATACTAACGTGTAAAACTGATATTTTAAATTGTGTCACTAAGTTGTAAAGTATGCAAGATAAAATATATTCAGAATAATAAGCTTATAAGAATTTATTGAAAAGTTGAGATAAAGATAAAAGTTTGTCAAATATATCTGAGCTTGTTATTTATGACAGTTCTTTTACAAGCGGAATTTTATGATTGTAAATCAATATGATTTATACATTGATAAAATTTTAGATTATTTAATTTTTCGGAAATCCTTTAGTTATTTATTTTTATAAAATATTTTTCCACAGTTTAATATTTTTAAATATAATAGTTTAGGCCCAGAATTCATTGAATAATTAGTACTCGTATTATATCTCCTTTTGAGTTCACTCTGTCATATTTAAATAATAATGCAAGAATAAATAAATATGTTTATGATTATATCTGGAATTAATAGTGAAAAAACTCTCTTAGAAAAATTATAAGACAAATGAAATTATTTAAGAAGTATGTTATTAAATTAACGACTTTTTGTTTGCAATGACTGAAAGTGAAGAAATATTTTCTGTATAGGATATATAAATATTAAATATATCAAATAAATATTAAAACTTATTTTTTATACACAAATGTATGTATAACAACACTTATAAATAACTTATTAATTTTTTTAAGTTTTGGTTATTATCTAATGATATACAATTTAATCGTTTATATTTAATTTATTATACGGGGTAATATTTTGAAAATAATATTTCTTACAAAAAAGTATCTAACTACAAAATTTTTCTCTTCATTTGAAACTAAAGTACAAATTTCATTTTTAACTTTTATGCAATTAACTTCTAACTGAATATGAGCATGCAAAATGATTCATAATATGTTTACCGTGACTGTAATTACTATGTAGAAATTATGTAGATAAATTAAAAAAAGGCAAAAAACAATTTGCTTTATATTTTAAATAAATAGATTTTACTTCATTTAGAATTCATTCTTATTTTGTATTATTTCCTGAAATACCAAATTGAATATTAGTGATGAACTCATATTACTAAAAAGAATATCAAAAATGGAAATAAATTTTTAATTGCATATATGAAATATGAGAATATTAAGGCAGTCACATATCTAGATTTATATCTATAGGTATGTCAAGCATCAATTAAATTCTTATTTTTTTAATTAAAAGTAAAATTGCACTTTTGATGACTAAAAGCTCTCCCATTAAGTTCTCTCAATGATGAACTCATTTCAATGACAAAAAAGAATTATTAATAGAGCATATGGAAAAAAAATGATTTCACTTCCTTACATTATTTTATCAATCATTTTCTAAAATAACCCAACTGTTTTTATATTGGATGTTAATTGCTTCCACAAAAATTTTTCAATAAATTAAGAAAGAAAAATTAATGAAACAACTATTAGTAGAAAACACTTTTTTAAAACAACAACGGCGGGCACTGGGATCCTTCGCCACAACAAGACAGGAAACTGCTACTCATTTGTCGTTACCTGTGAATCAAGTTTTGGAGGTGAGTAGCATTATTCACGCCATACTACCGCAAACCCCTTCATAGGGGTGGCCAAATTTATGCATCATCTCAAAAGAAAAGACAGAGAAATACCGAGAGAATGAAATATGCACGGTCGAACCGAGATTCGAACTAGGAATTAAGAACGCTAACTACTCAGCCATAGGTCAGCATTTGTAGAAAATAAAACAAAAAAAAACACTTTCTTCATAATTTTTCTAAATAAAGAAATAATTATTAGAGTACAAGAAATTTGATTTCTGTATATAGTAAACTAAAAACAAAATTTATTTAAAAAACACTTTGAAGATTATTTTTATGCAGAATAATTAACACCTTATATTTAAAAAAAAGAGAATTCAATAAAAAGGATTGAGTGGTGAAATGTAATCAACAGTATGCAATATAGAATAATTTACAATGACCATGTTTCATTTCGAACGTGTCGTGACACGTCGGATGCCGGCAATAGAACAGGGGAATGAACGTGCCTAACACAGCTTCTCTCGCCCACTACCTCAGATGAAAATGTGGGCGGTTTAAGTGGGTAGTAAGGAATGTTATTTCATTGATAAAAATCGTGTGGTCAATTTCATTCTTGTCGCATAGCGGTATACTCTTAAAAATGATTGCATTTTACAGCAATCAATGAGTATCCTATCTACTTAACTAGTTTACGACTTGTTTTTCAGTATTTAATTGAAAGAAAAAGCTTATTGGAAAATATCTGACTCTTTTTTATGGTTAATTCACCCATTATAGTGGAATTTAGTCAATGTTTATAAGAGTTTATATACAGTAATTCAAGGAACTACTTAATTTCAACTGTTTTTAATATAATTTTCAATTAACAAGTTTGACTCTACAATACTTGTAGTTTTATTCATTTTTCCTATATACCCTTTTTTTTATCGACGCCATCTATAATAAACCGAACGTATCCAGGAATAAAAGTAAAATTTAAGTTACATACATTCTTCTTTATAGATATAATTGCATTTCATAAGTACTTCCAGTGTCTGCATTGATAAGCTATGCAAAAGTGTAATATGAATGAATTATGGAATATTTTTATTGGCTATGCATATAAAGCTGCCTACTTTTACTTCTTTGTAAATCCGACTTAACCCTGAGCAGACAAATATATAACAGCTATACAACATGATAACCATTTATAATTAAATAAAAACGAAAAATCTATATTCATGCTAAAAGTATTATTAAATAAAATATGCATTATTTTGTAGTGACGTTAAAATATTATTTTATAACTCTCAAGATATATTTAAAATGACTTCCTTTTATTTTTACTAAATCATGTCACGTTATGTTAATTATATATTTTTTATTACATTCATGTTATTATTAATTAAAAATTTTAATTTATAATATAAATTTAAAAAATGCCTTCATTTTATTTAAAAATATGTAAAAATAAAATTTCACATTACTGAATGTCAGATTTAATCTCTCGACAATTCATGTGGTAAATGCAATTCTTTTAATTTTCCTAATAAACATCCATAAGAATCTTAATTAGTAGATCGTAGTTAGAACTAGTTAGAGTAGTGAGTGATGTTCGCTTGTGTCCACAAGAAATTTTTACTAAGCATAATAAATCATCCCCCAAACACGTTTAATTAAGATGAAAATTTTATTACATTCTTAATATATATACATACATATATATATATATATATATATATATATATATATATATATATATATATATATATATATATATATATATATATATATATATATATATATATATATATATATATTATCATGCTTTTGTGATTTTTTCTTAAAAATAATAAAAATCGCTCTACAAGTAATTTTTTAAAACTCAAGAGACTACTATAAGCTATCGAAAAATTTACATTTTTAAGCATTTTCCAATTTAATGCTTAATTTCTTGGGCAAAATTCATTCTATTTCATTTCAATTAACGGATTTTTTCTGTAACTTCTTTGAAATTAATGAGAAATACTTAAGTGGCATAAAATACCGCATGCATTTTGCTTAATTATAAGCATAAAACGATAAATAAGTGTTTGATAATATTGATCACACAGCTAATTTAGGCCTAAATGTCTACTACTGGAAACAATAATGCAGCTTGCTCTATTACGATTTTATATACGATCAATAGCTCCCTCGAACCAGCACGTACTACTCTTTGCCATTGACTCGACCTCCAGGAAGCTAGGATATTGATTTACGATAATCATGGAGCAAAAGATCATGAATTCTCACTCAAAATCACGAAATTATTAAAAGTTGGAAAGTTCTCATAAATGCATCAGCTACCATTATTCCTGAAGCAACATTATATGTTAGTTAATTGAAAATAATTTTTAGGTATTTAACTGTAAGCCACATAAACTCACCAATTTTTTCTGAACATATCATGAAGTTATTAGATAAAATCAATGATCCTGAGCAGCAGCAAAAAGGCGAAGTTCATCATCAACTGTCACAGTGTTGTCGACGATGAGAAAAAATCCATTCATTATTTTTAACTGTAATAAAGAAGTATTTTTTAATTATAGTATTTTATGTTTCTAAAAGTTTTGAAAATCATCTGTTGCTCTAAATAATTTGTTTTCAAACTTTTAGAGATATTTTTTCCAAAATTTAACAAGTTGAAAATAGAAGAAAAAGCAAAATGAAAGACTAGACAAAACATCCACTTTATGGTTAGTTAAATCGACAAGGATGACTGGAACTTTGAATTTTTTTTTCATTTCAAAAAATTTGCCGTACAGCAAATAGTGATTTTCACATGAGTGATTCAATTTTTAATGAGTATACACCTCACAAATTGAATAATTTTGACTTTTACAAATCAAACTAAGTTTTAGATGCCTTCTTGAACTTCGTAAATTCTTCTCTATCAAAATTTATGTTGTTAAAATTGCAACTAAAACATATTTATAATCAATATAAACGTTTAAATAAATATCATGTTTCAAAATTCAGAAAATTTTCTATCTTATTGCAGATAATTATTATTAAGAAATAGGAAATCATCGTCTTTCTTTTATATAACACCACACACATACATTTGAACTTATTTCTAAAATATTTTTATAGATTTAATACCTAAGCAGCTTCTATATAATTTTTAAATCAAATATATCTGGTTGTAATGAAAATTTTTCGTCACTGTTAATATTATCTGCGCAAACAGGCGTTGTTGTGTTCGTTTATATTTTGTCAGATGATTTATGGAATTTGAAAGAAGATTTGCTTCTGTGTGTGTGAATACTTTGTTGTATGATCTGTAAAAACATATCGCTATCAAAAAACTCAAGAAGGCTTAACTTAAGAAGGCTTTTTGTTAAAATATACAAATTTGAACCAAAAATTGTCATAATCATTTTTCAATCAGTTTTTTTACTTATAAATTTTTAATTTTTTTCCTTGCCGATAATTTCATGCGAACTAAGTTGATACATGGGAAATTTGTTTCAACAAATAATTTACTGATTTAAGGTATCGGTTTTTAAATTAACTATTGTTATCGGTTCCATTCTATTTGTCAGACGACGAGTGAGTAGTTTAGGTGGGGAAGGAAGAAGTTCTTATAAATTTACTAATATTTAAAGAATTTATTTACAAATGTGATTATTTACAGACATCTTTAAGGTAACTCCTTCATAGTGTGAGTTCCTTCACACAATCTCCTCTCTCACACACACAATTACTTGTACATCTCTCTTAAAATGACATATTAAGCACTGCCATCTGGTGGCCACTAATTTTTTTAAGTAATATTACAGCTTGATGCTAACACTATATTTTATCTATTAATAAACAATTGTGAAATCGAATTTTGCAAAGAATTTTAAAGAAGTTGCAAAAAAAAAAAAAAAAAAGGAAGAACTTTAACAACAATCTTGAGATGGAATATCTATCATAGTAACTATAGTTCGAATCTAGAAAATACTAAATGTATATAATCCTAATTTATTCTTAAAAGTATTAATTAAGTATTTTATAAATAAGAATTACAAACAAGTGAAAGTAAAACATCTTGAGACACATCCATTAATACTAAGACTTAACTTAAAGGAATTTGTTTTAGAAACTAGAATGAATGTAATTTACTAAAGTTAATTCAATTTGAAGCGAAATAAAGCCAATTTACAATAAGAAAAGAACCTTGTAAAAATGGCCAAAGAAGTTCCTTTTTCTTTCTAATAGAATGAAGATAATTCAGTTAAGCGAAAAAAAGTGGAACGTTTGGAAAACAAATCTAAAGTTTCTTTTTAATTCAGATTAAGAAAATAAACAATTGAGAATGCTATCTTATTTAATTTAAGAAATTCGGTATTAGAATCTGAAAAGAAGACGAATGCCTCTTGTATTCATAGGATATTTCAAAAGATTGTAAAGGAATTAAATTAGCAAGTTTCTTTGCAGATCACATGTATTAAAATATACGATTTTTTTTATTTAATCAATATTTCAAAGACAGAAATAAAATACTTTTTTACAAAAATTGAAATTTTTAATGTTTTTATTTGCAGATGAAGTTTTTCTATTTATATAAAATTTTCAAGTAAAACAAATTCTATAAGATTTATTATTAAAATTTAAAAGAATTAAAAGACCTGGGATAAAGCTGAAATTATGTGGATATTTATAATATAATGGGGGAAAAAAGAAATTAAAATTTCATTTATTTAACTGTTACTGAATGGAGCATACTCTCTCCAGAAATATAGACGAGGTATATATCACTCTAATCGACGCATTAATTCAAAAAATGAATTAATGTAACTAAAACAAAACTCCATTTGTATTTTTATGTGAAAAGTAAATAATTTTAGAAGCAAAAAGTGATAGTTTATCACTTTCTCTTGAATTTATTGAAGTGCATTTCATAACTATTCTGATGTAGGAAAGTGGTTATGATGTACAAAACGAGAGAAACGTGATTTGTAATGTTTCTAAAGGTTATATATTTCAAAGTTAAAAATCCTATATCAAAAACTAGGCGAAATGTGAATGAAAAATATATTACAAAATTATATCCCAGTAGCGCGATTCTGTACCAAACAACCTAAAAACATGCGAAGAAAGTAATACATACAGCGTGCGTTAATCTGTGAGCGAATTCCAATACTGTCAGAAAGTAGTCAGAATATTGTCAGAATAGTCATCAGAAAGAAGTTATTTCCAGAGTAAAAAGAACAGATTATATTAAAGCATAATTAGGATTTTTAACAATAACGGATAATAATTATTGTTTTAAAAATAGTCAATTAGATAATACGAATTTAAATAGTTAAACAGATAAAATGAATTTAAAAAAAGATAATTTCTAAAATGATCTATATATATTAATGTATAATTATGAATTTTACGCAAGTACTTCGTACGAAGATTGTAAGTTACTATTAGTATTGTAAATAATATAATTATATCAAACGAAATAATTAAACATGATAATTCTATCATGTTTGATTATTTCGATATAACGTACGATATAACGATAATAATGATATAACGTACAATTATTTTTATTATGAAAAATCTGGAATTGCTTCCAAATTTTTATGCACTTCAATGTTGCCTCTCATATTGGGAATTTTAAAAAACATAAAGTTCAGAATTGTGAGAAATATTACTTGATTTCAAATTATATTAAGATCATCATATATCATACTTAATGCATTCATTAAAAATTATATTGAGTCATAAAATTTATTTGTTGAAAAACATTTAAATATGTGCCCATTTAACATATTTATTTGAATCCTTTAGTAATGACAAATAAAATGTGCTACGAATTTTAGAAAAATCAAATAAAAGTTATTTAAATTGAAAAAACATTGCCAAAGAATAATATTTCTTGTATGCTTATATATATATATATATATATATATATATATATATATATATATATATATATATATATATATATATATATATATATATATATATATATATATATATATATATATATATATATATATATATGCAGTCTTTTCCTTTTCTGATAGGGGAACATTTATTGTATAAAATTTTAAATAATTTATATTTTCCATTTATAATTTGTCGTATAATATCCATAAACAGGGAAGCTTTCGAATAGTGCCAATGAACTAATTCCCATATTCAGCGATTTTATTTTTAACACATATCGAGTTATTATTTCTGCATAGTGATGCGTTATTCTTTCTGTAGACACTTGTGTTAGAAACCATAAACTATCACATGATCAGATATTTTGAATTAATTGACCACAGTATGTAAATATATAGAATTAAGCACACTATGTTTAGACTAAAAAAGGATAAAAATCAGGATGTGTGATTTTTTTGAGGAGGATAAGAAAACATTAGCCAGGATTTAGGCAGTCTGTACTTTTGATCGAAACATAATTTTAGAGAAAAATAATAATAAAAAATTCCTTATTCCGAGTGTAGTTAAATGCAATAAACTATTTCACAATTTTAAAATATTGCCAAGAACTGATATCAGTTTTTGAAGGGGATATTTTCTTCAAAATTTTACGTTACACTAAGCGAACGTACACCAAATTTCAAGAAATTTAAATATCTACTGATTTCAATAAAACATATGTTGGAGATTTCAGATATGAGATACTCTCCTTACATATTTCAAATATGAAATACTTTTCTTCCACATTTAACGAGAAAAGTATAAGCATTAGAATTAAGCATTTCATTATAATATATAGCATTAGAATGTATATTGAGAGCAATGCCTTCTAATCGTTGGCTATTTCAGATACAGTCATGCGAATATCCTTTTTTTCCCCGATAAAAAATAATGTTTGGAAGTTTCGTTTTCTATCTTTCGGAAACTGTTACATGAATTTGAAAAATGTAATTGCAACTTATTTTTGCTTATATATCTGTTATTAATTGCTGTTTTTTAAAACTTTAAATCCTTTAACTCCAATTTATTAAAAATTACATTAAAAAAATGAAAAAAAAAGTGTGGAGCATTATTGTTCATGCCAGTTCTGTTTAACTTCCGGCGGCAAATTATCTGCACTACAACAGCTGTTAAAAGTGTTAGAAGTTGTGCTTGCGTGTAACTCGAAGAATATTGCGACTCTCTTTATTTTTATATTTGTAAAATAAAAATGTTTCAAAACTATTTCATTTTTTTGCACAAGTAGGTGAGAAAATGCAGATTCACTTTGCAAAATAAAAAAATGTCTAGTGTTTTTGTTTTAATAGTATTTTATCAAAATATACTAGAATTGAAAACTATTAGTTGGCTGTTTTAAATTATGCAATATTTGATAGGATAATATTAAAAAAGTAAAAATATATATTTTCACTTATAGATTTTATTGGCTAATCATAACATGAAGCTAGTCCAAATAAAGAATTAAATCACAAAGTTGTTATTAAAAATATATGCTAACTAAAGTTCATTTCTCATCTCTATAAATGAAATCAAAATTATACATTTTAAATTTCTTAGGCCAGGATATTTTACATATTTTGATTTGAATTTAATAAAGTTACCTCAAAATATTTGTGTAAATTATCTTTCCATTTGAAAGTTACCATATATTGATTATAAAAAACATTTTGAACTGTATATATATATACATAAACCATTTTGAATTGTATATGTATACATGAAACATTTTTAACATATATCAGTAATGTACTACTTTTCCAAAAATTGTTTCTTAAATAAATTTTATTTTTGTAAAAAAAACATATGTTAATAGCAAGTTATATGTAATATCACACATTATATGTAAAAGTCTTACTAATATGAAATAGAAAGTATTTTAATTTTTTTTTCTCACCCAGTAATTTAATTTTTAGTATATGCTGTTTCCATATATATGAAATAACTTTCTTATTAAACTATAGAAAATGATACATTTAAACTAAAAATTATTGTATCTTATACAAAATATGCCATGTAAAATTCAGTTATATGTAAGAGGTGATTGCCTAAATTAGTGGTTCTCAGTTGGCTACAGAAATATCTTCTGAGAGTTGTATATTTATTGGAAGTATAAATAATGGATGATTGCAAAGATTAAAAAAATACAAAGATTAAAATATTTAAATTAGAAAATTGCTTAAAGTCCAATAATCATTCCATGGCATGAAGAGTAAAGTAAGAAATATGTAGCATTGATTTATGCAATCAATCATTAACTTTAAAAAATTGTCTTTAGTGTATTTATATTATCCTTGGGCTGGGCAAGGTTGACTTAGCCTTTCATCCCTTCAGTGGGTCGATAAACTGAGCACCAAGCATGCTTGGGAACTAAACACTAGGGGTCTCTTATCATATTTATAAGCAAAATAATTATTAATTAGTACATTTTTAATACATTTCTTTTGAAATGTCAAGATCTTCATGACAGAAAAAAATGGCTAATTCTTTCATTTTCAGTTTAAATATTTGTAGATTTTGAATTCCATTTTAGGCATAGATATTTCCAGTGATTCAGAATTCTCTTCAAATTTTAGATCCTGGTTGAATAAGCCTTTATATGCCAAAAATTTACCAAGACAAACAAATTTTAATGACTGGGAAACATTTGAAAAGTTAAAAAATAAAATAAATATACTCATTAAAAAATTTCAAAAAAGATATTAAAATTGTAATAAACTTTTCTTAAACTCTGTTAAATACACAAAGTGATTCTTTTAAATTATAGTATGAGTAATTGTAAAAATAATATGTGAAATCAATTAATTTTATATTAATCAAAAGTACCATTTAATATATTATTCTGATTTCCAATAAAGTCATAAACTGATACAGAATTATATTATTTTTTAATTTATTATAAACTTTGAAATCTTACTTTTCTGTATTTTGAAAGATTCTTTTTAAATTTTTATGCAAACATGACTACTCACTGAAGTATATCCTCAATAAATTTGAAGATAAGTTGAATAAACAAATGAAATGAATGGTACAGAATCATGATATAGAGAAGTGAAACACTAAGATGTAAACAAACACAAATTGGCAAAAAGTTTTATTTAACAGAATTTTTGTTTGTCTTTCAAACTTTAAGGTATAGTAAGCTCAAAGGGCTTAAGTTGACCTGTGCTTGGAAAATTAATAACTTTATTTTGGATAGATTGTAATATTATCTTTTATAACAAAACTGTAATGCCACATATTTGTAAAATAATATTGCAAAGTTGTAATTAATAAAAAAATTTACAAAACAGTAATATTTATGGAATATTCTTTTTACTTATGCAATAATTTTTTAATTTCTTAAATCAAAAAATAATACCTAGCAGATGCCAAAATTTAATTACAGGTAAAAAGTAAATATACTGGAAGCTTATAAAATATCTGTCTTGTTTTAATTCAATTATATATTTTTTTAAATTATTGATTTTCAATTTAATAATTCATAAAATTTATAATCTGAGCTATCGTTTCATATATAGAAACTTTAAAATAGTCATTTAATTAAAGCCATCTTTTGTATATAATTTATACATAAAGTATGCTATTAAAAACTATTATAAGTATGGTATAAGTTTAAGATTTAGTATATGTTTAAAATTCTTAAAGATTTAGAAATTCATTTAATTGAAAATCATTGAAAAAGAGAATTTTAATTACCTTTGGTTAATTAATTAAAATTATAATTAGTAACTTTTTTTAACCTTAATATATTTTTACCTAAAGTTTTTATTGTTAATTTGATGAAGAACTTATTATTTCTGATTTTATAACTTCAATTATTTCTTATATATATATATATATATATAAAATTGCTTACTCTCTGTAATTGTGTTATACTTATATTCATTTACATTAAGAAATGTATCCTTCAGTATTATATAGATTAACTGTCGTTAATTAATATGATAATGGAGAAAAATATGTGTGTGTATTCAAATACACTTTTTATATTATTTATATATGCATTTTTTACATTATTTATGTATATATTTTGCACTATTTATAAATACATTTTTCTTGCAGCAACATTTCAAATTTCTACATATGGAAAGACTTGTAAATATTTTTAATACAGATTATTAATTATGCTTTAAAATTTGTAAGTATACCTATATATTACTTTAAATTAGTATTTAGATTAATTTTACAGTCAAAAATTTTTTTTAATTTAATTATATTATTCATTTTACTTTGTATTGATAATTTTTTCAAATCAATATAATCATATTGAATGTGAATAATAAATAAAATAAATATAAATTAAAAATAAATAAAGGTGAGATAAAAAGCCTTGTAAAAATATTTAGTCAAAGGCAATGAATACAAAGAGGATAAGTGCAGGTTACATTATTTTGTATATATGTCCAAATCTGAAAATAATAAAAATATGCATTTTCAGCTATTTCTCTGTATTGCTATAAAATATATGTTTCAAAGTAGTTAAATTGAAAACAAATTAAATTTAAAAGATTCACATTTATTATTAAATAGCACCTTAAATTCATACTCAGGTTTATTTTCAAAAGTACTGAAATTCACATTTTTCCAAAACTAGTGAGAAGTGCTTTAATAAAAAATGCACAAAATAACATTATATTTACTTGCATATATGTGCATAGATATATTATAAAATACATGGAAGTATTCTCACTTCTTAAGGAAAAAAAGAATCTATATTACATTAAGTATATATTTTTCTAACTTAGTTATTGGGATGGGATATTGACTTATTCATTTTTTAGTCCATAGTAGACTTTTATTGTCTTTAATAAGGGTTAAAATCTTTTGCTGTTATTTAAGAAGGCAATTATTATACTATATGGTATTTAATTTTTGTAAAATTTGTACTAATATAATGATAAAAATTTTCATTGTATGTTCTTTTTGTACAGTCAATAATATACTACCTATGTTGATAAATGCTAGAAAAACAAATTTTCAGAAAGTTTTAATGTCTTAGTTAATAAAAATTATCCAGAAATTTGAAATTCTTTCGTTTTTGAAATTTCATGGTTCCAATAATTTGTTTTCACACACAAATAAATATTTTTGTAGCAAGAATCACATACTCTTTAAATATCATTCATTGCATATAAATTTTCTTTTATTTCTTATATATATATATATATATATATATATATATATATATATATATATATATATATATATATATATATATATAATTCCTAATATTTAATTTCTAAACAACATCTTTTATTTAAATGGAAGAAAGCATTTTTTCTGATAAACAGTTAAAATTTGCCCTTATTTTTAAAATGCCAAAATAAAAGATATACTTTTCTTTTCCAAATTAATAAGTAGATAATATTTAAAATAATATGAGTAATGATTTTATGCTATAAAATATTTCCAAAAGCATTTAAGCTTAAATCATTACTATTACATGAACATTAAAAAACAGTCTACAGGTTTGGTGTATTTGGCATTTATATGGGCTTGTAGAATTTAGTCAAAATTAATTTTGCTGTCATTATATTTCCTTTATATTATATTTTTTAAGAGAATTAGTTTTAAATGTTATGTATTTAATGCAACCAAGTTTTTTTTTTTTATTTTTAGTTTGTAAGTTTTTGTTTTGTTATTAATATTATTTAAGGTTAATTTTTTTCATTAATATTCTTTTTTATTTGTATTTTTCTTGAAAACTACACATATGTGAAAGTTTGTATTTTCATACTGATTAAAACATTACTCTTAAGTAATTTATTGATGAAATCAAATTAAATTCGTTCTCTAGAAAATATAGTGCTAGATTTTTGAGTTTATGGATAGAAAAACTGATTTTTCAACTCTGAATTAATGTAGAATATTGATGGTCTGCTAATATTTTTCTTAAATAATCATATTAAACAATTATGATTATTTTCATTGTAAAAAAATCTTTTGATATATTAGTAATTTGTATGTTGTTATTTTTTTATAAAAATAATAATAAAAAAATTGGCAGTAATATGTGTGTGTGGTAAATGTTTTTAATCACATTAATAATTATAAAATTGATAATTAATATTAAATGATTAAATCCTAAAATATGTTACAGGTATTCTTCCTGACTTCAATGCTGATGATATGGAATTTGATAAATGGAAAATACAGTATCACTGTTGGAAAGGAGCTTGTCTTATATTTTATCAAAAAAATTATCTCATATATGTCTGTAGATAATTTTAAACAAAATGCTATTTTTTCTCAACACTTAATGGTGCAGTGGACATTCATCACTGCTCTCTATCCTCTGTATCTGAAGAGAAATGTCAGATGCGACAAAGAAGTATTTTTGCCCTCGACTTTTGGACTACATAGTTTTTGTGGGTGCAAAGCAGCCATGTCGCACACGTGCTGTCCAACCTCCAGAACTCTTGCGAAGGTATCCAGCCGAAGATCACAAAGATTTTCCTCTCAGTCCTGATGTTGTTTATTTTTGTCAACCTGAAGGCTGTGTATGTGCTGGTCCAAAACGTGTTAGTCTCAGGGAATCTAGTTCATTTGTCTTTGCTTTGACTGAAAAAGATACTAGTCGCGTGCGTTATGGCATTTGCGTTAACTTTTATAGAACGATTGAAAAGAGATCTGCAACTAAAGAAAAAGGAAGGCATGGCAAAAAGTTATCGGGAAAAGTAAAAGAAGAAGAAAACAGATTCTTAGATCCTAAATATGATCATACATCCAGACTTAATCAAGATGATTCTGATATTGATTCTAAATCATCCTCTCCTATTGGCCATCAAAATGTAAGAAGCCATTCACTAACTTCATTATGTATTATTAGTCATCATCCATTTTTTTCTACTTTTCGAGAATGCCTTGTAATATTGCGTAAATTGATTGATGCTTGTAATGAGAAAAACCTTTCAAGACGTGTTGGAGGTTCTAAACAAAATAGGTAAGCTGACATTTGTTTTTTGAAAATTGTATTGCAGATATTTTTTAAACTAATTAAAATATTTAATGTAATTAATTGTTTCTTTCCTAAATTTGAACATATTTTTGCAGAGAAACTGTTTGGTCCTACATTATAGGACGAAAAACTGATAATTTACCACCTGTAATTCTTCATGGGATGCGTGAGCTTGAAATGTGGATGCTGAGATTACTCAGTGCTCCAGTTCCCATACCTGGGAAAACAAGGGTGGAGGTAAAATAACTTATTGCTTTTAAATTTTTCTTAAATGTTTTATTTTTTATTGGAATTTAATAATTCATGAATTTATACCACCTTTATTTGCAAATATGAATACATAAAAATAGTTTAAATTTTGGTCCATTAAATTTCAGTTTCATTTGAACTTGGTTGAAGTAAATGAATCATTTGTCAAACAAATGCATTAATCATGTAACAGTAATTCAGAAGAACATCATTTCAGCACAGGTGACAAGAAGTGCCTAAAATGAATAAAAATATTAATAAATATTTTTATTTTAATTGCAATTTCTTTGAATTTTTGATTGGATGATTTTCTTTGAAATATGTTATTTAGCTAGATTTCTCACTTTATGGCATAAACTAAACTGTAAAAAAGAAGTAATTTTCACTTGTAATTTAATTCACTTAATAAAAGAAAATAAATTTATAAAAATGTATTTGTTGTATTGCAGTGCTATATTCTTGTTTGTTTTCTTCCTTCTTTTTTTATTATTTACTTAAAGATATTTTGCATGATACAATATTTAAATTATATCTTTGATAAATGAAATATTTTCTGAATTTTAGTTTCATTCAATTGTAAGACTCTGACATCATCACCAAAATTTAGGTTATTATAATTACTGTTGCCTAACTGAAATTTATTTATATTTGTTTTCTGCAAAGACTTCACTTAATTTTGAGATAATTATGTAAAAAACATGTAGGAAATGAGAATAGTATATAAATAAGAATGTAATTATTAATTCCAATTAATAAGTATATTGCACAGTGATTTTATTCACTTTATATTAAGAAAGTTTGTGGAAAAAAAAGAAACCACCACAAAACACAATAATTTTTTAATTGAAAAATAAATAAGCTAATATTTATTAAACCTAATTCAGTTACCTATTTTAATGTCAATTTGGATTAAAATAGTAATTGAAAAAGTGGATTCCTTTGTTAGAATCCAAGTTCAATTAGCTTCTAGGAAAAGCATGTTTTGAAAAAGGAACTTGCTTTCTGGTGTGCTCTTTTGTTATTAAATAATGTTATAATATCTTAAATAAAAAAAAATTTATGTTACAAAATTATTTCATTTAGCAACATTGTTTCATTCAAGTATTAAATATTAATGTAAGGATAAATGCTATGGAAAAATAAAAAAAATATTGCATACAATAAAGAATGTGATTATTATCAATAATGAAAGATATAAAATTGTATGAAATCATTAAGGACGATGTTATATAATTTTTATTAGATATTTTTTTATTTTATTTTGTAAGGACTTAAAATATATAAGCTCAGAAAAGAAATAAGTTTATAAGATATATAAATATAAGAAAAAAGATATGCAATATCATAACACTTTTAAATAATTAAATATTATTCATGTGTAACCATTTACTTAATAGTTTGTTGTGGCAATTTGCTATCTTTTAAGATTTTGTTTCAAATCTAATTTATTTTAATCATGAAATCCTATAGCTCTTAGAAAAGATTTGTTGATATGATATTCACACTTACTAAAAAAATTACATAGAAATGTTACTTAAGAACTTTTAAGATTTAAAAACAAATATTAGCTTCTAAAAATACTATATTTATATATGAAAATACTGATGCAATTTGCACTCACTTTCAAAATTTTCATGCTGCAGTATAATGAGAAACTATCTGCATGTGCTATTTTTATTGACAAATGCATAAGGAAAGCACCTAATATTAATTCATGAAACAACATGAATATACTTTCAAAAAGGCAAGCAATATTGAATTTTCATAAATTTTAAGATGTATTGTAATTTTTAACAAAAAGTTAAAACAAACAAAATATGACATTAAGATAAATCCCTAATGTGTATACAAAGTTTATAGTGTGACTATTGTTTCTATGAGATGATCGACCACTGCGAAATTAATTGATAACCATTTTACTTTCCATAATTTAACATTTGAAAATGAGAGTATAATCAAATATGAGTAAATAAATGTCTTTTTATTTCTCCCTGTTTTTGTTTTATCTTGCAATTTATTATTTCAAATTGGTAAAAAAATAATTGTAAAAATGTCTCTATTTTATATTCTAATCATATTAGATTTTAATTGGAAACAATTCAGTTTTTTAAGAACTTTAAAAATCTGAATAATTTTTATACCTATTTCTTAATTTTTAATTAATTTATTTTTTAAATCATCTCCAAACAATTAGACTATATCATCATTTGATGAGGTAAGTCTTTATAAAGTAAATTAAGTGTTCAAATTTATGCTTAGTAAAATTTATATCAATTTAAATTATGAAATTATTCTACTGAACATTTTATTAAAAAAATTATGTTATAACATTTAATAAATTTTTGATTGAGAATTTAAAAACTTTCAGTTAAAAAAAACATTAATACTTGTGTCCAAATGTTTAAGTCTTAATTTTACTTGTGGTATTGTAAACTGCATTTTAATTTATTTTAGCCTTATACTGTTACACAATATTAATTAAAATTTTGTAATATTTTTTATTCATTTTGATGTTGCATTTTTAAATATGAAACATAATTTGGAATTTTATTTAGGCTGAATTAGAGATTGTTTTAGAAATCAAGCAATGTTCTTTATAGACAGACCCAATTTATGATTATTTTTGATTTAGTTAATTTTTAGAATTTTACTGTGTAACATTGGGCTGGTATACAATATTCATTTTATTGAAATATAAAGTTATATATTTAATTTCAAAAGCAAATTTTCCTTGGATTGCAGGTGGAAATTCTACCTCGAGATATTCAACCTCCTCTTACCTTTGCTCTCCCTGACCACACAAGATTTTCTCTTGTGGATTTTCCCCTTCATCTTCCTTTAGAACTGTTAGGTGTGAATACTTGTATGAAAGTACTTACTTGCATTATTCTAGAACATAAGGTAAGTAATTTTTCATTAAGTTTATTTCAAAATTTTTACTGTAAATATTGCAAAAAAAATTTTTTTTTCTAGATAACAATACATCTAAAGTACTCAAAATTTATATGAATAATTTCTTGTTTTTATATTTTTTAGCTTATAATGCAATCTCGAGATTACAATGCTCTTTCAATGAGTGTAATGGCTTTTGTTACAATGATTTATCCTTTGGAGTATATGTTTCCTGTGATACCTTTACTTCCTACTTGCATGAATGGTGCTGAACAGGTATGTTATTTAAAAACAATAAACTCTTTTTGAATAATCATATACAGAATTTTTGCATCATTATTTTTATTTAATTCTAATTTTTTATACATTTAAAATAAAATTTATCATTTTAAAAAATAATCAGTATTTAATATTTTTCAGTTTAAATAAGAATAATTTTATATTTCAATAGTCATTAAATTCCTTATCTATAAGGAATTTAACGGCTATTGAAATATAAAATAATAAATAAATATAATCAAATATATTCAAAATATAAATCAAATATGCTAAAGAAAAAAAAGCATTTAATTCTGTCTTATATTCAATAATAGTTATTAGAAAGCATCAAAATTATAATTTTGGTTTACAATTCATAATTGGTTCTTCATAAAAATTTTATGCAAGTAAATGATTTTGGTAATCTTTTATCCAGAGAATGAATATAATAATGCAAGTACTCTTAATATATTATGTAGAAAGCTATCATTTCTAAAAGAATATATTTGATAAAAAAAAAATCTTTTTACTGTGTTCATCATATTTCATTTTCAAAATGAAACATTTATAATATATTTTAAATATTGTCAATATACCATAAGATTTTTTCTTATATTACATTGATATTAGTTTCATTATGCAGTTCTAATACAAAATATTTTTGTACTAGAATTGCATTATGAAACGTAATTGCACATTAAAGAAATCGTCTTTCCTTAAAGAAAAATACAATTTTAGTGATAATGGTCTTAGAAAGGGTTCTGAAGGGTTTCAGGGTATTCTTGAGTTACTGGTCCTATTATTTCTTTCAAAATATTCCAATAATGAAGTTTTGTTTATGCAATAATTTATAAATAAAACTTCTGTCACAATTATTTTTTATTGAATAAATTTTTTATGTATATAGCATCTACCTTATGTTAATCAGAAAGTCAAATAAGTATTGTTTATAAATTATAGTTTTAATATCATAAATTGAGCATATAAAAAACCAATAAAATATGGGATTAATGTTTATACTATCTATTTCTAACACTCTTCCATAATATTTACAAATCTTTAATTCCATGTACATGAATAAAAAGTTATCTTCTCTTAGCATAAAAACATTTTAGTTTTAAAAAAAATATGGTTTTCTAAAAGATTGAAATTATATACATATGATATTTGAGCTACTTTATATGAAATGAAATAAAAATCAAGTTAAGATATATTACCAATTTTTTAACATTAAAAGATTATATAATTTCAGAAAAATATTACACATAATAAAAACTGAAATTTGCTTACAAATTACACAAAATGTAAAGGCATAGTAAAACTTATTTTATTGTGATGTGTTGTGCTTATTATTTCATTTTTTTGATATGTTATGATCAAAGTTACATAAAGGTTGTATTTTATTTTGTATACTTAGAATTACTTAGAATAATTTCTGAAATAAATTAAAATATTACAATATTCATATTTTAAAATAATCTTAAGTTTGTAATAATGTCAATTTTTTTCTAATGAAGAAAATTTCATGTATATTGTTAGTTCTTTTTTTAATTCTTTCCACATTTTAATTGATTTTTAACTTTGAGCTATTTGAACATGACATTAAGATTATGCTATCAAAAAATTATTCAAGATTTAAGCAATTTAGAAATGATTTCATTTATGTAGAGGTTTGCTTAGAATAAAATGCTACAGTATTAAAAACTTAATTGTTTATTATATAATAAAGTTTTATATAAGTATATACAATGCAATTTATTCTCTATAAGTGAGACATTCAGTAAACAATGCTGCAATTGAAAAACAGTCATATAAAAACTCATATGATTTGAATAAATAAATCAACATAAGTTTCGAAACTCAAGTAACATTCAACATTGCCAATTTTCCGAACATCACCATTTAGAAATGTGAGACTCTTTCATTAATTAAGATATGTTTTCATATATAAGTTTGTGTAAATAAAATTAACTTAAACAAACATTTGTCTGTTATGATCAAATGGAAATTTCTGTTAAAAAATTTAAAAAAAAAAATATTCAAGTAAATTTATAAAAAGTGAAAAGTTTAAATATTATCTTTTGATAAAAGAAATTTTTTTCAAAAATAAACATAAATTTTCTTAAAACTTTGTTTTTATGTATTTTCTTTTTAATGTAGCTTCTCTTAGCTCCCACTCCATATATAATTGGAATTCCAGCTAGTTTTCTCATGTTTAAAAGGCACTGTAAATTGCCAGAAGATGTTTGGCTAGTTGATTTAGATTCGAATAGAGTAAGTTTTACATTATTTATTGTTTCAAACTTTTTATAACTTTCAAAACACTTTTAGTGTATGAATTATGATTGTAGCTTATGTTAATTTAATTATTAAGTCCAAGTTTGATTAAATTTAGATAATAAAGCCCTCTGGTGTTGAGGATCTCCCACCTCTTCCTGAGCCTGAAGGAACTATTTTACAGAATCACTTGAAACAGGTAAGTTCACTAGATAGAAAATCTCACATTATTTAAAAATTAGGAGTCCTCTTTTACTATGGATTTTGTGGGTTTTATAAAATTTTAAAAAGTATATTCAATGTCAATATAATACATGTGTACGTGTGTGAATGAAAATAATAAATAAGATTAAAAGATATTAAATGTGTTGTTAACAGGTAAAAAAATGTTAGTAAAATATATTTATATCTGGAAATATATCTCTGATTACAATGGTTATCAAAGATATCGCAAGATCTTAAGATGTTTTGTAAGATTACATATTTCACATTTTTGAATTTAATAAACTGGGGGAAAAAGTGATCACATTTTGAGTCTTAAAATGTTGTGTTAAGAATTCCATACCCAAAATCTAGCCCTTTAAAATGACGATCTTGATAATAAATATTTTTAAAACTTTTAATGATATCATTAAAACGAATAAATCAAATCGTAAAACATATTTTCAAATAAAAATGTACAGGGTATTAGTAATGATAATCCTTATTTTGTAACATACTAATTTCATTTATGACATAATTTATTTTATCTTTTCCTTATTAAAGATATTTTAAGTTTTATATACCATGTAGAAAAAAAATTGAATTTGACATTTTTACTCTTAAAGCCTGAAATGTGTTCATTTTTAATTCTTATCTTTCTTTGTTTTCAGTGATTATCTATTTTAATATTTCCATATTTAACTATCTTATATTTCTGACTGAAGTATTTCCTTTTTATATGGTAAACATCTACAGGCTAAAAATGTCATATTTGTGATTAGATACATTTTTTTATTGCTGAAATATCATATATATAATAAAGTTACTTTAATTAAATCCTTTAGCTAATGATTTAGAGGTCCAATTATCTTAGGTTTCACTGTAAAATATAACTACATTTTTGCTATAAAATTTTCTTCAATTTTTATTACTGAAAGAAATGATAAGAAAATCAAATTTTTTGATGAATTTTCTTTTTCTTAGGCTTTAGCATCTATGAGTATGAGTCCTCAACCCATTAGGAATTTGGATCGAATTCAACCTGGAGTAGCTGACCGATTAGCATTGCAAGAACCTCCACCTCCTCCATTGGCTACAGGTTTTAATCCCTTAATCTATGGCAATGATGTGGATTCTGTGGATGTTGCAACTCGCATTGCTATGGTTCGGTTTTTCAATTCTCCAGGAGTCTTAGCCAATTTCATGGAACATACGCGAACTTTGCGACTGTATCCTCGTCCTGTAGTAGCTTTTCAAGTTAATAGTTTTCTTCACTCTAGGCCTAAGTTTTCTCAGTTCTTAAGTAAATTTGTTCGTACTCAGGTAATTATTTTAATCACTTATGACTTTAAATATTGCCAATCACAGGGTTTTTTTTATATTTAGCATTTCTTTAATTTTGTAGGCTGTAGAATTTTTTGCTGAATGGTCCTTATCACCTACAAATGTTGCTTTTTTAAGAGTACATACTGGTATGAATTATTTGGATTATCTTCATTTTATGAATTTGCACCCTTTTATCATTTCTATACTAAATACAATTTTTGCTAATTGCAATTTTGACCTGATATAACATTAACTGAGTAAAGTATTTATCAATAGTGAATATTTATATAAGAAAAATTTAATGAAGAAAGTTGCCTTGAACTGTTATTTTTCATATTTCTTTAAAAAGAATGGTGCTAAAAAAACTATTCTTTGTTTCATAAAAACCTATCTTTTCTTAGTCTTTTTATGTATACTTTTTAATATTTTCAATTTAACATGTTTTTTTAACTTGTTCTTTTAAAATCATTTGTGCATATAAGTATATATTGGTTATTTTAAACTGAAAATTTTATTATAAGAATAAATTAATGTATTCTATAAACCTATATAATACATAAGAACATTTTATGAAAAATTGTAATCTGATTAACAACTTACTAATATATCTTAAAACAAACAAATTGAATTTGTTTTTTAAAAAAAAGTAGAAACAGAAAACACTTGTGTTACTGGCACTCCATAATTTAAAAAACACATTCTTATTTAAAATAATGAATTTAATCGCTAATAATTACAAGGAAACAGTGCCTTAAATGTATCTAAATAGATACATTTAAGGCACTGTTTCCTTGTAAATATTAGTTTATTATAAAAAAGAGTAAAATTTTTATTTAATATTTATTCAGATTCAGTTTTTCTTTTACTTTCTATTTTTAAGGTGTTTTTGATCCTACTATTGTTGGAGATAAGCCTAAGTGGTATATTAATCAATTGGAGCCATTGCATTTTAAAGTCTGGGCTGAAGGATCGAGCTTAGTGAATTCACTGTCTTCAGCTTTACAGTCAGAAACATCTACAGGTATTTAAGTATTTTTATAATGTAATTTTAAATGCTCTGTATAAATTAAAAATAATTTAAGTTTATCTAACTAAACAGAAATTATTAAAATTAACCTTTAAAAAATTAAATAAAATTTCATTTATATTTAAATTATGTTTTTTCATTAATTATATTTTGATTTTCTTAATATTTTTCCCTAATTCTTTATAAATCAAAAATATTTCAAATCAATGGTAACATTTTATTAGTATAGTGATATTTTAAATGATAATTATGATTTAAAAGTATTATGTTCGAATTATTTCTTATAAATTTCTAGATGAAAGTTGCAGTGATAGTGAAGGTGCTGGAAGTACAAGCTCATCTTATTCCTCACTTAGTGACTTTGTAACTGACATGGTAAATAGTGAGATGACAAGTGAAGGATTTGCTGGTATATATGATTTATGTTTGCATGTGCTTTGATACTTTAGGAGATTAAAAATATAGCAATGTTGGTACTTTTCCATTATACCCTTGTTTATGATCCTAAAAAAATAGCATGTTTTTTATGGAAAAGTGAAAATAGTATAACGTAGATATGTTGATTTTATTCGCCCAAAATTTTATTTTAAGTCTAATATATACCTATCAAATTTTTTTGTGTGCAAAAATTGACTAAAAAGTAGTAAATAAGATAACAAGCTAAGTGCTGAACAAAGCTAAAGCTAATTGGTGCAAAATTTGTAATTTGATATTAGTGATAATTTGGTTGGTTGCATTACTATTACACATCACCAAAGGCAAAAAAACAGCCAAATACAGCATTCAATTTTGTTTCACCAGTGCAATTGCTAAACAGCTTTTGCCAGAAATAAACATTAGGGTTTAAATAAGTTTCGTCAATAGTGATTATTTTTTAGTTTATAAAATGTAAATATAAAATATTTGTAATCTTTTTAATAGTTTCTAAAAACGTAAAACTTTTGAAACAATACAAGATGTGTCCAAGTGGAATATTTACTACTTTAATTTTATTTCTTTCCTGTTATGACATTTATCGTATGGGGAAAATCATATAATGGAAAAGTACCACAGTATTTAATATTTTTAAATAATGTGTATTTTTAGTATCATAACATTAATATGAGATTTTTTCTTTATACTTTCTTCAATTTTTTCTAAAATATATATTATCTAATACCTGACTCTAAAATATTAATTGCAAGTCTAAATTTTCTAGCTGCTTCTGGGTCAGAAGAATCTGGTCATAATCAAGTACTCTTTGACCATCATTCTGTTTATCAACCTCCAAGTACGCTGCAACTTCCTACTACTGGTATCAATAGTAGTGATTCTGCTTTTTCTATACCTGGATCACTCTCAACATCATCTTCACATTCTTCCCTTTCAAGGTTAGTGTATTTAGATTGTTTTTAATTTTTGTTATGCAGAGGAACTGCTTAGAGAAAGAAAAAAAATGTCACATTTTTGTTTTTAACAAATCGGGAAACAGTTAGCAGTTATCGTTTTTTTTATCAATTATTGTTTCAAGTTATAATAATTTGATCTTTATTTTTATATAGTACTTCTAGAATTTGACTACTGAACTGGGTTCAATGTAATGCTCTTGTGGTCAGTTCAACAGTCTGTAGATTTAATGCTTATATTAGCTGTGAATGCTTATAATAATTTGAAATTTTCTTTAATTGTATGTCTCAATTACATGAACTTTTTTGTGTAAAAAGTAACCATCATTGTGAAAGTAATCAATATAGATCAGAAAAATAATTCCCAAACTTTAAGGAGTGATAAATTTGATGTCAAAGCTTTAATCTTGGCTGATTTATTTCTTTGATTTCAAACACTGTTTAAATTAATTCTAAAGCTTAAAATATAAAGGAAGTTTGTCATATAAAAGTTTTGGACAAGCTAGTCATTTATGATTAAAACTTCTAAGCTTTTTGAAAACATGTCAATAAATTCTCATGAAATCAAATTGGGAATTGGAAGTTCTACATAAATACCATTTTTTTACATATTTCCGAGTGTAATTTTTATGATGAAAAAGTGGTATCTTGTAATAGTTAAATTGGAAAAAAAAAGTTTTAAACAAAAGCTAGATTGAAAGATTATGATCCACTTATACTTTTTCTGTTTTAACTCATAGCTTTCTTAAATTTGACCAAGTAATTAGAACAGCTTTATATCCAACAAGATTAATTTTTTTCGATAATTTTTAATAACTAAAAATGTAGATGTCTAATTTTCAAGATATAGTATATTAAAAAAAATATTAAATCTGGCATTTATTGATGGACTTATTTACAAATCTCAATTATTATTAGGTGTTCCTTAACAATATTCCTTAACTTATTTCTTCTCTCGACAATTAGATCATTTCTATAAGAGAAAAACCAATTAAATATTGAATATAAAATGTTTTTAGATTTTAATTACTATCTTCTTAAGAAATCCATATTTCATTGTTTTAAATATAAATGATCATTAATTTCATTAGCAAAAATATCTTAATTTTTATTTCCATTAAGTAAAATTTAAAAAAACATGCAACATCAAAGCATGTAACAAAGTATCTTTCATTATTTTCTAAAAATTGGAAATGCTTTAAAATTTTGTAATATAGCTAAATTTTATACTTTTAACTAATCCTTCTTACATCGATTTCATTTATACTTACTATTAAAGTAGGTATTGTAGTAAGTATTAAGAGATTAAATGATAAAATTTAATATTAAATTCTAAAACTGATGCTAGATTTTGTTGAAAAAATTATGTTAAATTTTGTGTTTCATTATAAGATATCATAACTGAGTATACAGAATTTACACCATATTTATTATTAAAATGATTATATATGTTTTCATAATGAATTTTTTATTTGCAGTAGTCCATCTTATAATTGTGATCCTGAAGAAGATCTTGCTCGAGCAGCTGAGCAGGCTGTTACTTCGGGATTCCAACCATTACCTTATAGATCAGAGTCTCAGGTAAAGAAAATAATTTATTCTTAAAATGCAGTAGTTATATGATGCTCTATTATGTTGTTCTAATAACTTTTAAAACATTTTTATGGAATAAATTTTATTATATTTCCATTATAAATAATATTTATTTTGAAAACTTTTTTCTAGATTGAATATGATTAGAATTATCTACTATAATAAACTATGTTCTTAATAGATAGAATATAATTATTTTATTTAGGATGAAAAGGTTAATTTGTAGGAAAAGAATCAGAATGATAAAAATTTTCTAGTATGTTGCCATTGTAATGGTGAGAGGCAAATAGAGTTTTAGTCTCAATTTCTGTGAGCATGAAATATCTGATACCATTGTGAATCTGTATTTGATTATTGTTCTCAGAATATTTCATTTAGTATAAAAATCTGATTTCTTAAAATGATTTTTACTTCATTTGAATCTCCGAGATTTGATTTTGTGCTATTAAATATTCAACCCTTAAGAGACATTTTATTTTTCATTCTTACACATTGCTTTAAATAGTGTTTTGTGTTTAAGAATCAGTAGAGATTTACTTTACTTTTAATGATCCTGTATTTTATATGTAGTTTTATTAATCTCCTTATTTTTTTAATATATATTTTATTTTTATAATGAATATAAATGTTATTTTTATATGATGTTTAATTGCCATCCATTTAATATTTTAGGAACATGGGGATATAGATACTGAAGTATTTAGCAGCCAAGAAGCTGAAACTTCAACTTTGACACCATCTACAATAAGATCAGTCATTTCTCCTCAACCTCCACTACAAGGTAGAAGTCCAGCTGACAGTTTCAGCAGTGATGTTGAAAGTATTCATGATAGAGATGTATTGCATAGTATTGGTAGTAGTCCAGCAACATCTCGTCCAAAATTAGGCAGTGCTGCTGTCACTTCTGAAACTTTAGTTGACAAAGGGAGTGCTGCAAGCTCAGGAACTCCTACACATACTCCTACTCGAACTCTTAGTATAAGTAGTGTCATGAGCCGCACTGGAAGTCTTGGAGGTGCTACTTTAACGACACAAAACAGTCAAGGTTCATTATTTGAAACCATGGCAAGAGAAGCTAGAGAAGTTGCGAGGGAAGCAAGTAAAGCTGCAGTAGAGGCTAGTCGAACAGCTTTAGAAGCTACAAAACCTGCAAGAGAAGCTGGAAAGAAGAGTCTTTTAAAAGTAAACATCTAAAAAAATTTTCCTATAAAGAAAATTTTATTATCTTTTCATTAAAATTTCAAAAATTAAAAGCTATCTTTTTATTAAGGAAAACACAATAGTTAAGTTTTTTTAAATTTAAAACTATATATTCATCATTCTTCCTATTAATTGTAATTTTAAAATTTCATTATATCTAAATTATAAAAATTTAAATATTACAAACAGCAATATAATATATAAATGGAGAATATGATCTCTCTCACACACACACATCCTATGTGTATCATATTTTATTTGGCTATTATCTATCAAATTAATTTTCAGATTAGATTTTTTTTATTTAGATTAATTTGTGTTCTGATATGAAAATATATATTTTATGTATTCATTTAATTATATACGTACTTCTCAGTTTTTATGGATTATTTTTGACTTGTGTATGCATGTTTATGATAGGCTTATATTTACTGTTTTCTGTGTTTTTATCAAAAGAATTAAAATATCTTATTATTTTATTATTGCTCTTGCATAAGTTAATAGGTGTGCCAGTGAATCATAAAAAAATACTGTTCGTATGTTTTTTTATTTTACTTTTAACTTATTATATTTTATCATATAAAAACTAAGATACTTTTTGAACTGATAATATTTTTTGAAGAGTAAAAAATGAAGATCAAGGAAGCGATGTAAAAAAAAAATTATTTAATAATAAAATAAATTCTATTTGATGTACACTTTGATCAAAACATGAAAATATTGAAAATTGAACTAAAAATTTTTATGAATTTTACTTAAAAAATAGTAGTTTTTATTTCTCAAAAAATTAAAATTACAGGGTTTTGTAACAAAGAAATATGAAAATGTTTGGAATTAAATTTTCATTAAATCACAGTATATTGTATTAAAACCCTTATTCCAAAAAGTTGCAAAAGAATATATTATGAAAAGGAATCATTTTGTTCCACCTTTTAGTAAATCTGAAGTATTTTAAATATCTAGACATTCCTATTGTCAGTAAATTCTATCTGTTTTATTTTTTAAGTAATAATCATGTCCATCACTTTTGCAGACATAAAAATTTATGACAACATACTTTTTTAAAATGTCTTTCATTTCTATACTTTCTATGTAGATTTCATTTCTGTTACATAATGTAATTAATCTGCTTATGCTGATTGTGTACTGATCTGTAATTGATCATTTATTCTTTCTATTTTTATTTTTTCTTTCTATGAAAAGAATGTCGAATTACAATAGGAGTTGTTTTATAGTTTAGACGTTTGTCACATGCTTAATTTTACTGTTCTATAGCCTTTAAACAGACACAACCATTTTGATAAAAAAAAAAAAATACCAATAACTTTCAGAGAAAAGTTGTATAATAGTTGTTATAAAAACTTTATTAAGTATCATTTTATTTTTAGTCTTCATGGCCTGATTGAAATAGCACATCAAAGAATAATACATTATTTTTCATATGAATAAATATTTTGAACTAGAATCTACTAATATTGTAAGTTTTCAATTTTAAAGGTAAATTTTTTTTCATAAATTTTATTGCCTATTACTAGAAGTGAATAATTATGCATATGCATTTAGGAAAAATCTTAAATTATTATTTATTATTTATATACATTTGTTCATGATTTTTTGTGATATTTGAATTGAAAATATCCATATTACTTAAACTATTGATATTCCTCCTTAGAATCTTCAAGCTTTTGGAGAACCAATGACAGGCAGTAGAGAAAAACTCGCTGCTGAATCAACAGAAATTGTTACTAGAGATGGTGGTTCCAGTCCAGGTTCCCTCATATCAACTGTCAGTAGTGAATTAAATGGCATAGCTGCACAAACATCTAGTATGCTATCTGGATTTTTTAGTGAGTATTGATTTATAATTCTTTAAGGTACAGAATAGTACCACATATTTGTGTTTAAAATATGTGCCAAGCATCATTTTAAGTAATTTACCTTTATTATTTATGTAGGTAGTAGATCCAGTTCCATATCTACTAGAGTGAAAGATCGCTCACAGCCATTTGGACCTTTTCCCAAAGGTAATTTCTCTCAGCAACAATGCTTCTTATTGGAACTTACTGCAATTTTATTTTGTTGGATCATATTAATCAAACATAATATATTGCCCATAAAGGCATTGATCCACCTTTAAGAGTTTTTTCTGATTAAATTTTGAAGAATTTAAAAGAGTTTTAGTTATTAAAATTTCAAGAAATGTATATATTTTTTTAATGATAATTTTTAAGAGATAATTTTTGAAAGCTGAGACATTAAATGTTGGCTTAGAGCGACAAAAATCTTTTACTTTGGTAGTATATCTCATGCAGAATGCTTCATTCGTTAAATTTTCGTATTTTTATAGTGTAATAATTTAAATAGAAAAATTTCTGTGATCAATAAAAGTTTTACATTGTTTAATATAATTAGATTCATCATTGTGTTTTGAGAAAAACAGGAAGTTATTTTTAATATTACAATTTAAATAAAGATGGAATATACTTTAAAAAAATAAATATTACAACGTTCACAATCAATTTTTGTAGTCCTAATAGTGATTGTAGTTGAAAGAGATAATTGCTTACTTTACTGGAAAATTGAAATGTATAACAAGTTTTTAAAGCTTTTTATTGTTTTTTTTCCATAAAATAATTAATTGACAATTTTTAAATTAAATCTTTTGTATTTAATTTTGTAAATCAACACTTCATGGTAAAACACTTTGATACATTTAAGAAAAATTTTTTGCTGAATACCCACTCAATAAAAATTATCACAAATTGCAACAAAATTTGTAGCAATGTAAATAAGTTGAACTGTTTGAAAATATTTTAAAAACATGTTCGGTTCTTTTATACTAATTTCAAAATTAATTTATCTGGTTTTAAAATTCTACACTTATATTAGAAAATATGTTATATTTTGCAATTCAATGTTATAAAATGTATAATTATTTTATGATCAATATATAAAATATAAAAATTCATTTTGTAATCCAATGTTACATTATTGTCTACCTTTTTATTTTAAACTGCTTGTATCTAAAGTTTATAAATAGAGCAAAACAATTTAAAAAGATAAATAAAACAAACTAGATATCTATATTGAAAACCCTTTATTCTGCTTAGTCATATTTAAATGTAACGTCTTAGTTAGTCACTGACTATATTAATAAAAATAATTTGATACAAATAATGATAAAAAAAAACTGCAGAAATTTTAATAATAAATAATTATAGATGTCTTTCCCTATTTAGACTTTAATTTCAAAATTTTTAAACTTCCTTCTTGCATTCCAAAAAATCCTTACTTTCTAATTATCAAAAGAAACCTTGATTTGAATGATCATGAATGAAAATAAGAATTCTTATTAAAAGTTTTTATTTTTAAGTAAAAATGCTTTTTCATATGAAAACAACTGAAAAAATAGGTATCCACTCGACGGTTAAGTTTTCTAATTTCTTATAATATGATGTAAGATATTTTTTTAATTATTTGTATCCTTCTGACCCACTACTTTTTAACAGGTAATTTATGTATTTTGTGAAAATATTTATCTGAACATAGAGCTAATTCTTATATACTTCAATATTTAGCATGTAGTTTGCTTGAATTCTTATGAAATGCTAATATTTCTTAGAATCCATATTAAATATAATGTATGACTTATTACAAATATTTGATAGATTCAATATTCCACGAACATTAATAAAATGTACATATTGCAAATAACTCAAGTGAGAAAAAAGAAAAAAGTTCATGTATCTATGAATATCATGAATAAAATTTTTTGAGCCTCTAAATGTTGTTGTAAAAATTAGATAAAAATTTTCGGGATTTAATGAATGGAAAGCTTTCTATTACAGTGATAATGTGTAGCTGTTTTACAATTAAAAAATGCAACTAAATGTTACTTTTTAAGGTTTAAGAAAGGCGCCTTTACATGAAAAAAATTCTCTGATCAAACATGCTAATCCTCAAAAGAAACAAGAAGCTCAAAAAATGCAATTATTTGAAGAACATAAAAGTTCACATGCGTAAGTTAAAATTATTCTTTAGTTTTAGTTACAATATTTTTGTGTAATATAATTTTGATTATATACTATACAAAACAAAAAATAGTAATAAAGTAAAAAAAATGGTTATTATATTTTGTTTTAAAATTTTTAAGATAAAATTATAATTTTGAATACTTTTTCTAATTTCTTTTGCTTAATCTTGTAATTTTGATTTGATAAACTGAAACATGTTTTAAAGATTTTTTGTATGTGATTTGAAAATGTGTGAGTGACTCTTTAATTTGACTTTATAAACTATAAGTATGGCTTGTAGAAAATATTTTAGTTGTCATGAAAAATTCTGTTGAAAATTTTTTATTTAAATTCTTAAATTTCAGTATAGTAGAAATTCCTTTTCCAGGTTCCACAAAGTTCTTATTATTTTCTCATTCAGGGTTGCCAGAAATCTCTCTCTGCTGCCCTGTTTCCTATGTTATTTAGCATTACACATTATTTGTATGCTATGTTATATGCTGACATTGTTTTTAATCTAAAACTTGCCAACAAATTGAAGAAATTTGAATTGTAGAAATTTCACACACCTAAAAGCGATGATACTCTAGAGATAGTAGGTCAAATATTGGGCATCTGCTTGACCCCTGCTTCTAAATTCCCATTTGGCTGCTTTCATCAAATTGGTAGAGCCAAATCAGGGGTAGGTACAGTGAAGTTTGCTGCTGTAACAATAACAATTAAAAGTTGTGATCATTAATGGCATGCATGTGCATTTACTGAATTCCATGTTACTATAATATATTTTGCACACAACACAAGGAAACAAAAAATTGCATGATTCCATATAGAGGAGATTTCTAGAAATGAATGTAATCAAGATCTGATTTTCAACATATAAGACGGTATCAGTGTATAAGACACACCCTGTTTTTCAGACCTATTTTCAAAGATAAAAATGAGAGTTCAATGCCAGAAAATATAGTAAGTTGTGTAATATGTTTTATTTCAAGTATCAATTTACATTTTTTCGTTACAAATTTCATTCAAACCATATTTGTTTTATGAATTATTTTATGATATTAACTTTTATTCTTACAGGGATAATCAGACTATTCTTAAAGAAGTTATTAACAGTGTTTTATTAGGAGATGGAATTAGTTGGTTAAAATTTGGCAAAATCAAAAAGCTCATGGAAGATGAAAACTATCGTAATTTAGTTGTTTCACGACTTAATAAAACTCTTGAAACAAAAGTAGGACCTGATGATCACATTGATGATGTAGTATGTATTTTCTATACAATATTTAAATTAAAACATAATATTCAAAAATAATAAATTTATTATTATTTTTGTGGCAGAGTTATTTTGACTTGTGACATCAAAATGATTTAATTACATTTTAGTGTATTCCAAAACCTGTCTGGCGAGGATACCAAAGGCTTCTGCAAGCCGTTATATCTGGATTAGAACATACATATAGTAATTATGGATTGGGAGGGATGGCTAGTGCCTATCAAGTTTTAGAAATAGCTCATACGCATTATTATTCAGAAGAATCCAAGCTTGATACTGCTTCTCCATCGCAAGTAAGAATTTATTTTTTAAATAAAATTTCAAATAGAATATGTAAATTTAGAAGTGAAATATTTTTATCCTGTAGAAGATTGAAATTGTTATTAATAATTGCGATAGCATAAATTAAGAATTATTTTTTTAATTTTTGCTATAAATAATTTTGAAATTGAAATATTTAAGATTTTTATGATTAAAACTAAAACATAATGATAATAAAACTTAAAATAACTTTTTAAACTATTTTCATTGCCCAAAATAATTTGCTTTTATTTTCCTTTTTAGGGTAGTAGTCCATTTGGCAGTGGAGAAAATCTCTATAAACATCTTTCAGATGCAAGTAAGCCTGATGATTCTATGAATCTTTCTGTCAGTAAGTGTTATACTTGAATTCAAAAGCTGATTTTTCAACCATTTAATTGATATAATTTTTACAAATAAAATTATGTAAATTTTAAATGATTGAAAGCATATTATATTTTAGAATCATAAAATTTTGAGAAAACTTAATAATTTCATGTATCAATGATTTTTTGAAAATTATTTTTGTAATTGTGCCTAGAAAAGTTATGCACTTAGACATATAATTAAGTCAAAAAATCTGATACTGTGAGTTAAAAAAACAAGGGTTTCTCATTTTTATAATTCCTGCTAATTGTGTTGCAATTATAATAAATTTTTAAACTATTGTGCCTCCTAAACAATTCCCAAAATATAATGCTATTTTTATTACATCAAATATTGCTGATGTCAAATTGTCAGAAAAAGGTGAAAAATATCTCCAAATTTTTTAACAAATATTTAAAACTACAAATAATTAATCTTTGTTATAAGGGAAAACAAGAAAAAAAAACAATACAAATTAATTTATAAATTTTACTGCAGTTTTGATTAAGTTATTCAACAAATATGAAACTATCAAAAAATTTCAAAATAAATATTCAAGATTTATGTTAATATATTTCATACCTGACTACAATTATTACTGAGCTAGTACCCAAATAGTTAGTGCTGTAGCCTTTAGTTTTACAGCTCATGTCTTTGAACCCCACATTGGTCTTGGTTTCTTATGGTTCAGAATCCATTTCAACCTGTAGGCCTCAGTGTAATTAGCTCTCGTGTACAAAAAATGACCATTGAGTGACTAACAAACCTAAACACATTTTTTTTTTAATTTTTCATGAAAGAAATCATGATTTCATTGAGTTTGTTATGATTTTTTATAGATTATGAAATGCAGAGCAATTTATTTCTGAAAAAGATTTTAACATAAATATTATTTCTATTACATGTTTAAATTGTATTTACGTAATAATGCCCTAAAATGCACTGAAATAGTAAATTTAAGGAAACTGAGAATTCTTTGTGACAAATTAAATAATTTTTTGGACAAATTGTCCTTCACGATTATGAAAAAAGGATAATTTTGAAGTGCTTTGGGAGAGTTCAGAAAATAATTTTAAGTAAACTCATTTGAAAATATTCAAAGCTACAAATATTAATGGGACCTTTATTCTGTGAAATAAATAATAAAAATTATAAAATGCATATGAATTTTTATAGTTATATACTATACTCATTATAGTTCACTGCAATGCAAGAAATTTTTATTACATTCAAGAGCAGAATGCAGTTTTCATTCCTCTCTGTCTGCAAAAATTCTTAAAATATTTTAATATGTTTTTAAAGTAAAATGCTTGCATACTAAATATGTTTATTGTAATATGTATATGTAATGCTTTTTTTCTTTTAATTTTTATCATAAAATGCTGTCAGATTAAATATTTAAAACTTAAAATGCACCTTTTATTACATTAATAATTTGTTATTTAATGCAAATATTTAAAGTTTCTTTCTATATTATTAAATTTAAGATTGTTCATCCTAGCTGGAAATATTAATTTGTCAGATAATCCCATATAGAAAAGCTTCAATTCAAAATGCTTAAAAATCAGCATTTTTTAAACTGAATAATTTTGATTTTGAAAAAAAAGTTCATCTAAAGGCCATTAATAAAATTCGTTAATGTTTATAGTGACTTAAAAATTAAATGCGTGAAAATGATTATTGGGTTCAAAGTTATTTGTTTGTAAAATTAGTAATTTGTCTTAAGACATTTATTTACCAGAAGTTTGCATGTGAACTTACGGTTGAAGTTTCCTCAACCCATTAAAAAACCTGCAACGTAATTAATTTTGCTTTATTGTTAAGTGTTTATATACTCATATGATATACATATGTATATATTTATGCTATATATAAAACATCCATTGCATATGTTTATTATTTAAATAGCAAGCTCAGCTAAAAGTAGTACCAATAGTAGTCCATCTGATCTTCACCATGCTTCACCAGGAAGTGAAAGAGAATATCAGGATAGAGCACAATTTCAAGAAGGACAATGCAGTACGTAAAATTATTTTGCATCATAAATTGGAATGCATAGAATTTCTCCATGTGTATGAATATCTAATTATTAACTAGTATATTTTTTCCTTACTTCTTACCAATCATGTCACCATAAGAAAATAATGCATCGTTTTGTGCATTGAAAATCATACATCTATAAATCTTGGCAAAATAAATTAAAAAATATTTATGCATTCTCAGAAATTCTGTTTGTTAATATTGGTATAATATATATAATATTGATATTCTGTTAATTAATAAATTATCTTATTAATCTTGTAAATTTAATAGGTGTTAAATAATAATAATTTATTAGGTGTTAAATAGATGTTTTTTAAACTATATAGTTTTTAATAAAAAATTTCAGTAAAAATTAATTCGAAATTTTTTATTGAATTAAAAATAACTTGCTGGTCAAAAACTTAAATTTATTTTTAAAAAATTCTTTAAATTGATTATTTATATAATTTGTAGATTTCTATATAGAGCAATGAATTTTATTATAGCTATTAATAATGTTCCTTATTTGATTTTTTTAAAAGAACCATGTTTTAACATTTAAAAATAAATTAAACATTTCAATTTACCATAAAAATTGAAGTATTTAGTTTTCAAAATAGATCAAGAAAATACTTATAATTTAGTATATTAAAAATATTCTGTAATCTGTTTTTATTGATTACAAAAATATTAAATTTTTATTATATATATATATATATATATATATATATATATATATATATATATATATATATATATATATATATATATATATATATATATATATATATTGGTGTTTTATTATTTTATTGAAGTCTTTCTAATTTATAAATGCTGAGAATTTATATTGTGTGTAGTATTGACAGTTCTTAATTAGACTTCAATGTTAGCAACTTCTTTTCAGTTTCATAAAATACTCTATTATTTGTTGTAATGTAAGTTTTTATTACATTAGATAATGTTAGAATCAAATTTAATTTAATATCAGTTATATATAATTGTAGCTATTTAGAAACTGGAAGAAGTCATTCTTATATCTTTTATTAAATGATAGATTGTGAATCTATTTAAATTAATTGCTATTCGGTTGTTAGAATATTAGTATTTCATGTTTAATAATTAAATAACTTAGCAACAATTTGTAGTGGATACAGTTGAATGTTTTAAATTATGAAATTTAAATTTTTAACTAATATATATGTACAGTGAATCTTCTAATTTTTATTAGATGTTCATATTACTCCATCTCCTGAAAGTTCAGAGCATGAAGAAGCAACCGACATGTTCAAGAGCATTATAAATGCTAAACGAAACATATTGTTCTCAAGAATAACAAGTGTTGAGTCAGAAGTGAGTAATACTGCTTAACATTATTCTCATCTGTATCTAATCATTTCTTTGCTTTCAATTTGTAAACTTTATTGAAATATTAAAAATTTTTGTAACATTGACAGTTAATATTTCATTATAATTTTAGTTCAGTATTGATAACTCATATATTTCACACGGATAATTTTCTAATACATCATAATTTGTTAAAGAAAGTATTGTTAAGTGTAATATCATTTGTTTTAATATCTCTAATTTTGTTTTTTTATGTTAGATGTACAATTAAATTTATTAAAATGTAACAACTCCTGTTTTAAATTTATATGTAACTTAAATGAAATAAATTGAGTTTAATCTTTTATATTCAACTTTTAACTGAAAAATTGTGTATTAATTAGAGTTTTTCGTTTCTGTATCTAAATATTGTACTGTCTAATAAGAAATGTTGATTTTATTCAGAGATTTTTTTTATTAAATGCTTGTTTAATTTCTTTGATTAAATTTATGTTAATCTTAATAAATTTAGTATGTTTGAATTAGGAACAATCTAGATTAATATATATAATATGATTAATATAATCATATCTTTTAAAAAAACATTGAAAAATATTTGAAAATATTTGAATTTTATTTGAAACAGTTGAAGTTAAAGCTTTAAATTATCAAAAGCTTTCAGTATTTATTGATAGGCCAACATTTATCATTGAGACATTGTTTGTTTTAGGTTTCTGAAACTGGTACAGCTATGAGTCAAAGTTCTGATCAAGCAGTACCAAGCTGTAATGCTAGTGATACTGGAAGTATGACTACTAATCCTTCATATCATAGAAATCTTAGAATAAGCCAAAATTCATTTCGATCGACAGTTTCTGATAGTGAAATTGAAGCTGGAAATGTAAGTAAAGCTTTTATTAAAAGCATATTTCTATTATATTTTATAAACATGCATTTGTGTCATTCTTAGATTACTGAATTATTGAAATAAATAACCAATGAAAGAATTTAATGGTGTATTAGGATATTCTGCATATTTATATTATCTCAATATTTATTTCAGTTAATGTTTACTTTCTTAAATAAAAAATTTAAACAAAATTATACTATTAAGTTTTAATGTTAAAACTAAATCTTAATCCAATCTACAGATCCATTGTGACCTTGAAAGTGAGTGATTCTTTATAATTTAGAATAGGGACTAAACAGAAGACCCTCATATTTGGCCTGTTATTCCCAGAGCTATCATTTCACGTAGTTAAACCAAAGATAATTATTTTGCCATATCTTCATAATGTTCTATTATAAACAGTTATTAATATGACCATGCAAAAAATTTACTATTCTTCTTTGAAAAAATTTTTCAATTAAAAAGTAATATAAATAAAAGAAAATAAAGCTTAATAAATTTAATTGCGCAACTTTTGGTCAAATGTTTGATAAAATTATTTGCTGCTCATTTTTTTATTATACATTGTTTAATAAAACCTTTTTGCAATCAAGTGTGATGAAGTCCATTTTCTCAATATTTGGATAGTTATAAAAAAACTGAAAATTGGATTCTAAAGACTCATATATTTGTTGAAATAGTGCCTATACAATAAATGTATTTATAAATATAGTGAAAAAGCACCAGTATAAAATTCTTAATCTTTTCAGTTTTTAAATAATCGTCAAAAACGCACACCTAGTATATGGAGCAGTAAAAGTAACTTAAGCACTGGCTTCAGATATCATGGTGGTAGTATGATAAGTACTTCATCTAATCCTGTGAATGAACCACCAAGGACATATCTATTTGAAGGCCTCCTTAATAGAGACCGTTCTACTCTTTGGGATCAAATGCAATTCTGGGAAGATGCTTTTTTGGATTCTGTTGCTCAAGAAAGAGATATGGTAGGGATGGATCAAGGTCCTGGTGAAATGATGGAAAGGTAAATTGTGACAAATCTGTATATATATTTATAATAAATATAAATGTTTATAAGTAACTTAATCTTTGCTAAGTGCTATCTACATTTTAATGATTATTTTACTTAAAATTATAGAATATATCATAATTTTAGAAATTATTTACTTTATTTTGCTGATGGTTTTATGTCAGAAGTGATAATACTGATAATTGTTCTTATAAATATACATAAAACATTTTAAATTTTGTCTGTATAGTTATAAACATCTGTAGAAGACTTAAAATATCCATTTTTAACTTTATTTCTTGATTGTCGTTCAATTAATAGAACATTTTGTGAAAATATAGTTTGACTTTCAATATGGAGGATATGCAGGAATCATTCTAAGTGATGTTTTCATCCTGTCCAACATTGATTTTTAAAAAAAAAATTAGTCGTTCTGCTTACATAAAATCATATTCCTTAAATTTAATTTTAAGTATTTTTATATTTTTTAATTTAATATTTTATTATCATTTGCTGAATATTTAAAAAAAATTTGAAGTTTAGTTTTCTTATAATAGAAGTATATAGCCTTTCTCCTGCTTAAATTCTTTGGTTCTTTTTAAATCTTAAATGATCCTTACATGTTTCCATTTCAATATATTTCACATATATTATAATGCAACATAATTATTTTATATTTTAGGTGTATACATGTTTTTCATTATTTTTATTTCCCATGTACAGCTACAGTTTACATATTTTTTTAAATTTCTAATTTTACCAACTTTATGATAATTTATATGGTTTAATTGCAAGCATATATTTTATATTTTGAATGTTTGTTGATTTCTCTAGATTTCAAATGCATTAAATTAAAAAATATTTTTCCTTAATACAGATTTTTAAATAACAATATATGTTTTTTCTGCAGCATTATGGGTATAATAACCATCTAATTTATTTATTACATTTATATAATTCTAGCAAATTTACCTAATTTGTATTTTTGATGAAAACATGTATTTTGAAGCATATAATTTACAGAGCATTGTTGAAATTATTAAAAAAGCTTAAGATGAATGAGGTTTCATTAAATGCCATTTATAATTTTTTGAATAATCATTTGTAAATTGTGTATAAAAATATTACAAATTATAATGAGTAAAAATGAAAAAATATTTTAGAAAAATATAAAAAATGTTCTATTTTTATAAATTATATTAAGTATGTTTATTATTGCTGATAAGAACTATTAAGGTTACATTTATCCTCTACTAAAAGAAATTTTGTTTCAGAATTTTTGCTCATATTATATAATCTGAACAAAAATATTACTATTTTTTATATTGTAGTCTTTTTATCTTTTCGTTAATTTTTCATCAACACAATGTTTTTATCCATTTATTTCTGACTAAAGTTCTTAAAACTACTTTATTCTATTTTATGTAGATTAAAAGATAAAAAAATATGGATTAATATTTTCTACTTATATTTAATTATAGCTCTATAATTCGATATTTTATTTCATTTTACTCTTTACATAATTCTTATTTTATTACATTTCAAAGTAAAAACATTTTTCTCTTCTAATAGGTATCAATCTTTAGCTAATATGGATAAGAAAAGATTAGAACATGATGAAGATAGGTTGTTGTCTACAATGTTATATAACACTGTTGCTTTTATGGTGATGATGAAAGTAAACAAAACCGAAATCAGACGTAAAATTTGCCGTCTTTTAGGTAAATGCCACATTAGTCTTGTTTATAGTGCTGAAGTCAATGAGCTTTTGGATCAAATTGTAAATCTTGTGAGTATTAGTGAATTTGTTTAAATTTTTATCTCATGTGAATAGTTATCATTTTTTGCTTAAATATTTAAACATGTGCTTATGAATGAATAAAATAACAGTCAACATGCTTTTTTAAATTAAATACTATAATCAACCAACATTTAGGATTATTTATATTCAGTGAATAGTAAATATGGCTATGCTGATTTCAATGGCTGTGTAATCTATATTAGGTACTTACATATGTTGTTGTTACTTATGACACTTGGATAAGTCAAGTTATGGTACTTATGTGTTATCCTATCAGCCTATCACCATAAAAATACATCTTCAGATTTTGCAAATTTCAATATTTTTTTCCAAACTGTGAAAGAAAAACATAATTTATTTGTATCTTTATTGTAACTAATAGATAAAAAAAACTTTGTTTGTAATTTATATGATTCCAAATCGAATCATTAAACAATAAAGTTTTTCACAGATGTGATCATTAGAATGTTATGCAAGTACCTTATATTATAATTTCCTCCTGGTCTGTGTTATAATCAACTGTCTTCATAAAAAATGTTGGACATTGGATTCTTTCCATGTTTAATTATATATATAATACTGGGATATTTATACTTTGTATGTTAATACTATTTAGAATAATTTTTTGGGGAATTGTTTAAGTTTAAAAATGTTAATATGTGTTTGGGTAAGTTTTAATGTGAATAATGCCAATTATCTTGCAAAAGATATCCTACATCCAAATATATTGTACATTTAATAAATCCTGTTAGAACCTGTACTGTTAAATAACTAGCCATTCCATCAAAAAAAGACATGTTTTTAAGTAATAGTTATATGTATATCACTAACAAACGAAAATAAACCTTTAAAACTGATAGGTTAAGCTAAATGAAATAGGTTATTCTACTTATATCTATAAAGTAAGTTTTAAATCTGAAGAATGCTTTTATATATGCTTGATGATACAGAAATTTTTTTTATTAGAAAGTAAAAATTGGTGATACTAAACAGATATGTAAGGATAAATTGCATATATTAGTCTAGCTTCACTGCTGTCTTATTTTAGTTTAATGAAAATTTTTTTATCAGGTAAATTACGATTTTTTTCTAACTTAAGTGAGAGCATAGGGCAGGCCATATTTTATGCAAAATATGATTCAATGGTTTTCTTTTGCATGAGCACAAAATATCAATATTGTCATCATGATTTGGAAAAGCATTACGTGAATAACTCTGAGATCTATTAGAAGACAGAGTGGAGAGACTGACTGCAATGTTAACACTATTATTTATTCTTTCAATAATTATATTTTACCTTTAAAAAGGAAACTTTGCTATAAAAATAGAAATTCATCAAAAGGTCTATGATTTTACATTATCTTGAATAGATTTTTATTGATATTTTGATCCTAATCTAATAGATCCATAAAATCGTTCTTCCAATTATATTTCGTATTTAACAAAAAATAAAAATACAGGCTGATATATTACTGTTTTATATACCAAAGTGGAGGAAATGTTCAGAAATTATATGTGTTATCAATATGTTTATCATATTACAAAATGAATTAAATAAATTAGTATGATAGTCATTTTTATAGTTTATTATTGATAAAGTCACTGAATTTTTATTCTGATTTATTTACTTTTAAAATCTATTTAATTTATAATAGTAAAATTATTCATTGCCTTAAATTTTGTGAACTTAAATGTTTTTCATCATTTTTATTATTAATTATAGTCATAAAATTTTAATTAGTGCAAAATGTTTATACTTATACATAAAACTTATTTTTCCTATAATAGCTGATAAAATCTTCATATTTTAGAATTATTAATTTATTATTTTAAAATTAACAAAAGTTAATATGTCAATGTAACAATGTTAATTGGCATATTAAATTGACACATTATGTTACTATATCAATGTTATTAGTTCTAAAATTAGTAAATGTTCATCATAGATACTGGCAATTTTCGCATGGAAAAAAGTTATTACTTGAAGTAATTTTGCAAAGAAATTTGTTTTATTGTTTTATATTTTTTAGATTAAAATTTTCAGGCATATATTATGAAATCATCAAACCTTGAGTGATGCTTTTAAGATTGTTGAATAGCGGACATTTCAATATATCTTATCAGAATATTTTAAAAACACATCTGCACTTATAAAATCAAAGATCTCGTAGGTCTCATGTTGTAGGTTTCGTGCACTATGTTCCTTTTTAACTCTGTAAAATATGGACATTTCAATATATCTGCCTTATGTTTGTTATTCTGTAAGATCTTTAACAATGTGTAATGTTTTAAAATTTTATAATTTGATTGTTGTTTGTATTTTCAAGCATGGAAATGATATTGATTTGAGACCATTAAGCAGCAGGCAAATGCATCGTCAATCATTTACTGTACATTTGGGTGTGGATGCTACTGGGGATATGCTATTTATGGAGGTAAAAATTTTAAATTCAGTATCATTCAATTTCATTTCAATAAAAAAAGTGCTAGTTATGAAAATATATATTTTCCTAAAAACCGTTGTGTATTACATATTTGAATATTATGACTCACATTAAGTATTCAGTAATGTTGTTATTTTAGATATATTGTGTAAAAATATATATTATCAAAGATCTTAGGACAGTTTTTTTTAATCATTAATAAAAACCACTATGAAAACTTAAAAATGTTTTAAGATCATTTTATAAGTTATGCTGGTATAAAACCTATCCTGCTTTTAATTTTTATTACTTAAAATTTCAGACTGCTGATTAATATTTAACCCTTCATGTATGACTCCCACGATTTGAGCAGAATATCACTTTTGACCCCAACCACAGGTCACTTGAAAATCATGGTCACATTTTTCCCTAATTTTATCCCTTCTTTTTCAATACTGATTCTGTTATTTCCCAGTGTAGATTAGAAAAAACATAATTTGATTCTTATTTTCGCTGCTGTATAGCACTAAAATGTTTGCGAATTTCTTTTCTCTACCTTGATTTTTTCCTCCCATGTATTTGTGAGATCGCATGTTTTTTTTCTTTTATGTGATAAGCATTTATGAAAGATATGGATTTGCTATGTGTCAATGCCATTACATGTGAGAAATTTAACATTAAAACAAAATGTTTCAAGGTTATACTCATCTGAAAATAAAAATTTGGCTCTTATCAATGCTGTTATATGTGAGAATTTTAATATTTTTCAAGACAAAATGTTTAAAAGTTATATTGATCCCGCTGAAACCGCTGAAATATCATGCGCCGTGTTATATATTTTTTGAAAACGTAAAAGCTATTAAAGTTTTTTTATTATTTTAAAACAACTGATGAAGATGTGAATTGTAACATATGTAGATAAAGAAAGAAACCCGGTGGCTTAGTGGCAGAATTTCACACTCCCATGACACGGTCCGAGGTTCGATCCTCAGGTTGGGCAAGATTGACTCAGCCTTTCATCCCTTCAGTGGGTCGATTAACTGAGTACCAAGCATGCTTAGGAACTAAACACTGGGGGTTTCGTGTTAGGCTGACCACCCAATTGGGACATATGCTTCGCACCCCAGGGCTCTCGGTCATGAAAACCGTTATGGGCACTGTAGGCCTTGGCCCACATTGGCTGTCGTGCCATGGAGTTTAGTTTTTAGATGAAGAAAATGTAAACAAAATCGCCCCATATTTCAGAATCAAAAACTTATTATGCTCTTTAGCTTATTTAGCTCTTTATATTTTAGTAGCTCATCCCCTTTGAAGTCTAAATTTTCTCTTTATCTTGAATGTGTTGAAGGAAATGATTTAAAACACATGTTCTCCAGAATAAAACTTCCTTAGGATTAAGCAAAAGTTATTTTCAAAACAATTTTTGATATTATCTATGTAAATATAAATTATAATACTTGAAAATGTAAAAAATTTTTTTGAAATTCAGATTATTATAAATATTTATATATGCTTAAAGGTACGAGATGACGGTATTGTTTTAAGAAGTGTAAATGGTGCAATTGTTGAAAGATGGTGGTATGAGCGTCTTGTTAATATGACATACTGCCCAAAGAATAAAGTTCTGTGTTTATGGAGGAAACATGGTGGGCAAACTCAACTTCGGAAATATTATACAAAAAAAGTAAATATTTCAACAAGAATTTTCATTGCTTTTTTGTATGTCTCCTTATTTTATATTATCACTTACTTTTTAAAAAATCAATGTCTACAGAATACATGTTATTATTAATTTTGTTTTATGATCAATATAAAAATGTTTGTTAAAATCCTCAATCTGTATATTAATTTAAACTAAAGTTAATTGTTTTCTGCTTAAAGAAATGATGATCATATTTAATATATGTTGGAAATGGTAAAATTTATAAAAAAAATTTTAATTCCCATAGAATTGAAACATATATTTATTTTTTGTTTTTAACATATATTAAATATGTTAAAAAAAATAAATAAATGTGACAAACAATTAATATTTTTTCAATTAAATTTTTAATGAATGCAAAGTGTTTATATTAGTTTAATTTTTTTTAAAATATAAACCTCTACAATTATTTAACTTAGTAAACTTTTATTATTTTTTAACACCTACATTATGTCCTAAATGTGTAATATTCTATTAAATAATGCATGCATGTTTAATGTTTGACTGAGGATTGTTTTAATAATAACTTTATAGAATGTAAAAAATATCGTTTTAAATAAATTGCCCTCCTTAAGATATTTATGGAATTAATATTTCAAATATCTAATTTGTATTCTGTCATGACTGAAAACATACTACTTTTAAAATCAAAATTTTTGCTTTCTGAAGTTTAATATCCAGTGTATTTCATTAACTTATAAATGTTAAGCTAAGGTGCCAATTGAAAAAAAACCTCTTTTTTTAAAGCCTGTTATTAATTTGTTATTTTCTTGAAATGATACATCTTAAATATAGAATGATATTCCTTTATATTTTCATATATTATATTTTTCAATACATTGAAGTCTGAAAGTATTTTGTGATTTTTAGTGTGATTCAAAATATTCCCTCAAATTCAAATAAATTGCCAAATGGTATTAGCTAACTGAACATTTATTGAGGATTTGCCTAATTTGAGATTAATCTTGTTTTCATTTAAACAAAAAAGAGTTTGAAATTAATTATTTTAAGATCTATTAAATGTATAATAAAAAGAAGAAAAATGTCTCCCTTTGAAAACTATTTCATATTATGTTTCTAACTGTATGACAATTTTTTTCAGCGAGGAAACATTCAAATTTTATTTTGGTCTCTACTTTTTTCTTATATTCACTCTATTTAGTATACTGCAAAGCTCCTTAAAAAAGATGTTTATCCATTAGAATTGGAAGCCTACTTTTGTTGTATCTACTTTTTAGTAAAAAAATCTTTTAAGAAATAATTTTCATACCAAGTAGAATATTTTTTGTTTTATTTAATTAATGTTTTATCAGAATACCAAGGAAATTTATTCGTAAGTAATTTTGCAGATAATTTTGTGATTCAAAAATATTTCCATCACATTAAGTTAAGTGCAATATTATAGTAATAGGTAGATTATCCGAAAAATTAAAGTTTCTATCTACTATCTAATCTGTTTTCAATATATTACAAATAAGTGATGCTAAAATTATCACCTATACATTGAAAAGAATATATTTTTAAATATTTAAGCAAAATTCAGTTCTATTAGTTTGTACTTGATTATGTCAGATGTTTTTTAAAAAAAGTATCAAGATTGTTTTCTGTAAATTTCCAGAATCTATGTAAGAATGATGGCTAAATTTTCATTTGTTTATTGAAAATTCAAAAAATTAAGGCTGATAAACATTGAAAATAATTAGTCTTTATAGCTTAATAAAAAAAAAAACATTTTATGCATTCTATGAAATTAAAGTGAAAAAGCTTTCAATGAATATGGAAACTATAAAAATTGCTAGCATTTGTGTTTACTGAAAATGTAAATTTGTTGTATAAATATGTTATTCCCATCTTATAAAAAAGATACATAACCAATTTTAAAAAATTCCAAACTTTTATTCAAGTTAGAGACTTAGTAAATTAATGCTTAAAAAAAGTTATCATATAGGTTATATGTTACTTCATATGAATTTACAAAGTTATATGTAACTTCATACAGTAAATATATAATAATTAAATAAGTGATACTTTTTTTATATATAAATATAGAAATTCCTAAAATTTCTCTGGTATGATTTATTCTTTTCAATTTCACAATTAGAATAAGGTTATTTTTCAGACATATATTATAATTGACAATTTTAAAAATAGCTTTCACTTGATATTATGTGCATAGTATTACGTTAAATAAAATTTTTTACTATTCTTTACAATATTATAATTTAACACTGATGTAAAAATATATTTGAAATAAATATGTAACTTTTTGATTATTTTTTAAAATTGAAATAAATTTTTTAGTGCAAAGATTTATATTATTGTATAAAGGAATCTATGGAAAGGGCTGCTCAAAGAGGAAATGGCATGCTACCTGGTAAGGTTTTTTTTTTATTAAATTTTGTAAAATATTTTTATAATATGAACAGTACAAAATTTTCGCAGTGCTAATATATATTTAATACAATTTTAATTAATATCTCCTCATTTATTTATTATTTTACAAAAAATATTTAGTTTAAGCATTAGAAATTTTATGTTTAATTTATTTTTCAATATAAAACTAAAAAATGTGGTTTAGTTTGGCTTTAAAAAATGCAAAATGTTTTAATGTGCAAAGTTTCAGGAATGTTTGCTTCAATAATATTTTACTATCAATTAACTAAATTTAATTTAAATTATAATATTGCTTTTTTCAGTGTTACTTTATTCTTTTTAAAATTCATTCAATATAATTTTTATAATTAGATTTAAAACTATGCTTCAATATAATACTCGTATTAAATGGTATAGTTGAAATCAGGAATTCCTCTATAACATTATTTTTTAGAATGATTAATGCTGATTTTGTGAACAAGTTAACTTAAAAAGAAATTTAATTCAGCTTCTAAAAATATGAAATAGAATAGCTCAACTGACTCAAATGATAGAACAATATTCATGTTGCATTTCATAGAAAGAAGTGAGTTTGATTACTTTTAAATTGGAAATCTGACAATTTGTAATAATATGTCTGCCTATAATTGAAAAAAGAAGAAAAATTATTTTGCTTATGAAATACTTAATGTTTTTCCAATGATTTTTGATATTACATGTTTTTATAAATTTTTTGATTATTAAATCTAAATTCATTTAGTCACATCCTTGTAGGAGGAAGTAGTTTTTAACACACTTTCAAATTCTAGTTCTGTAGATCCTGGCTCAGTTAGTTCTTGTGTGCAAAATGTGAACATAGATAATGGCTAATAAATCAAACCATAAATTTGTAAGAATCATTTTCAGTTTGTAAATATATATAAATAATTTTAAATAGAAATATGGCATTTAAATTGAAGGAAATTTTAATGTCCTGTGTAATTAATGAAGTTATTTATAATAAAAAATATTCAATGACATTGTCTAGTTAGCCTGGATAACCTTTAAAAGAACATACATTAAGATCTGAGTATACTTCATTATAGTTATAGGTTAAGTATAATTTGACTGTTATACTTAATCTACAAAATATTTCATAGTTATATTTCATTGAATGAATATATTAAAAATGATGCAATGAAACTAAGTCCCTATCCAGAGTCACTAAATCTTAATTAGAAATTTTATTTTTAACAATTGTCCAAGTATTATTAATTTTATTTGCTTATATTAGTTTTTGTTTTATGTTAAGATTTGATTAGTTGTCAAAAACGAAATATATTTGAGTCATCCTTAAATTGAATTTTAATAACAACTTGTATGCTTGCTAATTTTATCATTTATCTGTTTATTTAATGCAAATTTTTATTTTTATGTGTTTCTCAAGTAAATGTTACAAACTAAGAAAAATTTACTCTGTTCTTTTAATCTTTTCCTGATACTTAATTTTATAATTTGAAAGCTACTGTATTTTAAGTTTCATTGAACATTTTCCATCTTTAATCCAGTAAATTTTTAATGTAAAAAAAGAAAAAGACTGAAAATTATGTTTATAAAAAGAATTTTATGTAATCTCTGTTAGTAATAATAAAAAGGAATAAAAATTGGGCAGATACTAATAGAAATACTATATATATATATATATATATATATATATATATATATATATATATATATATATATATATATATATATATATATATATATATATTTAAAGCAAAACAATATATTCAATAAGTGTGTTATTTCTGCACCACATGAAATACGTATTTTCATTCGCCTTTATGAAAATTATTTTTAATAATCAATTACATAGGATATGGTAATTATTTCACTATCAAAAATTTTTATTTTTTAAAGTATTTAAAATGTATTACATTACACTGTTATTCATAATAACTGCTGGACTCATATTTGGAAGCAAATTTTATTTTAATAGCATAATGAAGTGGGAAGATTCTTTTAAGTTTAGTGTAGCATGTTTAGGAAATGTAAATATTTTTATGATAGCCTGTTTTTGTCAGATAGAAATATGTAAAATAAAAATCATTACTCAGATAATATGCAGTGATTATTTTACTAAAATTAAAAATAATATTTCAAAAAAATAATTCCATTAAAAATAATTGTGAATACTTTCTGTTTAGGAACAGAACTTGGAGGGGAATTTCCAATCCAAGATATGAAAACTGGTGAAGGTGGATTACTTCAAGTATGCATGGAAGGTGTTGGACTTCTTTTTGCTAACAGCAAAGTATGTACTTTTTAAATGTAATTTTTAATTTGAATATGTGTCAAAATTTGGTATGTTTGTTGAGAATGATTTTGTTGTATTACCTCCTATCATCATGATTTTCTATATTTTCTATAGTAGTAATAATACACTTGCCAATATCTTCACAGTGTTACTTTAATAGCTTTAATCAGTAGTTTAATGTGAAAACAAATAATTTTTAAAGTTAAATCAGATAAAATAAATTAATCTAATCATGTTTTATTAATTTGATTTTTAACAAATAGCTGAAAAAAGAAGGAAAAGTGTTCACTGTAATTGAGGTAGTTAGAAATTGGTAAATAATGTAAATTATTTAAATACTTCATGACAAAACACAATTGTTGCAAATAATTTACTAGACATTTTTTAGTCATTTTAAATGAATGCATATAATAAAAAATTCAAAGTATATTGCATACATCTATTTTAACTACATTATTGAAAGTGGGCTTCCTGTAGCTTTAAACATTCTTCTTATAATTGCTATTTTCATTCCTCATTTTAAATGATAAAAATAATGTTTAAACAAATTATCTTCTATTGAACTAATTAATATAGTATTGTATAAATCGTGCAATTTGCAAACATTTTAAAATTCTGTGTTTATAATCAAATTTGTAATACCAAACCATTACTGTTTTGATATAAAATATATAAAATTCAGTTATTTATTCTTTATGTTTCAAATATTTAATTTCAACTTTTTTAAGCTGTTTGAAATATTATGTGCATTCAATCTAATATTAATTCAAGCATCACTTTTGTGTAAATACATTTAATCCATAAAATTAATTTAAGTGAAATCAATTACTATTTATTAAAATTCCTGTCATTTTGAATCTAATATTTGTGGAAAAAAAGTTAAAAAAAAATTCCTATTTTAGCTTTCAAATAATAAGTGTAAATAATAAAAAAATACTTATAAATTTACTACTATATGTTATTAAAAAACGGGTAAAATTTTATCAGTGGAATGATATATTTTTCATTTATTGTGAGCAATTTTGTGTTATGTTTTATAAATCTATAATTAGTAACTGTCAGTTTTTGATATTTGTCTTTGTATTCTTATTAAAAGATTACTTTAAAAAATATGTGTTAAATGTAAGATTAATTTTTATTTTAAGATATTTCATAATGTTTTGAACCCAAAGCAGTATTTGAAATTAATATATTGTTTATTTTATTATTATTATAAAAATTAATTTTTTGAATAATTGGTTATTTTAAATATTTTTATATTTATTTTGATATTTTTAGTTGAAAAAGTTTTTATAATAAATTTTATTTCGGTTATTTCTTGTTTTTTTGCGATACACCTGTATTTTGATTTGTGGCATTCTAATTTTCATAGCAAGGACCTTCTCAAAAATCCTATGGCTTGCCTGTCCATTTGATCTATCATACACTTATATTTATCCTATAATACTTATATAGTATTTTAAATGACTTATATAAATCAAGTCAGCTGCATATTTTTTACATATACTGCAGTTGATGCTCTATGCTGATGTAATTTGTCACGCTGGCTTGGTACATTTCATATCTTCTGTGACTTCCTCTTAAATGCAGAATACTCATTTATATTACTCTGCTCCAGCATTATTATTTACTGGACTACTTATATACTTCCGCCTTACTATTTTTGGAATGGACTGACTCATGCATGCCCTTCGAAACCTGCTAGTTCAATATATATATATATATATTAATACCTGCCCTTTAAGTCCTTCACAAATTATCTGGTAGCAAGCGAAGGGGCTTTTGAGATGGTCCAAAGAGTGAGTGAGAATTTGTATGTAACCTGAACAATTTAATGAACAGTTTTCTAAGGAAGTTCTTTTTTCCTCCATGCTTACTCACATCAACACCCGAAGGACTTTGAGGTACTACAGCCCTTCATTATTTTGTGTTGCTGTGTCTAGAGAACTGTAGTCTATTTTCTCTAGGCTGTAATGTTGTAGTGCACCCTGTATTGAACGAGGGCTTGATTATATTTATGGCCTTGTTACTCTTTTGGGTGAACTTATTAATCAACCCACAGTTGTTGTGCACAGAATTCTATTAGTTGAGCAGTGCAATCATTGCTAACAGCATGATCTTATGTTGTTTTAGTTTTGTAGTTTACATTTTTAATTGATTGTTTAATGACCATCTCCAAAGTTTCTTCCTGCACTTCCTAGCTTTTTGCATGCAGTGTGCATGGCTCCTTTCTCTTCTCTCCAATTTTGTTGTTTTTGTGCATGCATATACATTTGAAGCTTTGGAGGTCTTAAAACCGTTGTTATGTAGGCTTTCTTTTTATTTTATTGGAATGAAGCATGATGTGCATGAATTTGTCAAATGTGTATGTGATGAAATAGCTTTGTATTTTAATGAATGTTAAGAACTCTAACTGCAAAATACATGTAATTGACCATTGTTTTTCCCATGGCATTGTGATATTTAAGTTTGCTATTTTTAAATTTGGTGTTTCTTTTAAGTGTGAACATTTAGTTTATAAAAAATATACTTTTGTTTAACCTGTTCAGATTGATATGCCACATGCTATAGTATTTGATACTGTTAAATAAATCTTCTAAATTATAAATTCACTGGATAGGGAAAAAAGTTTCATTTTATTCAGTATTTAAATTTTTGTTTAGCTTACTCTAAGTTGTTTGACTTACTCTAATTTCAATTTATGAAATTTTTCATCCTTAATTTAAATTAGGATTATACTTTCTAGTATATGCCATTGTATGTATATACAAATTAAGGAAATATTCAATACATTTCTAATCAAAGTAAATTTTTATCTAACATAAAACTTACTTTCATAATTAAACAATCATATTTTCCAAATTTCGATTTTGTGTACATATTTTTCTTTTATAACTTTATTAATAGTTTTCATGCTGCTACATTTTATAAATGAGCAGTAAATTGTTGTTAAGTTTTAGATTCCTTTAGTTGTTTTCTATAGAAAATAATTTCTGGAAGATATTCCTAGAAGAATTGAAAATCGTGAAGATTTTTCTGCTTCTCAGTATATTTGTATAAATATCTGGATATTACAGCTGTATTTTTAATAAAGTATGTCTCTCATATCTGTGCATATATATTTGAAAAAATTTGTTGAATCTTTTGTAAGGTTTTACATAATCTGATCAAGTAAGAACAAAAACTGCATTTCAGAAATATTGTTAATTCATAATGCTTTTGTATATTTATTTATTAAGTTAACTGTATGATTATTTAGAGAGAATACTTCCAGACTAACTATTGTGTCAGACTTGTATTTAGATTAAGTTAAGATGAACAATGCATATTTGAAAATATATGTATGAGTATAAAAATAATCATATCTTATCTGACTTCAGTATAAATAGGCTTTCTAAGAAAAAACTTTCAGCATATTTTATGAAATATTTATTTAAACTTATTAATTAATATTTATGAACTTTTCTGTGAAATAAATTAAATACCTTTTAACAGTATTATATTATATGTGCTGCTTATATATTAGGAATAAAACAAAGTTTTCGAATGTTTAATTCTGTATTTCCAATATTGCATATCTCATGCATGCATTTCCAAATATTGAGCATTGAATGTTAAAATGAGAAAAATACAGATATTACTCTAATTGTACAAAATATAACAGGAAATTAATAAAATGAGATTGAGAAGTATATATGATAAAAATGATTGAATTTTTCATAAATTATAAGCTGTCACTTTGATACAATAAACAATTGAATAAAAATAAAATTACTAAAAATAACGTTAATAAAGTATATGCTCATTATCTGTATATAAAGTTTATTGTTTTGGCTATGCTTTCTAAGGGATTAAGAATCAAATAATCATTGCAGAATCAAATGATTGTCATTACTCCGTTGAGCAGTTTCCAAATTAGTATGTGTTTGCATACCCTAGGCTATCTCAAAAATTTTGATTTTGTACAGATATCAAGCAACCCTATCTGTAGATTTACAATTTCATGTGACACCTAAACAATGTTTTATTATGACCATAATGTTTGAGTTTTAAAATGCATGATATTAAAATACAAATTGCATGTGCTTTGTACTCTCCAAATTCTTATACTCTTGTAGGATTGTAAGGCAAATCTTTATTTGCCACAATCGGGCATTATCCAATATCCATGTTGGTGACACAATTTAATCCCAATCTTCTTGTTTAAAAATGTAAAAGAATGCAAACTTGTAGTATTCCGGTATACAATTCATTGTTGTATAATTTTCAACACATAGTAACTGTACCAATACAACCACAGGTATAACATTCATCTAGGGTTGCTTTTTGATTCTGATTGGTTGTGACCAAACTGTATCAAAAAGCTGTAAAATTAATAAACCTTAGATGACAGCAGAGATGTTGGAATTATTTCCAAATTTGTCGAATGAGGAACATTTAGAATCAAGAATCATTTGTTAATGATTGTTCCATTTTAATGCTGTCACATGAGCAAGCCACCTTTAGAGTCCACCATTCCTCTTAGCATAGAAACAAGTTTTTTAGAAAATATTTTCCATCAATGTTCTTCTAAACATCCTTTATCCATATCATATAATTTCTGTAACTAAGCATCCTGAATTTTTTAACATCTACATTTTTACATTTCTTAATAGGAACTTTTTCTTTGTGGCTAGTTAACCTATTGCTATGATTCTGAATGGAATTCATATCTTTTTTCTATGATTTGAAATAAATGATTCTTAACTAATGAAAATGAAATTATCGTACAAATTGAAAAAATACCTTACTATTCTAAAATATTAGAAAACATTTTTTAATAAAGTAATAACTATTCGATTTAATGTATATTTAGTAATTTTAGAAAAGCAATAATTTAACACTGATTTTAATACCAAATTGTGGTATTTAAAGTAAGAAAATATATTTCACTCAAATTTTGAACTATTATTTTATTTGGAATATCTTTCATAAAATTTTGTATGTTAAATAAATTTAAAAAATGTAAAATAAAAATGAAATATTTAAAATTCTACTTTGCAAGTATTTCATTAAAGAGGGGAGAAAAATTTAAACTCATATCATTACATTTTTTATGAAATATTGATAATCAGTTTGTACTAAAAGCTTTTTGGCAACAATTATTCTTCAAATGACTATCAAAGTTCATAAACTGATATTCTATTTTCATAAACTGACAAAAAGTTTTCTTAAAAAGAAACTACTTATTAGTTTCATACCAGGTATCCTTTCTGAAGAGAAGTTCATGATGTAAGTTTAAAAATATTTAAAATTATTTTCTTGAAATGAACATAGCTTAATTTATGTACTATTATTTATGTATATTTAGTAACTTTGATGTTTATGTTAATACTTTCATAATCTTTTTATTGTCTTTGCCATATCACAATTTTATGTTCTAATATTATACTTTATTAATATATCTTTCCTTTCTTTTTTTTTTAAAAAAATTACCTTTTCTAAAGCTACATAACAGTATTTTGTTATGTATTGGAAACATTTCAAACACTGATAATTTTTTCATGCCATTCTACCTTTAAAAATTGATTACAGCAATTTTTTTTTTTTGGGGAAAATTCCAAATAATATTCAATATTATATTTATTTTATCAAGTAGATCGAATCTCTTTAGTTGCATAAATTATTCAAATCTTTGTTTTATCTTTCTTTTTCTTAAAAAATCTATGATGTAAGTTTTGACATTTAATTTATAATTGCTATTGATAAAGGCTGAAAAAATGTAATGTTTGATTAAGAGAGAAGGATAAATCATTTTCCATGTATTTTATCATATACAACAATATGTGAATTACAAGGGATTATAAAAATAAGGGGGAAATGCTTTAAATAGTTGAGAAATGCTTTATTAATATGATGTAGGTTCACTTTAATATGTTATATTGCTTTGGTTTGCTTGGATATTGAATCATATTTGATTTGATTTATACAAGCTCTAAATAAGGCTTAGAAGAATATTGTACCATTTTTTATTGCAATGTGAATGTTCCTGGAGAAATGCTGGATAATATTAATATAGCAAATTGATTTCTCTAAAAGGCCTATAACAGTTTCAATATACTGAGATCGAGCAAATATTTGGGCCTAAGTAAGGTTCCATTTCCTCCTCATGCTCATCAAAGTATGGTTATATAAGATCCAGTATATGAATCTAAAAATTATTATGCAAAATTTCTTTTCCTGTTGGAAACAAACTTAGCATCATAGGATGCATCTTATGTGCTTAAACTTCTTTTTGCTTTTTACCTGTGATCTTTACTTTCAGGGTTAGCAGAAATCTATTGCACTGCTACTAGTATCATAATAGATCTTTTTCTGTGGTTGACAGTTGAAAGCAGACAATCACAATCATTCACTATTAAAAGTCCTCCCAAACTTGTATTTGTTTTCCTGTGCAGAAAAGAATGAGAGAGTAATAGTGTGGCCGTATAACTATATTCCACTTATCACTCGGCCAAATTTTGTGATATCACTGGACAATGATATCTGTAAAAACTGTCTTGAGAATTGCTGCTCTGCTATAAATGGCCGAGCTGGCAGCCGAATGGTTAGCGCTCTTGCCTTCAGTTCAACAGTTCATGGGTTCGAATCCCACCTTAGGCGTGGATGTTTGTAGTGGTTCGGAATCCACTTTAAACCGTAGGTCCCAGTCTAATTAGCCCTCGTGCGCAAAAAATGACCATCAAACGACAAACAAACCAATAGCCATAAACGTTTTGTTTTTAAATCTTCCTCATGACTTGGGAGTTAAGAAGCTGATTGAACTCTGCAATAACTTTGGCTGCAGCTGACTTTTTTTAGTCTCTACAATCCACTTCAATATTCTTTGGTATCTTTCACTCAGTTTCTCCTTCAGTCTATTTTGCTTTGCTTATCTGTGTGTATACTGTTAAAACTTTAGACACTGTACCTCTAGAAATTCCAAAAATTATTGATGTTTTGTTAATTCAGTTTCTGTTAATTATTGGGCTTCTACAATTTGGCTTCTTTGTGACTGCTATTTTTTTTATGCTTTTGATAAAAATACAGAAAATAATTTCACTAAAGCTTTCTTATATAACTGTGATGTGTGTCTTTATATTTAAAAGGACTGGTAGCAAAATGTATATTTCAAGGCTTACAATAAATGTCACTTTCAGTCATAGGTGTTTCTATAATTTTATTAGCATTTCTATGTATATATTTAGAATGAGAACTATATACATAAGAGTTATTTAGAATTCTTTAAATATATGAAATCATTTACAGAATTAAATTGTATGCTATTTTTGTATTTTTAATTTAAATTTATTATGATTAAACTTCTGAATAGCATTATGAATGCACTGCTTATTGAAATCTATTTTTTATAGTTGATAAATTTAACCAAGCTCTGCGCAGTAATTTATTTTTATGTATATTTTATTAAAAGTGTTACTTAGGTTAGATTAATAACATCTCAAAATAATATCTATTGTATAAACAAAATGAGAACTTTTTGTGGCTTCCATATCAGGTTTTGTTGTTAAAATTGTCAAATACTTTAATTATGCTGAAAAATGTAGTCACATTTGCTTCTTGAACAATACTCACAATTTGAAATATCACCAAAGATATTCAATTAGAAATGAAAGAGAACCTTATTTTTAAGGAATGCTTGGTTTGGGAGTTGTATGACTTCACCTATAATGTCTAATTTTTAGATATTGCTTAAAATATCCTTTTTTAATGGTTGATTTAAGTGATGGAAATGGTATTTTCATTTCAATTAAAAATTTACTGTTGGTTGAAGTTTGACTGTCTCATTATCTTCTAGTTGAAATTTGTCTTATTGTAATGATTTTTATTTGATAATATCAAAATCATAAAAAATAGCTCTTAACACTCCATTTTTTTTCTTTCTAAAAATTCACTTATAATATGATTTAGACCTGATTCAAAGCACTTTTCAGACTGCTATTCTTCAAAATAAGTTTCCTTTTCAAAAAGTACCTGTAAAATTCCTTTTATGTAGTGTTCTTATTAAATTGATTTGCAGTTTTTGTATTTTCCTTATGAAATTTGCAGTAGTGTTATGTACATAATTAACTTAATCAGTTTGAGGATTGATATTTTTCTTACAAAGTTGCATTCCACAGTAAAAAATGTAAAACAGGAATCTTAAGCTTTTATATAAGTTTTTTATTAGCTATGATACAAAACTATACTTAGTTTACTACAACTGTATGACTTCAGCACATATAAATTGTTCGCATTGGTTTATATATGACTAAAACTTTTAAAGGAAAATATCTTATTGTGGAGATATTTTTTTACAGTTGATAAACTGAAAAATGGGGCTTCACTTCTGACTATTTAACCATATTTATTTGATTTTATCTTGTTAACTTTACACTGCACTTTAATCTTTTGTTAACTTTACACTGCAGTTTTAACTAAAGCTGTTTTGGAATGTTACTGACAATCCCTTATATTGAATACTTCATCTCACTATCACTGCAAAATACATTTTTATGTTGCTTTAGTGCAAAATGTAAAATATAATACTTATATTATTATTATTTTTATTATTACATATTGATACCATAATTAGTCATTATCCCCAGTGGTACATTTTTAACTAATTTAAACAACCATTACATTGCACAGACTTATATTTTTTAAATTTTCTTAACTCTAGAATATCTACATAGCTATAACAACTATGTATATTTTATTCAAAATCTTGATTATATTACCATCTACAGCCCTTATATTGTCTGAAAGTCCCTCTGCAATTTATTTACAGAGAAAAATATTTTTCTAAATAACCTTTAAAAATGCATAAATAGGATTCCTTTTTTTGTTAACAATTATATACGTAGTTATTTTATAAAAAATTGGGAATTACAAACTCTTTAAATTTAAACAGACTTTTAAGCAAATGTAAATGGATGTTAAAAGAATTTTTAAAAAATGAAAAACTATTAATTTTCCACATTCTTGTAATTTTTTTCAGTTTCTAAATACTTTTTTTGAATTTTAAATAGTAATCAGGAAGTGAATTTTAAATGTATTTATAAATAAAAAAGTGGTTTTTCTAAATTAATACTTTCAAGTGCATTTTAAGACCAACCTATTGAAAGTTTTTAAGATATCATTCAATTTATTGAAATTAAATGAAGTTTTTCAACGTATATTTTTGAAAATTAAATTAATTTTAAATTAAAATAAAATATTTATTTATTACATAATACCTGTTGTATATTATTTAAAAAGTTTTATTTCATTTTTATGCTAAGAATTTACCTGAGCAATAAATTTAAGCATGTTTGACTAATTCATCTTAAGTTTGAATTAATTTTTAATAATCCATAATTTACATAAATAATATATTTGTCAAGTGAAAGGGAAAATATTTTGAATTATGAAAATTAGATGATAATGAATTAGCATATAACTTAATAAAAAATACATTTTTCAAGCTATTTTTATGTTATATCTTTATTATGTATTAAAGATACTTACATTTTAAAAGAAAAATAAATCTTTATAAAACAAATGTTATTTATTTTAAAAGTATAATGTGTTCATTTAAAGTAATTTTAATATTCCTGGCCATAAGAAAAATTTAAATTGCTAAAATAATTATTGCTGAGTGATTTAATTTTTGAATCTTAATTCATTGAAATTAAGATGATTAATTTTTTTAACCTTTAGAGTTTTTAAATTTCAAAAGATTATGTTAAATAGTTATTCTTTTTCAAATAATTGTATTCAATATATATTTATAGTCTCTGTTAAACAATTAAATAATCTTTTTTAAAAATTATAAGCAATAGTGTACGAAATTTTCTAACCCTAATTTCAATCATAATTTCTTTAATCGAATCTATTAATTTTCAATTTGCTTAAATGGTAATTTTCTATGAATATAGTTATCATTTTTGTTTTAAACTAGTAATTACGAATGATTGTAAATTTTTGAAATACATATCATTATTATAATAAATGATTGGAGAAAAATTGTAAATATGTTCTTGGATGATTTACCTGAAGAAATTCTTAACTATTCCTTTTTGATAATTCAGTTGAGAAGAATTCACTTAGAATTTTTAATGGTAGACAATTTACCTGCAACTAAGTTGTTATTAATTATGTTTAATCAGTAACATAAAATTCTTAAATTTCTTGAATCTCAAATACTTTATATAAAAATATAATTTATATTTATATTATTTGTCGTAATATTTTCTTACATCATTTACAATGAAATCTCTCATAAGTATTAAAAGCTAATTCAAAATTATCCATTTTTTATAAATATCATGTGATCTTTTAAGTTAAGCATTCAGTGTTATTGACATGATTTCTTTTTCACAGAGCTCTATAAACATCTATTCCTTTCTCCAGTAAATAATTTTAATATTTATTTTATTTCTTTTTCAAGAAAAAAATGTATCAAAAGTAAATTAGAAGTTTGCATTTTTCTTATCACTTAACTAACAATTCTTTAAGACATTAAAATTCCCTGATTTTATATTTGCTATTTAAATTATTCTTTTTGTATGAAATGGATTAATTTGTACATAATGTGCACCTCAGTACTTTTAAACATATTTTTCTATTTCTTTAGCCACTGTATTAATTAGTTAGTATGTAAAATTGTTTTTGAAGCAAAGTTACCTTTCAGATTCAAAAAATATTCATTAAAATTAGAATTTCAAAATGTTGAACTTAAAGTAAAATTGCAATTTTTTTGTCAACATACATAGGGATTTTATTATAGGTAAAATATCTACATTTATGTAACTTAGTTTTTAGATATTCAACTTTCTTTTTCTGAATTGAATTTGATCATAGTCGATTGAAATTTGTGAAGGTCCTAAAAAATACAATGTGATATTTTTTGTTTTAGTTTGTATTATTTCCATTATAATATGTTTTGCTATATTAAAAAATAAAACCATAGCTCCCAAATTGAAAATTATTTCATTGTTATGTGCATGTTTTATTTTTGAGCACTTTTTATTTGTCCTTAAGCATGTATATATTCTATATTTATTGCCTTATGTATATTTTTATGTTTCATATGCTGCAAAGTTGTTTTGGTAGTGCATTCGAGTTAATACGAAAGTGTTATTTATGACTTAGTTTTGTATCTCTCATACATATATAGCTGCTGATATATTTTGATTTTTAAGGTATTTGATATTGTAGTAGCTTTTTGTTTTTGTTTCTATTGTGCCAACAATTTGATACTTACAAGAAAGAGGCAGAAAAGTGATCGGGATAGATATTACAATGAATGACTTCTTACTTTACAGTTCTTTGTAAGGCTGGAAAACATAAGGAAGTGTTTCACCCAAAAGGGAGGGCTGTTTGTTCTGGAAGAGTTTAGTAAGTTGTCATGTAGTAAAAACATACCTATAATCTGTTTCTTTCTTCTGCTTTCCATATAACCCCACCTGGGAAATTTCTTAGACCTCTTGTCTGTAATTCGTTTTGCTGCATTTCACATCCATCCAGTCTGGCCGCTGTCCTTGCATGTTCTCGTGTTTCCTAACTCCTTTGGATTGGAATGCTTGCATCTTGTGTTGTGATGCTATACTTTAAACAAAATATTATTTCATTAATTACTCTACAATTATACAATTTTTATCATTGCCCTCGTTTGTGTAAAAAATAAATCTTCTCTACGATATTTACTTTGCACATTTTTCAAGCATATTTCTCTTTTATTTTTTCTGTGCTGTCTTGTGTGTTGTCTCTTGATTTGAAAAAAAAAACATTTGTATAAAAGTATAAAGGTAAATTTGTAATACATATTCATATAAAAAAGGAAAACAAATTAATGAAATTTGAGAACTTTTAAAAATATCACTAAACAATGTAGGGCAAAAATTAAACTATGATATGGAGGAAAATATATTGCAGACTAATTTCTATTGCTTTTGAAATTTTGAGTGTGAAGTATACTTAATATACATTAAATAACATGTAAATAAAGTTAGGGAAACATCTGCATGAAATATTTTTATTTTTAACTTTTTTTCACATAATTCTTAAATAATTTTAAAAAAGATATGCAGTGTAAGTTTGTATATGTTCTTTGTTTAACGATTATACATGTAATAATTTTTGATTTATTAGAAAGAAATAAGTTTAATTGCTTTTAGAATACTTTTTAATAATTATCATTAATATTTAATTTCCTAAAGCCATTTAGAAGCAATATGAAATTAAATTTAAATAATAGAAAAGAATTATTTATGTTTTTTTATGCTATTAGCTTTTTTTACACATCAATATAATCTTTAAATTTTGGAACTTGAAAATTCGGCTAGTGAGTACAATGTTATACAGTTTAGTAAAAATATACAACCAATTTTGTATAATTTACATACATGCAAATTGAAAGTGTGTAGTTGAATTTTATTCAAATAATTGAATTGGTGTAAGAGATATTTTTCATTCAAATATTTCATAGAAATTATTTTTTTATTATTTTGATTTTTTAATTACCTAATAAATGTTAGAAAGGGAAGTTACAAGTTTTAAATTTAGGAATGCATTAAGGTTATAAAGTATACTTTCAGTCTCAAATTTCTTTTTCTTTTTAAAAATTTACTTAAACATCTTTAAAAGTTATACAAAAGGAGCAAGTTTATATTATTCAAACATCTCAATCATTAATAGGTTTTTCAAAACTTAAATGTGTAGATTCAAAATTTACTATGATATTTTAATGCAAATTTTATAAGCAATTATTTATTATAGTTTCCAATTAACTCATTATAGTGTTCTTAATGTCTTAAGCCATTTTTAGATTTGAATCATATTTGCAAACATTTTATTATTATTATTTGAAATTTATCGATAGTTTCATACATAGTTATTTAAAAATATGATTAAAAAAGTGTAAAATGGTTCCAATTTTATTTAAAAAAAATTTTAAATATTTATTTTTTAATAACAGTGATAACAGTGATTTAAAACTGAATTGACATTGAGATTTCAAATTCCATTGTCATGTACTTAGAACTTTTTTACTTTTAAAATTCAAAAGCATTTAAAACTAATCAGTAAACAATTAACAAAATTATACAAAATGGTTTTTTGTAAAAATGTTCCTCATTGAAATGTAACTTATATTACAGAAAATTATGTATTTTAGTCAATATGAATTAGTGATTTGATTATCATGTTACAACTTAAATTAGTTTTGAAGAAATTAATGACAATAAAATTAGTTTTAATGTTTCCTTAGTGCTCTTTTGTATTAATTTTCACAGTATTATACTGTTTAATAAATAGAAAACTAGGAAAGTATTACCTGATCATAAAGTTATGATATAGCTTTGAAGAAGCTCATTGAAGAAAAATATATCCAAATTAACTTATTTTGTTCTGTTATTAATGGGAAATGTAATTTTCCAATCATCTGTTCCCTGTTAAATGTTTTGTTGACGATTGAGTAATTAATTATAAACAAATGATTATTTCTAGTTTTCTGCACCTTTGAATAATTTTTTGATGAATTATGGTAATTGCATTTCAAGTGAAAGTTTAACATTTAATTTATTCCACCCTACTTTATCACTTTATAACATAACATGTTATCCTCTTTCTTGGAATGATTAATTTTCCTATAAAATTTTTTTCTCCAACTGCATGCATATTTTAATCTTCTGCTTTCTATGTAATTTTTTTTTCATATTTATCTTAGATGTGATTTTAAATTTTTGTGTGACTTTATTTATTTACATATTATACTTTCTCTATCTTTAATAAATTTGTTATATTATGAAGAATAATATTCTAAACAGAAATTACCAATTTAAAATTCTACGCTTAAAAAAGTGTATTTATTTATCTATAATCATTATATATATACATGTATATAATCTTAATAATGTTGATGTGCAAAATTGATTTTTGAATAGCTGAAAGTATTTTTATGATCATATTAGTTTAAATAATTGTCTTTTTCTATATGAATGCTCATTTAAAAATTTTCAATATTAAAGTAAAAACATACAATTTATAAATGTAGTATGTTGTGTTTAATATGTATACATACAAATATATACATATATTTATGGGTATTTATAAATGTATTTAAATTTTTTAGTTTCATAACAATTATGATTTAAATAGATATTTTATCTTTTCAAAAAGTTGCAACAACTTATCCTGATTATAAATTAGATGTTAATTATTTTCATTTAATATTAAAGATTTAAATTATTATGTTTCAACTATAAATTATTTCATAAATAATGTAATTTTGAATAGTTAAAATTTTCTATAAAGTGATAGGTCAAAACTGTCTTCAATATGTAATGGATTCATTTTATTTAATTCTGTGGCATAGACAAAAAAATGTGTATTATATATAATATGGAATTTTTATGATAAAATATTTTAATGCATGAATTCTACATATATATTCTGCATTTTTGTTTTTATTTTCAGTGAATGAGCATGTGCATGATCAATGTTCAGTTGTGTGTGTTATGCATATCAATCATAATAACTAATGAAAATAGTATCAAATATAAATAATAATACAAATATTGTTGTATTTTATCTAATTTTTTGAGATAATTTTAAAATCTTAGTTCCTTTAAATTCTGAAGCAGAAATTATGAATTTCTATCTATCACATTTTTCAATGACACAGCATTGCTGCACATTAACAGCTGAAGAAAAATGTATTCTTTTCACATTTTTTGTACATTTAAAAATACATGGTTTTATTTCCTAGATATTTATGTAGACATTAACTTACATTTCTTACAGACCCCAAAACAAGACACTTAATCCAGAGGAAATATAAGTCATCCATGGTAAGATATATGCTTTAAAATTTTAATTTTAATGCAATTATATTAAAATAATATATTGAATAAAAATATTTATATTTAATATATTGATTAAAAAGATTTATGTTATTTAGAACACATGTCTATTGAATATTTATAATGAAGCTTATACTAAAAGCTGTTTCTCCATTATAGTAGATTGGAATAAATTGTATTGATGTAGTTGACCTAACATGTTTACATTTTTGCTTATGTTTAGTTTTCTAAGAATGCATGACATGATCTTGTGACAAAACAAACTAGAATCAAAATTCTAGTTTGTTTTTTGATTAAAAAGAATAACATAAAAAAGTTTGGCAATGAATGAGATAAATATAATATTTATAATCAATATTTCCAATACTGTGTGTTTATTTTATCATACTGTGTTATTATTTTAATCACAATTTTTAGTAATTGTTTTCTTCTTGACAATTATACCATGAAAGCTTTTCACACAATACAAAAACTGAGACTAGTTCTACATTGATTGTAATTAGAAGAAAGGAAATATACTATTGTACTCAGATAACGCAATAAAATGTTATTTTATAGATGTAAGCTCACTGAACCAAAGATCATAATCAAATTAAACTTAAAAAATACATTACATTTTTTAAAAATCATTAAAAAATACATTAAAATGCCTACAATTAAATTAATTTCATTAAAAAAATACATATAATTTTGAAAAAATAAATTTTTCCAAAAAAGACATGTGATAATTTTATTTTTATTATATTTTAAATTAATTTTTTTATTACCTGCATAAAATTGGGAGAGAACTATCTTAACAGCCTCCTAACAATATCAGTAATAAATGAAAAACAAGCAAGCTATAATTATTTGTAGGCTATCAGTGGTCTAAGAATTGTTTAACTCTCTTTGAGTTGAATTCACAAGTCAATGGTTAGAACTTTGGTCTTCAACAACTTATGGATTCCATTTCCTTCTTAGTTGTGTGTTCTTTTAGTGATACACTGTTCGCTTTAATCTGTAATTCTTAATTAAATTAATTTTTGGGCCGAAAAAAGTGCCCATAAATAGACAAAATTCTTCACAAAGGAAGGTCTTGAGTTCTGTCACAATTACTTTATGGGAGATCAATATTGTGTTTCTGTTTCTTGATGATAATTTGCCATTATGAGTTCTCTGATTTGGCCTAGTGACAAACCTAATCCCCAAAGGTTGTAAACTATTTTAATATTTACCATATAAAGAAAAGCTTTTTATAAGATGTTAGTTGGCATTGTAATCCTGAACGAACATTCTATAAAATTGACATAATATAGAAGCTCATGTTCATTCAGAATAGTGAGGTAAGTTTTATTGTTTAGTATGCCCAATATTTGTTAAAATGATGCTGACCATAACAGCATAATCTTGAAGATTCAAGATTAAAATTACTGATGCCGAAATCCATTGTTAGTATAATACTATTTGGTAGGATATGCTCTCATACTTGTTTCCAAGACCAGGTTCTGTTGTTTGAGCAATTGTGCAGGAGCTTAAATCCATCACTACTATAGAGCACTATTGTTTCTACTGTTGCCAATCTTTCATGTTAGATGAGTCTATCTGTTAAATTTAGTGCTTAAAAGTTTTTAGATGGTGCAGCATAACCATAATAACTAAATAGATTGGCTTTTTAGGGATTATATTTATTCATTGACACAATAATTTCAAATACCTACACATTTTTACATTGCCTAAATCTCAGGTGCTAAACATTTGGATTCTCTACCAAAATTTACATTGGTTATATTATGTAAACAATGTAAATAACTATAGAAAGATTACATTTAATTTTTTTTCCACAGTAGTTATAAAAAGTTCACACTGTTAAAGTTCAACATAAATTTAAAAAATTTTATTTCTATACTTGAACAATAAATATTTCCCTTTTGCTTTATATTATTGAATGTTGTATTTCTTATATAAATTGTGTCTTCTTGAATATATTATCAAACAATCCCTATATTTAGTGCATGTTTGTTAGACTAGTTGAAATTTTAATTTAAAACAAATTCATGTATCTATTTTTACTTAATATATAATAAAAGATGTTAAATATATTATATAAACATTTGTGTTTTAAAAAATGTATTTATTTTATTTTTAATAGTTTTTTTTATAGTTTAGTATTTTTGTTTTACTTCTGTTCTTGCTTTATTATAAACTAGCATGAAGAATGTTATATCATGTGCTTATAAATACATCATAATGCTACAGAATACTTAAAAAAATATACACATAAATAAAAAATCATTTAAAATTTTGTTTCATTCTATTAGAATCACTTACGAGCTTAAAAACCATAATTTTTTTATTCTTAAGATGCGAGCATTAAAATTTAATACTTTTTTTATATTCTATCACTTATTTTTACTTTAAAAAACAAGCTTGAGAAAATAATTAAGTTACTTAATGTCACTATCAACTTATAAAAATTAAGACAAATTTAGATTCTCACATTACTAGTAATTTACCAAACATTTGTATAAATGAATTATTTGTAAAGATACAAAATATAAATATCAAGCTCTGATTCAAAAGGAAATTTAAAAAATATTTGGCCTGTAATACTACTCTAAAGTAATTGTTTGCATAATTATTATACTAAATTAATCTTAAAATCAATAAAATAAAATTGGTATGAAGTTATTGAAAAAGTGAATTCCATAGTTAATAATAATATCGTTCAAAGTTTACCCTATTAAAAGTTATAACAATAAGACCGCTGACATGTTTGATATCATCAAATAATTGGTGAATTAATTATTTCTAGTAAGGTTAATTTTTAATTTCTCACTTAGGCTCCAGAAATATGTGTAGCTATTCTGCGTGTCCTTGGTGTTCATGTGGCTAAACGTCCTGCAGGATGCTGCACATGACAATGCTTGGCACTGTCATTTCAAATCTATGCACTTGCTGTTTATGCACATGTTGGTGTCTTTTGTTGCTTGTAAAGTAGCTATTATTTAATTTGCTTTTGTTTTTATATTGTTTATTTTTAATTTTATGTGAATTCCCTTTCCCAAAATTTTAGTATTTAAATCATGTGTAAATATTTTAATTTTTGCATAGAAATTTGTTTTGATTTTAGTTTTATGTAGTGCTTATTATTGTTATATTAAGTATTTTTATTTTGCAAAAGGCTTTTCAGCTTGCTCCCTATAAATTAAGTAACATTTTGAAATATATCGTATATATATTTTTTTATTTAGAAATTTGTTTACAAAATGTTTTTTATGCATATTTTGACTATATTTTTGACTGTGTTTTAACTTTGTTGTTATTCTTTACTGAATGCGAGTTATTTGATACTGTTTAAACATTGAATATATATAAACTCTTAATGTTTTAATTACAAGTAAGTATCAACTATTTTTGAGACTTTAATATAAGACTGGTGTACAGTATTCTGATATTCACTTTCTTAAAAAAAGCATGAATGAAAACTCAATACATTATTGTGCATGTATTCTATTCCTGTTTCAGTTCTCAACTGTTTTCATTAATATCCAAAATGGTACAAATAGTTTTACACTCTCTGTTAGTCTATGGTTTCATTCTCCATAAATATTAAAATTTCATTATAAGTTTTAGATGCAAAGAAATTGCATAAAAAAAGTTATTTTTGAGAAACAAAATATTTATTTCTACAACTCTAAAGGAGAAACCTGTGGATTTATATTATTTACTGTATATATATACTTCATCTTGCAAATATATTTTTATGATTTATGTTTTTTAAGATGTTAGTTATTAAGAAGACATTGAAAAAAATAAAATTCTGTCTACTATTAAAATAAAATTTAAAATTTACGTATTTTTTGATAGATCTCAACATTAATTGCATTGTCGTTTGACTGTTTTATTTTTGACTTTTCTTGTAATAAAAATTAATTTTTATTAGAAAAATTACACAATGTGAAAGAAAATTATAAAATAAATATGCGACATATAAGTTTAGTTCGATAAACCAAAAATTCTTGTTTGAAAATTGTTCGATTAATATACTAATAAATTATTTGTTCAAGAAACAATGCAAGATATATGATAATGTTAATTATATTTATAAAAATATTACTGTGCAAAATGAATAAACATAGTCAGAAGGTGTTTATAAAAACATACTGTTGCATTTATTACATTTACGTTTTATGTTTCTAATATTCTCATTTTAAATCTTCCTTTGCTTTAAAAACTTTTGCATTTTTGTTTTAAGAAAAGTCACTTTTTTAATTGCATATCAGTTGATTAACTATTAGGTTAATTATTTAAACATTAAAATAAATTCATGTATTATCTACAATGACATTCAACTTCAAAAATTAATATATATATATATATATATATATATATATACTGAAGTATTCAAAAATGTATTTTTAATTTTTTAAATTTAATAATAAGTCATGGTAACTAAGAAATATGGAAATCCAAATTTCGATTTATTTAAAATCATTTTTATCAGTTGCATCATTCCATCTCTTCCAATAATCATATATTTCATGCCTAGTTTAAGCTTTCATTAATAAATAATTCATTCTAAATTTGTTTCCAGAACAGTTATTTTATATCATTTGCACAGATGGTGATCTCATTTAGCCTTTCAAAATTATATATCTAGTGTAAACAATATTCAATGTGTAATGTATGTTTGTTTTCATCGCATTCATCTTTCTATTGTGTGATTGATTGCAAATTGTAATTGTTTCTTTTATTTAGTCAGCTTTGAAACAATAAAATATAAAAATGTTATATAAATTGGATTAGTCACTTAAAAATAATGTTGTTGCATTATAAATATAACATTTATAAAGAAAATAGTAGAAATTAAGGTAAATATTTTGCATTTCTAAATTTTTAAAGAAATATAAATCAGCTCAATCACTACAAGACAAAACCAGAAAAAGATATTCAACATCAACTGATAGAAAATTCAAGGACTAAGCTTATGAGAGAGATAAAATCATTTTTAATATGTTAGAATTGTCGCAATATAACAAAAATTTAATGATTGCTCTATGCATACTGAATCAATTTAGTCTTATTTCTAAAATTCTCCGAAAAAGCCATTCTCTCAAACAGATTGAAAATATTAAATTGACTGAAACCAGTGTTAATTGAACTGAAAGATAACATCATTTGGAGAGATGTAAGTCCACTGTCTCTGTGTCAGATAGGAATGATTTAAAATACATAAGATGAATTGTTAAAGATATGCATTACACATATAGTAAAACACTTGGTGTCTTAATATGGAATTTAATATGTTGCAGAATTTGTGAAACTAAAAATCCTTTAAAATACATAAAGGAAATATTTAAGCCCAAACTGATCTTTAAAAAGACAGTCAAGCACTTGTTTTTTATAGGTTTCAGCTCCATGCCAAGTGGTAATTGTATGTAAAAAATGGTTGTAAGATAATCATATATATATATTTTTTTTTACTGAAGTATTCCAGATTTTAACACTAAAATGTTAAAAATGTATGGAAGCAGTTAAAGGAACTTATGAGTGAGAAACACCTTGCAATAGAAGCAATAGTTAAATATTGATTTCACATTATATCAACTGAGAAAATTAGTTTTCTTCACAGAAAAGCATAGTGATTTTATAATTGAAATTTAAGACTATCCAATTAAGTATTTACTGAAATTGTCAGATAGTTTTATACCTCATGCTTTTTACTTTCTTATATCTCTTGTAAAAATTAAATTTCCTTCATAAACAAACAGGAAAATATCCTTAAAGACTATTACATTACCTACAAGATATTATTACTTTAAAAAACATTAATGGTGTGAACCCTCAAACGAACGAAACAAATTTTTTCCAAAAGATTTCTGCAATTAGAATCACTTTTGTATTATGATATAAAAATTATTTTTAAATATTTTTTTAAGTTGTCAACTTACATGTTATTTATTTTATTTTTGAAGACAGCTCTTTACCAATGTCTTAAATTTATATTTTCCTGTTTAACTGTTATAGAACAGTTCTAATTACTAAAATCACAAATCATATTGTCCCTTTTAATAAAATTATTCTATTTTAAGATAATTAGGGTATTCATATATCCTGATAGTGTCCAGAAAGTTGCATTTGATTATACTGTTAAAAGGGATTATGTAATTTTAAATGAAAGTGCTTTCTTAAATAAAGAAATAGATGTACTAGAAAAATTTGTGAATGCAGAAAAACTGTATTCAGAGGAGTCAACTGCTAATTACTAAGATGCTGTTCAGGATTCTTATACTATAGCAAATTTTTTTTCTAAGTTTTTACCAAAAATTTTTTAATTTTGGAAAAAGTGAAAATACTTTATATATTATTTATGTATTAGAATATTTTTAACCATTTTTAATTTTTATAAATGTTTCTTTGAAATATATAAAAAATATTTAGTTAATATTAATCATTAATAAAAAATACTGTCAAACCAATGCAGTTAATATTGTTAAAGTCATCGTCTGGTCAAATGGTCAATTTTTGAAACTCGAATTACCAAGTAAAGAATTATACAAAAGCACATTCAAAAGTAGTTTCTATTCCTATTTTTGGTAACATGCTCATTTGTATTATGGTTTGTCAATTTTACTATCTATTAAAATGCAACATTGTAGCTTCATTTATAAATTTCATTTTTCTATGTTTATTTAAATATTTTTAGTTATATTGTTTTTCAATAAAGATAAAGAAACTAATTAATGGGATAATAGAAATTTTCTAGAAAGATTTTAGTAACTGATAAGAATTTTATACACTTTTAAAAGATTTTTGTACATTTCTGGGAAGCAGCAGCAGATCCTGCCCCTCCCTCTTCTGAAAAGCAAATACAGCTTCTGGTTTGCTTTTTTACATAATATTTCAACTTTTTTTGTATATTGTTTCTCATAAAAGAATGTCAAAAGCACTATTAAAAACTGATTTCTCCCCCACATTTAGAAAAAAAATTAAAACTAGTTCTTTATTTCGTTTATGAATTGTTGAACAACTTTTTATTGCTCAGAAAGACTTTATCAGTATATATACTTTATCAGTAAACACAAGTTCAATTTCCAGTAAAACTACTAAAATTTGTTTATTTGCTGTTATGGTAACTTTAAGGCAAAGTAGACTGCCATACAGTGAAACTGCAAGTGCCGTTATTCTTTCATTTAATTAAAATAAATGATCTGAATTTAATACCCTTTATAGTATTGTTTTTGACTAACATTTCTTCATACTCAGCACCAGATTGACAACAGTTCTTAAGAGTGCTCATTCCTAATCAGTTTCAGTTGGATCAGAGACAATAAGTATGCCACAAGGTAACTCCCTAAAGCATTTCACATGTGTTCTTAGGTATTCAAAGTAGGGGATTATGATTGCTAATATATTCCAGTAGCTAATGAACAGCAAGATTCTGGTGTGGCCATATGTATTGTCATCCATAAATCTGTGCTCCTATGGCTTCACAGAGCAGACACATTTAGAAAAAAATCACCTGCTTACAAAAGTAATCTCCAGTTACAGAATCTGTATAAAAAATCTGGAGATCAGTTCATCCATTTAGCATAAACACTATCCAGATTATTCTAGCACCACTATAATGGTCTGTCTACATAATGTTACTGAGATAAAACATGTCTGGACTTTCAAATTAAGTAGCGTAGAGAATAATTTGTAGCTCTGAAATGACTCAGTTATATAGGGGACACGACTCCATTGATGAAATGTCCTGTTTTTGTGCTCTTCTTGTACCACTCTAAACGGTGGCACTGATGGGTAATTTTCAAAGAATGCAGTGTTCAGGATGATGGACACCTTTGTGAAGGCGTCTGGTCATTAAACCGGGGAACTTATTGCACAATTCTGTACACAATTAGTTGCTGAGCAATGGCGTCCTGTGCTTGGTTTCAGATTCTTTTCGCCTGCAGGATCGTATATTGGTCATCTATTGCAGTTTTTCTATGATAGCTACCACCAAACTTTCCAACAATTGTAGTTATTGTTTGTTAGATTTTCAAATAGTGTGGAATGACTTGTTGATTCCAAACTCTTCATCTATACTGATTGCATTACTTTCCCCCTCCAGCGCTTTTTGACCATTCTTTCACATGTGAATCCGTTCAGGTTATTTCTTCTAGCTATATTTCTCGAAAGAACTCACTTGCACATACAGCGAATGTTTGAGCTGTGTTCGCTCACGTTGCCTGTGACATTTAGTTTCTAAAATTTGCAAATTCATAACCTTTCTACTGAATTGAGTCAATGTACTAATTGCAAGAATATCCTTTTTTGCAATTTTATGGTTATTTAAATTTACATTGTTGCTTAAGTTTTGCACACCTGTATTTTAAATATGTTCTTGTTTCCTTAAATATTTTGATAATTATATTACTTAATTTATCAAGCTGAATTTTACTGGTAGAATGGCTATAGCTATTCAAACTACATGTTTTTATTTAATTTAGAAAAAAAAATCGTGCAGGACAGCTTGTTTTGATAACATTGTTTAAAAACGTGATGTATTTTTATTCCATTTGCTGGGTAAAACTTTCTACTTCAAAAACAGAAAATGTGCAGAAGAAGGATATAAATAAGAATAAACTTTTTATAAGTAACAACTGAAAGGTTGCACAAATAATGCAACTTATGACAAATTTATCAAAACTAGTGACAGTGTACATGTTTTAAATTTCTTTATCTAATCAATTTGGGAGTATCGCTAGTAATTAGTATATAAGGGTCAGTGAGAATTTTGGAATACGTTCAAGTGAAAATTGGTGGGGTTTATATTTGAAAGTAGAGTCTATTTTATTCTAGAAGACGATTTTTTATTGGCCGATTGCAAATTGTTTGATCTAAAATTAATTTTAGACAAAACAGAAAGAGAGTTGATATGAAAACATAACGATTTTAAACTGAGATTAAATCAAATAGAAAGTGTTCAATGTACAGTTAGAGCATTTGGAAATGAAAGTTTATCTTGGGCAATCCCATTTCTCTTCAGGATGAAGAATGCGCATTCTTTGAAGGCTATTTTAATGCCGAATAATTTGTCTACCTTGTGTCAAATATTAACTGATAATAATCCCTGTACTTACCAAATGATATAAACAGAATTTAACATTGGATTTTACCATACAAAAAATTATTAATAAAGAATTGGATATAAAAACTAGCTTAAGGTTGAATTCGCTGTAATTTGACTGAGTACCAAAAAAGTGTAACATGTCAGAATTAGTAAAAAACTTTAATTACTTAAAGATTATAGTTAATGTTTTAATTCTAAAATTGTAGCTGTTGGACCAATTGTTGACATTCCAGCATGTAACAAAAAATAAAATATGGGTCTTTATTTTCTTAAGCATAATTGACAATACTGAATTTCTATGTTAAAAACACATCAAAGTGATAGAACTTCCATCATATTCACTTGGTATAACTATGCGGTTGTCTTTTTCACTCTAAAGATGAGATTGATGAGGCTGTAAATGCATTTTTTCATTGATTCCAAGAAATAAATGACTTAAAGGATTTTATCTTAAGAGATTTCTTTCAGAAAGCATTGTTATTAAAGGAGATTACTTATTGCTCTTCTAAAACTTTATGAATGTATCTTTAAAAACTCTGGTGCGTTTTAATCGTTTGTAATCGTTCAGAATTATCGTTTTGCGTTTGTTCATTCAAAAAATCATGAGATATTAATTTTTCTTTAGATTTTATGGTGCATTATTAACACTTGAATATCTATGGGAAGGAATTACATTTAATTATAAAATGGTAATATTTATATTGAAAGGTGTACTGCTGCTGAAACAAATTTCTCACATTTTTTAGAGAGGTCTGACATGACCGATCTTGTTTCATAATACTTATCACAAAGAATTGCGGGGGCTTAAAGTAATTATTTCATTTGACTCTTTTAAATTCACAACTGAAAATCTTAATTTCCAAAATATATTAACAATATAATAGAAATGCAATATCTTAAAAAAATGTGCATTATTCGCCATATTTTAATTGTTTGTATTTCTGTTGTAATGATTTAAGATTTTATATATAACTGCATAAAATACATTTTTCCTTTCAGGCTGACCAGATCTGTTATGCCGTTTTGTGTGTCTTTTCGTATGTTGCAGCTGGTATTGAACAACGTAAGAGAGAAGCTGCGAAAATGCTTAGTCACAGTGAAGGCTCCACTCCAAAAGGGACGGCACCAAGACTTCCAAAGAAAAGTTGACTCGTACTGTATATTTATTGGACTATAATCTAATAAAGCTGCTGCTGAACACTGAGCAATTGATGTGTTCCAGCAGTTTTTAAAATAATTTTCCATGGAAGACGAAAGTATTTTCACTTTACCTGAAATGGTTGTCATTTCTCTTTACTCAAGAGTTGTGGGCATTACTGATCTATGCAATATAGGTTTCAATATATGTACTTTGCCAAATGCTTAAGGGATAAATTGTAATAGTTAATACTATATTCTGACTCATCAAAGTTGTAATTTCTTTGATAATTATGTAGGCCAGTAAAAGCATTTCATTCATAAACTGTGTAGGTTACAGTCTTTACAGCAAATGTAAATAGATAATATGTGTAATCATAAGGACTATATTACTGTATAATAATTTAAGAATATCGAACCAATCCTATCGCAGGAATGATGTTGATTATTAAAGTGCCTATCTATTTATGTAATAGCGAAGCTGCATGTTTGAGAACAGTGTCATTTGTATTCATTTCACTTTGTTGCTTATTGAAATTATCACAATTATTAAGAATACAATTACTCATGAAATTAGCACATCTAAGTGTGTATCAGCATTCACAGTTATTTTCAGTATGAGATAGAAAAGAAAGGCTTTTGTGCTTGTTTATAGATAAAGTTGTTTAAAGTGAGTTTTTGAAGAAAAATATTATTTTTACCAAATAAAAGTTCAGCAATGATCTGTCTCTCACTTGGTTGAAAGAAATACTTCATATACCACGCTGAGGTAATATAATGCATTTAACGTTTGTGTGATTTCAAAAAGTTGTATTGGTGCCATTATCTTATTGCATTATATAGAAAAACACTATATTGATGTTTATAGTCCCTAAATGCCTTTATATCATGTTGTACTCAAACCTAGTCATGTGTTAATGCCTTATACTAGTCAAAACGTAGTTCTGAAAATTTATTTTCATTTGCTCACACAACTTTGTTGATTTTATATATTTATGTACTTCAAAAAAAAGTTTGAAAAGATTTGCATATATTAAAATTGTATTTTTTTTTAAATTTTTTTAAGTATTACTAGTTTTGTGCATAAACTATTTGTTTGTTAGAATTGTTTTTAATAATCAAGGATAATTTTAGGGTATATATATTTTATATGTAAAATTGAAATTGTAATTTTATTTTGAATGTTTGTCTAGTCTTTGTTTTTAATTTAACACATTAGGAATAATAATATGTATAGTATAAAAAGATCACAGAATAATACAATAATATCAGTGCTATGATTGATTGGAAATAATGATTTTTTAGTACACACATATATATATTAGCAACTACATACAATTTCTTACTTAAATGCTATCTCTGTAGATTAATCTAATTTACATGTAATTGTTTAAATTGGCTAGCATAAAACAAATAAAATTCAAACCTTAACTTTTCGAATTTTCTACAAATCTTAATTTTATAAATTAAACATATGATGATCAAATTAGATTTTCACATATCAGGTTAAACATTTTTAAAAATTAAAAAAAATCAATATGCATTAATATAATTGCAGATAAAGAAATTAATGAACAAAAATTTTAAAGAAATTCTATTTAATTATTTTATTAATTAATAAACTTAATTTTTAATGAACTTTAATAATGAAAGTATTTAATAAGAATTATATAAGTTTTACTCATTTATATAAGTTATCAATCACCAATACTTTTAAAATTTACTATTTTTTTTAAAAAATCTAGTACCTTCCATTTTTAGTAACTTATTGCAAATTATAAATTTCAATTGCTTTGTATATAATACAAAAGTACTAATGACAGAGGTATGGTATTTCATTACACAATCAATATGAAATGACTCATGTGTTAATTTTACCTAATAAAATTGCACAAATTGGAAAGCAATAATGTATGTATATAAAATTATTTGATGTTATGGAAGTCTTATTCATATAGGTGTATTTTTAATTAACTCTATGATTTATGTATAACATTTCTTTTCAATTTTTATAAATAAAATATTCATTTTTTACTGTCCGTATTTATTTAATTTTTTTTATATTAGTATATGTTATATCTTTCAATTTTTCATACACTTTTATATATATATACTAATAAAAATTCTGTTATACTTAACATATCTCCTACTAAAAGAAAAGTTTAATTAAAATGCAAATGATTTCACTGTATTATATTTTTTATTATGTTTTGAAATCTTTCACATAATATTTACAAATCAAGTTATATATCACATGGGAAAAAAATTAAACAAATCATTTCCATATCTTACCAAATTTTAAAATATAATATGCGAGTTATTTTTGATTTCCAATTATAAAGAATGTAAATAAAATACAATTTTAAATAATTTTTGAAGTTGAAATAAATTCCACATGCAAATAAAAGTGATATAATTTTTTATGCAAATTAATCTTTGTTTTATCAAACTCTAAAATTATAAGGGCAATTTAAAATATTTACTATTTTATTGACATCCTTTTTTTACTATATTACAGTTTATAAGCTATTGACCTCAGTGAAATTTCATTCATGAAATAGAAAATAGTTTCCTTCAAAATTAAATATTTCCCTATAATTATACTTTATATTACTAATACTTTAAAACCTTGTCAATAATTATTTTTATAAAATGCAACATATTTAAAATTAAATTTTCAGTGTTATGTTCAGTGTAATTTTTTCACATGTGTATATGTGAAAAAATTATTAATTATATTAGGGAATTATTCATGATACATAAAAATGAATTCATAAACTTATATATTTTATTCATTAAAAATTTATATTCACTATATAATTACACATATTTTGATTATTGTATTTAAAGTCAGTAATTTTATTGGATAAAATATATAATTTAGAAATCACTTTCAAATGAATAGAGATCATTAAATTTATATAAAAAAATAGTTATACATTTTTTAACTGTAAAAATGATCTTTCCACTTCATTAATTCTTTTTATAGTTGATAAAAAATAATGATCTTTCATGATATCTTTCAATTAAATAATTTTACTAATTTTTCTTACTTATAAAAAAATTAATACCCTTATTTCAGACATAAGCGTTAATCATTAGCAAATGTCATTCTTTTGTAAATAAATAAAAAAAATTTAGCTCTTAATTTCGTCTGTTATCCTCAAATTTCTTATTTGAATATTATAGAATAAATTCATTATATGATTATTTAATAGGAAAATCGAAAAACATTTGCTAAATATGTGGAAATCAAAATTAATGGGAAAATCATATGAATAAATTAAATGTGAAATAAATTAATGTAAAAATCAATCATTTGAAAAAAATTTCAGAAAATTTTCGTGTAATGCAATAAAATGAACCAAATTAGAATTTATGTAAAATGATACTTTCCAGAGAAAGAATTTCCCATTTGATCTCCAGTTTCAGATAAGGAAACAAAATTTTCACATGAATTTTAATTTATAATAGGTACATCGCAATGTGTTTTAGGGACAGAAGAAAACTTTTGTTATTAAAATTGTGTGCTATTCTTTTTTCAGTCTATCTAAATATGTAAAAACTATATTTCAATCTATGATTAAATAATTTATGAAATTCGTTTGTAACAGTCAGCACACACAAGATTTCTAATTTTTTTCTCCACTATTAAGGGCTTATTTCTGATTTTTATTGTCTTTCTCACATTTTCCATGATCGTTAGTCCTGCACAGTCATACTCTGTATGCTATAATACCAGTCTGACAGTTTGAAGCTTCTGCAATGTTTTTAAAAACATCTATATGTAATTACTGTTTGGGAGGATTTTTTTATGCTCCAGTGCATGTAAAGTTCCCATGAAAAGTGCTGTTTCACAAAGACAGAAAATTTTCAGTATCTACTTCGAATATAAGCATGTAGCACAGACCAATATTTATAAGACTTACATCTTGCCGAAAATAACGGCACGCCAAAATATTAATTGTCGCTAGGTGGCGTGACCGATGCATGATACCACTATCGAGTAGGAAATGCATTGATGTCTATGGGAATAAAAATCTTTTTAAATTAATTAAATGAAACTGGAAATAATGTGAAATAGTTGAATTTACATGATTGTAGAAAAGGCAATATTTGTCTCCCTTTCAACTGGTCAGAACACTTCCCTTCCGAGAGCGCAGTCTTAAAACAAAACTGCAATTCTTTCGGAAAAGATAAAATTTGAAACTTTCAGTTTCAAAAACAAGAAAAAAGCGCTAAACTAATTAGTTACGCCTTTTCTACAAGTGTAATTGGGGCCCGGGGCAAAAACTTTGAGGACCTCCCTCAGCTTCATATTAGCCTTTCCTTTCTAAATATAAATATTTTAATTGTTTCGGTTTTTTTATATTAGAAAGTGGTTGTTTCTTTCATTTTAGTTGAGATCCTGATTACATCATTTTATTATAATTGTCATTGGTTTAAAATATCCATAACGTTTCATCTACATCACATAGTATTGAGACGACGTCGTAAATACGACTTGTTGACGAATTTGTTGCCTGCTTTCAAATCGCATCCTTTTAGCGGGAGCAAACAAGGCGAAGTTCACCATCGAATGTCTGAGAATAGTGTCAAAGTTGATTTTGATAATAAGGCAATTTCTTATATAAAGACCAAAGCATCGGTTTGAGAAGCTGTTATTTTCCATTGATTCAAGTCATTAACACGTTCACAATAGAACAGAACAAAAAGCAAAATGAAAAAGACAAAACAAAACATCCACTTTATGGTTAATTTAAATCGGCAAGGACTATTTAAATTTTTTAAAACTTCATAAATTAATGGAATTTTAAATTAATAATTGCAATTTTGGGGGGGGGCAAGGGGTGGTAGAGTTACTTGCTTGTATTTATAAAGATTTCTTCACTCCTCATTTACATTAACACTTCCCCATGCACTCTCCTTATTGCAGAAAAATTACAATGGTTTTATTACATTTACTAAAGATATGTTTATCATCCGGATCATCTGGGAGTACTCAAATATTTGCTCTAACACGGACTTATTTTATTAATTTTTGTCAATTATTGTAAGCAGTAAGTGCAAATAATTTTATATTCAAAAAGAGGTTAATGGCAATCAACTGGACACTTTATATATCCATCAAACAAAAAACTAAATAGATCCGGTGAAGGCACTGCAGAATGCCGATCGAATCAAACTATAACAGCAATGAAGACTTCCTACGATTTACGAATAACGAATGCAGTGCCGTTTCCCGGCCGAAGCATCATGAAAAAAAAAATACCAAACTAAAAACTAGATAGATCCGGTGAAGGCATTGCAGAAGTACACTAAATAAATACTCAATTGAAAACGTAACAAATATTTAATAACATAAAAAATAACAAATACTTTCGGCCAATTAAATCGACCCGAGCTGAGAAACATAGTTCTCGTACAAAAGCGAGCAAAAAGAAAAGTGCGACTAAAAAACTATATAACAAATATAAGTTGCAAAGAACGCCCTCTGGCGTTCGACCAAGTGGATTGCTGCGGATTGATATTTTACACAATTAGTTAATGCATTGTATTAAATTTTTTCATTGTTAATTCTATTTAAATTAAGTGATTATCATTTTACTTTGTTTAAATTGAATGGAAAAATATGCACACATTTTAAATTTAATTTATTTAATCCAATTCACAGTTTTGAATCTTTTAAATTAACCATAGTTTAATAAATCAATAAATTATTTTAAGAATTACTTTTTTTTTCAAATATTTATATCTAGAATTTTTATAATTGACTCACGTTTTCTGTATTATTTGTATCAAAGTGACAAGAAATTATAATTTCTTAAAATTTACAACAATATACTGTTGTAAATTTTAAATCTTCATACTTTCTACCTGTTGCCAGAAAGCGTAAGTCGCATTCAAGATTCACGTCTTAAAAACGTATGAATGTGTTCCTTTTTATAATTAAATGTGTTACCATATCAAACGAACTTTCCACAATTTTTAATATAATTTAAGAAATTCTTATATTCTAAGTATATTTCTTTCATCAAATTAAGATTTGAAAGAAATTTTTGCTACATGTGCCAATTTTTTGCATCGTTATAATCCAAAGCAACAGCCAGCACAATATTTCTGCTCTTAATTTACTCATGTTTAAGCTGTAATATTTTTTTAAAAATTTTTTCTGATAAATATGAATAGCGTAAAATATATGATAAAATAAAAATTTTATAGCAGATATTATACCAGCAGACAAGTGAATGTTGAAATAATTAGTATTCATTGCTTCATTCAGTTAACTGTATCTACTATCAAGTTTTTATTTTGCAAAACTTGTAAGTACGTCAAGTCGTAAAATCGATTAAGTAACTCTTTTAATTTCTGAAATTTTTTTTTCCATTGCAAGGTATACATTTTAAGCCAAAAGCAATGAATGTTGAAAAATGGCTCCCTTAAAAATAATTTCCCTTTCATGGAAGTGCTTTCCCTACTCTGGCAAGCAGAATTCGAAAGGACAAGATATATCGTATCATGTGTGTGCTTACTTTCTACTCACTTAACAAATCCAAACGCAAAATCCTATCGAGTATGGCGGCCTTAATCCTGCAGCGGTCAAGTAAAATGATCGGCGTCTCAATTTTCCAGCCGAGAAGCAAACAGTTAGCGCGGAACGAACCAGGGATACCGAAAGCAGTTATTTTTGGATAACTAGGTATCAATATTACATTCCAAAGAAATAACACGTTCTAAAAAGCGTTATCAAATAACGTTTTACGAGAAGTTACACTAAGAAATCCCTTCACTTCGGTCTTGGAAATTCTGAATAGAGTGAAAGAAAGCTTTCGTGGGTTGACAAAACTGGTTTTTTGACAAAATGATGTGTAGGGTGAATATGAGCATCAAAAATCACTTAATGAAAGAAATTTTAACCAATTTTTTATATTTTTTATTAAATTTTTTTAGGAATTTCCTATTTTATTCTACAGATACAGCATTTAATTCTAGATTGATTTTTATTTATTTTTAAAAACTGCAATTGATTAAATCAGATTTATAAATTTTTTACAGCCAATTAATTTTTCTCAATTAAAAATTCCTAAATTTCTTTGCATCACTTCTTTCCTAATGACCTTAACTGTTTATTATTAAATTCTTTATTACTTTAATGTGTAAAATATGCCTAAATTTGATTTTTTTTTAACCACACATAATTCAATTTCTCAAAAGATGAATTTACATGTATTTCTCATCATAATTTTAACTATACAAACTATAACTGATTTTTCTTTTACGCAAAGGCTTACTAGTATTTGCTTATACTCGAATACATCTTAAAATACATTCACTAGGAAAAAGTATTTCTCTAATTAGACACAATATAATTAAAATTTTGAATTTTCAGCCAAATTTTTAAATTTTACTATCTTATTAACTTATAAAGAGAACACTGGGATTAATCAGTATCCATAGACACCATTTATTTATTTTATTAATGGTAATATTAGTACAAAACTCACAATTTTCAAGTCATGAAAACATAGTAACGATAATTTATTTAACTAGAGACTTATAACTAAGTCTTATTTAACTAAAAACTTATATTTAATTATTAACTATAAATTATTGCTTCATATACATTTCCTTTAAGATATCTAACCTCTAACTAGAATTTTCGTTTTCATATAAATTATCTTTGCAATAAAAGAAAAAGTGAATATATACAGATGTCGCATGCATATACTATGAAACTACATATTTATGAACATAAATATAAATAATATTTTGTTTAAGAAATAAAGAATTGCTGAAAATAAATCTGAATTTTTAACAACCCCAAGAAACTATTCGAATTTATATATTTGTTATTCTGATAAGTTATAGTATTTCACTTTGTATACATGACTTTACTGTTCTATCGAACTCAATCGTGTGTGAAGTTTACCTTAAATATTTTAACTAGGAGACATTACTCATTATGAGGAAGTAAAAATATGAGAGCTGTGTGGTATTAATAAAATTAATTTAAAGTACTAACAATTAAAGTATTTTTAAATAAAAATTTATGAGAATTGCTTCGGTATAAAATAGATAAACACATAACCATAAATAATTCAGATGCAATTTTCATTATTGACATAATAAATAATTTTACAATTTTTAAAACTGTTTACAGATTAGAATTTTTTTGACATAAATACAGGATTTTATATGCTAATATTTTTTTAAATTTGTATTGTTTGTTCTGCAAGTATCTTTTGATATTATAAGAGCTTAAAATATTAAATTAATAAGCAGATTTAAAATTTTTACCTTTCATATATTTTAAACATTCTAAAATCAGCTATTAATTTTCATTATTTTATGATTGTTGAAGAATATATACTCTATAGAATTACAAAGTTATTTAATTATAATAGTTTTTCTAATCAAAGTAATTTTTATGTGACAGAATTGTACTTCTTACACATTTGAAATTTAATCGAAGAAAAGTTATTTTAATATGTAAATGTTTAAAGTAATGTTTTTAATAAATAGATTGTAAAATATCTTCATTATTAAACCAATACTTTTTCAAAATCCTCATAAGAGTATAATTCAAAATTACAAACTGACACATTTCAAAATGTTTTTTGTATACATAAAATTAAATCTCAGATAATTCATTTTACAATTATATAAAATTAAATACCAAAAATCTTATCAATAGAGTTAATGCTATTTAAAGAATTGTATTGAAATTATATTGGAATAAAACCATCAGATAGGTCACTTTATGAACAATTATTTTTTAGTCATAATTGTAAAATATTGAATATAACTTGAAAAATAAATGATGGAAATTCAGATTTTGCTGCTATAATACATAAGATATTCATATTATAATTTTATTTTCAAATATAAATAAATAAAAATATAGTTACAAATTTACTATAATTTACAATAAATTAATAGTATAATTTTGCAGAATTTAATATAGCTAGGCTTCTTAATAATTATTCTCATTACTTAACAAACCATTTAGTGATGCGTCTGATGAAAGGTAGAACAAAAATAATTTTTCTGTCAATACAAATATTATAAAAGAGCTTTTTAAAGAAACATTATGTAATTCATTTATTTCAATTATATTTTTGGGACTATAAAATAATTACATTTTACAGTCCCAAAGATGTATTAAATATATCTCTGGCTTTTTCAAAAAAATATTATCGACTTTACAAGATAAACTTTTTCTGACTTTTATTATAAAAGTATAATAGCCTTCAATTATTATATTCACTAACTAATTTAATCAACTTGATACAGTGCTACTTTTCAAAAATTTATGAGTCTCATAAATTTTTGAAAAGTAGCACTGTAGATGATTATGAGTCTCATAATGTTAACTTCTAAAATAATTATACACAAAATACATATTATGAAATATTAAAAATGAGTATTTATTTATGAACAATAAAAAAGAATCAAACATTTATAAATAATAAATAAAATTATAAATTTTTCATCATTACTCAATAGCTCATAATGTGAAAGCACTTACTTTCAGGTATGTTAAAGTCATTTTAATGGGATTTTAATATACCTCAAAATAATTTTTTACACATTGATGAATTATTCTTAACATTGATTCATCTTAATGTGAATTAAAAAACATCTAATACCCAGACCAATATCTTGATCAATCATACCTAATATAACACTTTCGATACATTAACTTATTGCAAAGAAATCAAACTTTTATATAAATCGATTCATTTCTAACAATACAAAATATAATAAATATAAGCAGAAATTAAATTTGAATAGTGCCAGGATAAAACAGATTTGAGTGATTTTCTTAAGTATTGTAGTACAGTAAAATTTACTTTATGTAATTAAATATATTAGCCAATACCAAAATTTTATCAATAAATAATTATGAAAATACTTACTTTGTGAATAACAAAAACTTGTACATAAATTACCCTTTAAGTTTTATAAATAACTTAATCTTAATAACAGATTTCATGAAAAATTATAACTTTATTAAATTTACATCGCGTCATTAACTATTTTTGATGATTATACTTCAGATACAATATTCTAAGATTACTTTAATATTTTAAAAAAGTACAGAAAATTTTATCAAAGCATATAATTATTCAGAAAACAATGTATTTATTTCTGAGAAACTGCTGATAATTGATCCCGTATACGTCCTAAACCATGCAGCATAGTATCAAGTTTTTCTTTACTCAATTCCACATTTAGTGTTTGAAGTCTCTCTGGATGATTTTCTGGATATATTGGATCATATACCTAAAAAAATTTATAATGTAAAACATGATGCTAATGTCTACTTAAATAAGCATCTATTATACTAAAATTGTTTTTGAAAATTGTCAACTTCATGAATGCTTTATTATCCAAATCTATGCACTCCGTAAAACAAGAAACATGTTAAAAAGTATTTTTTTAATGTTATTCACATATGGTCTTTGTGTTGTTAATACTTATTATAAGTGAAATTTATTATGAATATCTGGAATTGTATATTATACAGAGTTTTTTAATTATAATTTTATGAAATTCAAAATTAGAGTTAATCGATTTGGCAATAAAACATCTTATCATTTTCAGAATTCTTTATTTTATACATGTTTTGAACATGATACTCTAGTTAAAATAAATAAATATTATTTATTCTAACTGATCAGTTCTCTCCTAAATAAAATATAATAAATTAAGAAAACAGATAAAAAATTCTTTTTCAGAAATCTAATTCCCAAAATCAAAAATATGTTAACATAGGAATGTTAAAATTTACAGAGTAGAGTATAGTAATTTTATACATAAATGTGATAACATTTCTTTTGATGAATTGAGATATCAAATTTTTGGATAAAATATTCTCCTTGAAGAGAAACATCCTCTTGGAAAATATACAATGATAAATAATACTTTAAAACTTTATATACGAAAATGTTTTTAAAATAAAACAAATATGCATTTATAAAATATTATAGGATGAAAAATCATAAAATACTGCACCAATATACTTCCCAGTACCTAGCCCAGATTTGGATTCTACCAGAGAAAGAAAAATGTGAAAAATAAAGGACAATAAATAGCTAAGTAATTGCATAAGAAATTAAAAAATATTTTACCCTTTTCTATAAGAAATTTTTTTTATCAGAATTCATTTTTATTCTTAAAAAGATCTATTTTATTTATTAACTGTTCAGTAAAAGACATTAATTTGACTAATAATAAATTTATTTTCATGTTCTCTAAATTTGAGAAACATAAGTTGTTTCTTTAAAATATTTTAGCAGTACATAATATGGTATACAGAAAATTAATATTAAAGAAGATGTATATGTTAAGTTCCAATGCTTTCACATACTTTACAGAACAGTCTTACAGAAGTGACTGATTATATTTATCATTCACTGAAAAAATATATATAACTCACTTAATGTTTTCGCCATTCTATTTAGGAGTATGCTTAGAATTCTTCAAAATTAATTGCATGTCCAGCAAAAACTGATTTGTATTGGAAACACATGTTATGATGCCTGTTGAATAAGGATCTCATTTTGTGGAAAAAACTTGTTTTGAAAGTAGTTTAATAAAAGTTACTCAACATATGTTAATGTCTTCTACGATTGCCCTTTTTGAAAGAAGCTCTTGCATTTATAACCACAGACAGCAAAGAAATATCAATTATTATGGCAATTAATTTAGTAATATACAAGTAAACTTTCAAAGATAGAGAGTGAAACTAATATAGCAAAATAGAAAAAAATATGGTCGATTTAGAACTTAAGTAGATATTACTAAAGAAAGTAAAACTTTAACACCTTTCAAATTAAAAAATTTGCACCTATAATTAAGCAATACATTGTTTCAAAATTATATTAATATTATAGAACTATTTCTGAATAAAATATATATTTTCTTTATTTGACTTATTTTTAAAAATACATTTTTTAAGTCTTTAAAGGATTTTACACATTTGATCGAGAAACTTAAAAAATGTAATTCAAGTATTCAATATTTTAAAGCACAAAAATTTTTTCACAAATAGAAATTAATATAACAATGTTTTATGAATAGTTTTATTTTAATGTTTTAGTAAAAAACAAATGAAATGTAATGTAAAAAAATTTATATTTTCATATTTTAGTAAATATTTTATGAAAAACATTTTAGCTTTATTTTCTACTTCTAAATATTCCAGTAATCAATTTCATTGAAAGTTTTTAAAATGTCAATATTAATTAAAAGTATTTTAATTTTTATATGACAATTTATTAATTCTAATAGACCAGAAATGCTGATAAAAAAAGAGAATTCTTGAACAAAATATCTGGCTTCACAAAAATACTTCTTTTTTCACTTTTGTATGACATGTAATTTTAAAAAACAAAATACTACTTTTTAGCCAAACAAATAAATGTGAAATAGGAAAATATAGATTTAAGTTAGAAATTAAATTTAAATTATATCCATTACTAATAACCTTTAAAAAATAATTAATGAAAAATAAATTTAAAAAAAGGATTTGCATTTCAAATGATTATGTGTACCAAATTCAGCACTATTATTTAATTACTATTCTAATAATGGTAACAAAATAATTGTAACATTTAATGATAATATCAAGAGTAATTACAAACAACCCTATTTAATTTTAATAAGAAATATGAAACAGAAAAGTTTTTTCTAAGGTTCCATCCTTTAAACTCAATAAATCAGCATAAAAAGTGAATTCAAAAATATTTTTATACTGGAAAAAATGCAATATAGATACAGGAACACCTAAGAAAATTTAACTTTGTCAAGCTGATTATACAATAAGTAACAAAAATTATATTATGAAACTTTATGAAAGTGTGGTATTATAAAGGAAACTAAAAATAAAGGAAAAATTTATATGCAAATAAAAGATGGATGTATACAACTCGCAAATATGTATTTAATTAGCATTTTAATCTTTCATGCATACCAAACAGTGCATATATAATTGAAAATAATATAAAAATAGAATGAAATCATGAACTATTATTCAACAAAACATCATGCTAAAGTTTTAATACCTTTAAATTTAAAATACAAGTTGGTTCATTCATTCTTGCTACTTTTCCAGAAGCCATTTTTAAGTCAACTCTCCAGTCAAATTCTGCTAATCTTGGCACTGATACTAGAATGAAAACATTTAACGAATATAAATATATATTGCCCTATAAAGTTTATAACTATTTATTATTATCAGTAATATTAAAATAAAAAGTTTTTAACAAAAGTAGTTAAAATTGAGATTATTTTTAAAAAAAAGTAAAGAAAAGAAATGCAATAAGTTTTTTTTATTTCCAGATGATATCAAAAGATACTTGTTTCTTAATTTTAGACTGATTATGCAAAATAGTTGAAAAATAAATAAATAAATAAATAAATAGATAAGATAGATAAGATAGATTAGATAGATAGACAGATAGATAGATACAGATATTTTTTTATAATATCTTTCAAGACATAGATCATACAACCTTTGACATTCAAGGAACTATTTATTTTCATTTTAGTACTTAGGTTAAAGAATACTTGCAACATGTTTTCAGATTATAAGTATGCTTTAAAGACACTTTTGGAAAAAGTTATAACTCTCACTAACATAACTTTTATTTTAAAAAAACATAAATGTTTCATTGAAATGAAACATGAAAAATTTGAAGTTTCTCAAGATAACAATCTATTTCACTTAAACTCATGATTATCATAATATATTAACATGCATATATGTATTGTTATTAGTCACTAATACACAGAATAAGTCAATTAACATTTAAAATTTTTATTACTTCAATTTCTTCATACTTCTTACAAAAAAAGCAATTATTCTATTTCAGCATTTGTCAGCTCTCTACAGCAAAATGTCTTCAACAATATTGTCTAAATTTTTCTATTATGTGGTTAATTTAAAATTCATAAATCTGAATTAAAACTTGAATGATACTCTCCATGAATAAAAATATTTCTCCATGCTTCAATTTTATTCTAATTGTCATTCAGAACTTTCCAAATTCCAACATAATTTTTGCTTTTCTTTGATTGAATTTTATTCATAAAATAATAGAATAAAGCGAATTCTTTTACATAAAAAATGTCCAGTTACATTTTGTTCTTTTTTGATATTATTTGGACTCTTATGCAACACATAACTACATTAAATGATTGGCTATCATGTATATCATAAAGCAAACAAAATTAACTGAAATTCATTTAACCCTATAATATGTATGATTTATAAGGTAGCACACAACTTATTTGCATCAGTTTCCCATTTTAGTAAAACAAAAATTAATAAGAACTAATAAAAGTTACAATTATTTCATTTTAAAATAAAGATTGTATTTTAAATATTTTAGAAAAACAAATTTAGAAAGTAAGAAATTACTTTATTAATTTAATCTGTTCATAAAATTAATAAGCACATATAGAAATTGCAAATATATTTCATAGTTCATCATATTTTGTTACACTCCATTTTAAATAATCAATATCACTAAGAAAAGTAAGTATTTCAAAATAAAAATATACCAGAATTTGTTATAGCAGTAGTTTTCCAAGAAGAAAATTTTTCACTGAATATTTTTGAAAGTAAATCTCGCAAACTTTTATGAAATTCTTCAGGAAAGAGTGCAGCAATACTTTCATATGTTGAACATCCATTGAATAATATGTACTTAATGAAACTACTTAATGCAGTTAACAACTAAAAAAATAAAGTATTTAACATAAGTAAAATGCATGTTTGATACATTATTTACAAAAGTATTTTCTTAAATATAACAATACAATTCAGATATTTAAGAAAATATGAATAATTTGACTTGTTTAAAAAAATCAGATAAAAACTTTTCAAAAGTATATATTAAAAAAAATCTTAACTTATATTAATATAAGGTGAGAATAATTTAATACAACTTGTTGACCTTTAATTCTATTTTTTCCTTAGAATACCACCAGGTGTTCGCCAGATTTAGTATTTAATTTAATAAATTGATTAATAAGTTTTATTACTCACTTTTCCAAAATTGAGCCTGTCAAAACACATAAAAATAACTCTATTTAAATCCAAGTAATTAAATTTTATATTATATCATTATAAAAAAAAATTCAAGCTTTAATTTATACATAATTATTTACTGTAACAATATCAAGAATACTTTCTGGAAATCCACTTCATTTTATATAACATAAATAAATCCTTAAGGATTATACAAATGTTCAATGACTTAAAATTATGCATTGAATATAAAAATAATAACATTTTGTCTGTTGGTTGTATTTAATTACAAATATATACTTTAGTTAAACAAAAAATATAAATTAAATATAATTACATTATAAAATAAAAATCACTGCATTACTTTTGAAGCTTCAGTTATTTCGACATCAAATGCTTCTGCAATGGGCTTCAAAATTTGATTTGGTGGTAATTCTTTTTCGCGAAACTTAAATGCATTTTCAATAATGTCATTGACTTGCTGCTTGGATGATGCCTTAATTAAGAGAATAAAAAAATCATTAAAATTTTTTTAAATATATTAACCACTTCTTGCACAATGTCACACTTTAAACCTTTTTGTGTCCACTCATTAGCACCAAACATTATGCAAGGAAGAAGAATATTGTGTATATATGATTCCAATAAAGAAGTATCAGCCATTATTTCAATATTATATCAATACATTTATCATACAATAAAATCTATCATAATACAATGTGCAATTATAAAATATTTTACCTTATTTTTACATTTTTATTATTCTACAGTAAAAAATTAAATTCAGTTATTTAAGACTATCAGTATTTGTTGAAATTTATGTCTACAACAATAAATTTTTGGTTCAATGATGAAAGCCATGGTAGTCTGATTATTAAAAGTGGTCTTTTCATTACTAGAAACAAGCAGATTTAAACATGACCCAGTCTAAGAACTGTTGTGTTTGTTAATAGTGGCTGAGATATATAAAATAGGTTATACTCAGTGTTTCCAAATCTCTGAAATAACACATTTGAGGATAGTAAGCATTTTTAGGGGTCTTTTGTTTGATTCCTGCTTTCTAAGTACTAAAATTAATATCTCAACTCCAAGAAAATTCACATACTTTATAGATAAATTATCTGCAGCACATCTGTTAAAAATTCACCTGGCCGACCATCCTCTCTCTGTGATACTATGCAAATGACTGGGGAACATATTTTTAGCTGCCCCTCCTTTCTTCATGTTCACTCTCATGATGACTTTTCAGTCCTTCCTCCCACAAGTTCTACTGCCAAATTATACTGGACTGCAAGTCTTATTATGTCCAAAAAGACATTGCAGGCGTAATTTAAAAAAAGGGGGAAATTTATAAACAAAATATGTGACCCAAGCAAATGAAATTCAAAATTCGTATTATTTTGGGACAATTGACACAAACATATTAGATAGAAAAGGTGCTTGTCTACTAACTACAATCTAACCAATTAGAAAGAAAGAAAGAAAATAGTGCAGAAACAAGTAATGAAATTAATTTGCTTTTAGTTAATGAAATTTCCCACAGAAAAGCTTTGAAATAAACCATATTGACAATATAAATTGAAATGAGTTGACTCTCAAATATTAAAAACAATAAGAGATCAACTACTTTTTAACCCTTAACTGTTTCAGTAATTTTGTTAATTGCAAAAGAAATGTAATAAGAAGCTAAATATAATGACCATTGCATGAGGTTTAATAGAATCTCTTGCATCATTCAAGGTATTACATAAATAGAAAATATAATAGTGAATATCTTTGTTATTAAAAATACATACTTTCTCAAATTTATATTAAAAAGCAATATTACACAATACATTTATATTATATATATCATTAACAACATTTGTACGAACGCCCGAGCCCTTAAAAGTAGCTTTTACGTCACTAGAAGCTGCAGCTAGTAAAATGTATCTTGCAATCAACCAAGACAAAACAAAATATATAACCACCGAAAAATATAGCACTCCCTATCTAGAAGTAGGAAACTACAAGTTTGAAACTGTTCACAATTTTAAATATTTGGGATCTGAATTGAATGCATTAAACAACATCGCACTTGAAATCTGCAGCAGGGTTACAACTGCTAACCGATGCTTTTTCGGCTTAAAAAATTTTTCAAAAGAAAAACTTTAAGAAGCATATTTGGTGGAATAAAATATGAGAATACATGGCAAAGAAGAACTAATTCTGAGCTCTATAAACTATATAAAGAGCCAGATATTGTTAAAATTATCTCAATACAGAGATTAAAATGGGCAGGACATTTGAGCCGGATGAACGACAATCGGGTGACAAAAAAATTTTCTTGGCTCGCCCCATTGTCACCAGAAGAAGAGGATGACTGAAACTCCGATGGTGTGACTGCCTTGAAAACGACCTAAAAACACTAAAAGTGACTAACTGGATGACCTTGTCCAAAAATAGGGAGTCCTGGTATGCACTTCTGAGGAAGGCAAAGGCCCATCCTGGGTTGTCAGGCCAATGAAGAAGAAGATATTTAAAATTTAGCTTTAATATTAACACATAATGTTTGAAATATATGGTACTTACTTTACTGCGGCTTTTTAAAACGAACGAAAATAAAAAAGTTTTCTTATGATTAGAAAATTTATTTTCAGAATTATATGTCAATTTTTCAAAAGTAGAAAAAATGTTCAAATTATAGGTTATGTGCTAATTCTACTTAAGTTTTTGAACAAAATTAACTGTGGTGATGCTAATACCTAAGTACCAAATATATTTACAACAAAAAGTTTTAAAAATGACAAAAAATCAATAAAAAAATAAAGTTCAATAGTATGTTCCTTTAAATTAATAACACATATTTACCCTTTATTCTTTTAAAAACTCATTCAAGACTTTATTTTTGTGTTAAATTGATTTTTAATAGTTAATATTAATTTTTGGTATTGAAAAGTAAATTCTGATATGAATACCTTTGCCAAAAATTATCTCATATACACTTAACAAAATAGAACAATTTTGGATTACACTAATTCAAAAAAGCATTAAATTGCACTATTAACAAACACCTCCAACATTTTTTTATCGCAATCAGCTGACAAGGCATTAACTAGTATATTCCTTTTTATATCCAACCAACAGAATTTTTCATTATGAATATTTAATGTACTCAAATTTTCAGCATAATGGTCAAGGAAGATCAAATGAGATTTATTTAGCTATCAGATTTTTATTTTACTGTGACCCCACAATAAGATATGGATTTCAAAATGGAAGGTTCAAAGTTTAATCCAAGCGACAGCTGAATAACAAAAAATAACGTGTGTTTTTTTTGATTTTGCATCACATTTATCAAGGTTGGTACTTAGATATTTTCTGGATTTCATTTTTATACCAGTAATTAGAGCTTATTACCAACAAAAAGTCCTTTCTAATAAAAAAATATGTTATTGATTATCAAATGCTTTACAACAGCCTTAAAGTGTACCATAAGGGTGTCCAGTATTCTCCATGGGATCAACATATCACTTTTGCAGATTCAAGTTCCAAGGAGTAAATATTTATTTCTATTAATAAATATTTGCAGAAATTTTTATTTGGAATTACAATGGAAACTTGCATATAGTCATTACACTTACTCACACACACACGACTTGAAAATCACACACACACAATTCCAGAATATCAATTTTACTGTGACCCCACAATAATTGATACAAATAGATTTACAAAGAATAAAAAATTAAGATTTTGTGTGAAAAATGTGTTTCTTTTTTTTAACTTTTTAATACATTTATGATTATTAACCACAGCTATAAAAGTAATATTTTGTAGTATTATACATTCAGGACAAAATTTGGGAAAAAAAACTACATAAAAATACATTCACAACTGAAAAAAATAATAAAGAATTGAAAATCAATGCACAAAAACCAATACAGTGTAAAATTAAGAAAACAGCAAAATAAGATGGAATGTGATAAATATTACATAGATTTTATAGAATGAGTGAAAAATGCATAAAATGCTTACAATTTTTAATATGTAAATGAGCAACTTATATATTATCCAATCAACTGTTTTTGCAAAAAAATATTTCTCAGTAAATGTTGAGATTTAGCACCATATAAATTAAACTTCTAATCAATTTGTACCAATGAAGATATAAGGTAAAATAAATTAACATTTCTATTTGTCCTTCCTATTTTTTTTTTTTAAAAAATTAAAACTTACAACACTTAATGATATATTTTTTAAGAGAAAATCATCAGTGGGACAATAGGTAAGTACCACAAATGATGAAACTGTTTGCTAAGAAAAGGATGCAAGTTGTTAAGCATGTCACATGGCTCCCTTGAACAGCTAAGACTGCTGCACATCTATTTCGTATAAATGTGATGAAGTTATGAATAAGTTTAATAGATACTATTACATTCTTACAAAAATTTAATTTCAAAGTTCCAAATCATAAAAAGGCTTTGATCTTGTAGCAAGCATTGTCAAATAAAATTTTTAATTTAAAAAATTTAACATTTGCTAAAGTCATTAAGAAATAACCAAAATATATTTTCTATATTGTTACAAAACAGCATTTTTGAATAACATAATACACAATCTGGCACAGATGTTATATAATCCATCATGCAAATTCCTGAATTTGGTAAATTTTTTTGGTGGAGTTCCATGTTTATCTGCCAACCTGGTTTTTCTTTTTTGTTATTACATTAAAAATATTAAGAATAAAAATTATGTAGAAAATTACATTTTGATAACCTTAATATTTTAATAATCAAGAGGAAATTAAAACATTTTGTTCCTCTTTTGAATTTTATCAAAGTTAGTTCTGAATTCATTTAGTGTGTTCAGCAGGTTGTTGGACCTTTTAGATATTTAAATTCCATTTCATATTGTTCTTTTTCCTTACTTTAAATAATTCTTTTCATTCTGCATTATTTTTTAAAATTTTTTAGGGCTGATACAGCCTTTTAAAGTATATTTTATAATTATTTCTTATATTTGTAAAAATGATGTTCCCGAATTTTCTTTTTTTAAAATTATTAGGTAAAATTTAAAATGTATTTTATAAGTTAGTTTAAATTTTTTGCAAATGTTCTTATGTTTTCATAAAAATTCATGTCCCAATTTTTCTTAGAATTCACATTTACAGTTTTGAAATTATAGTTCTCACATTTCCCTTATGTATTTATAGTTACGAAATAAATGTTTTTCTTATGTTCTCTTTTTTTATAATCCTAATATTCAAAAATATATTTATCAGGTTTGAATACATAAAAGTCTTTCAGGGAAGAATTTATTACATCACCATTATGTCACCTTGGCAACATTTCTTTGTCGCCTAAAATTTTTTTAAAAAACACATAAAGGATTATACAACAATGCTTATACTATTTGGATTTGTTAATAGGAGATAAAACAAACAAATTTTGCGATAAAAAGTTCACCACTAGTAAAAACTAAAATTCTGTAATAGCTTAAGAATAAAATTAATTAAAAAATTAAAGTTATCATAAAATGAACGATATTTTTCAACAGCATTGGTCCAGACGAAAAGGCAAATTTTATTTTTCAATTCTAAGTCCAGGTTAGATAAATAATGAATTTAAATGCGGAAATTGTTTTATAAAAATAAAGATATATAAATTGAGAAATTTTCAAAATTAAATATTAATGAAAATTGGTATTTCTAATAATAAATAAAAAGTAATTTTTGGGAAAATATATTTTGGTGTGATCCTTGGTGAAAATTAAAGATTTTTTGTCAACAAACATTTTATTTTTTATTTGAAGAAACAAAATGAAGCTAAAAACGCAATCACACAAATTATACCATATTCAACATCACTCAACTTGGTGCCAAATGGACGAGAAACCAAGAAGCACCATAAAGTTTACCCGAAATTCTATATATATATATTTGATTTTTTATGTAAAAAGTGTAACTAATGCTAAATTTTATAAAGTAATAGATTACTTTCAATAGTAAAAGCAGAATATCAAAATTTATCTGCAATGTAGTCATAACTGCAATGCCTCCCTATATAAGTTAAACATAAAATTATTTTTTCACATAACTTTTATATTACCGCCCATTTATGAATGAATTGATAGTAAACTTTTCTTTCGCTGTTTTCATTGGCATCACGATCACACTTTGAGTCGTATCCGGCTATCTACATTTACCGATCGTATCCTGCACAGCCAACTACTTCATAATTTCGAAATACGATTAATTAGCGGAGGTAACAACGAGGCTAGCACAGATTCCTTTAAAATTTTTCTTTAAAATTTTTCTTTAAAATATTGTTCTTTCCTATAGTGATTTTTAAAATGATTGCAGAAAATGACATAAAATATTTACGATTTAAAAAATATTAAATGGTATTCCTCATTATGATGTACAAAATTTTGACTCCAAAAATAATCTACGTAAATAGCTTTATTATTTCTGCATATTATTCTGAAAAGAAACTAAATGAAATTAGAATTTTGAATCAGAAGAGATTACTAGCCACATATTCCTTTTTAAAAGTAATAAGGCTATGATAATTATTTACTTTAATGGTAATTTATTTGTTGAAAACTTATTTGTTGAAAACTTATTTGTTAAACACATTTGGGTCAATTTACTAGCCGAAGCATATTGCTCTAATCAAAAGTTTATTTTAAAATAATAATGGAAATTCAAAAATATATTATGTACAAAATAGCAAATAAATTTTAATCATTACAAAAATCATAGATTTATAGAATTTGTAATTTTTTCTTTCTATCTTCTAAATACTCACAATGATTTAAAATGATTGAGAATGAGTTCTCTAAAAGTACTTAATGATAAACATTTTTGACGCATAATTCCCAGACTTTATTCCCTATGAAGATGTAAGCAATAACCAGGATTCATAGTCTTTGGTGTAAAGTATTTAATAGATTGTATTGAAAGAATTTAAAAACTTTAAATTAATCATCATGTTTAGGAATTCTGTGATTTTGATATCCTGAAAGAAAAGGAAGTTTATTTCAAATAAATACAAAATGTTATGGACACATACAACTAAACATTCCGATAGAATAAGCGGTATGCTCCGAGTAACATTTGCCCAATTCCCAAATATTTTATATAACCTTGATATTTTTCTTTTTCTGGTTCGTGGCAATCGGAAGTCATTTTTGATTGGTTTGTGGTCACCAGAATAAAAGCAACTTATTTCAAATGCTAAATATATTATACATAGATTTAAATAAAATTTTTACCACAGTAATGAATTTTGAACTTAGGAAGTACAGTGACACTTTACGAACTCGTAAAAACTGCTAAAATTGTTCTTAAAATAGAAAAACAATTGTTAAACCTTAATATCGAATGTATTATTTTTTTTTTTTATTAAAATGCTCCTGCTCTATAAATAAAGTACCACTAGAGAATATTATTTTAAGTATAAGCATTATATAAAAACCCTTCCAAAATAGAATTCCTTCTTAAAAAAAGTTTTACTTTAGTTTTATTGATGAAAATTTCAGTGAACTAATCATTACATCTTGTGTTTCCAAAATACCTTTTTTTAATTTTCTGGATGTTAAAAAGAATTTCACTGTGGTTTTTCTAATAAAAGTACTTTAATCTTATATTTGTCATTCATTTGCTAGTTTTTGAGATAACTGAAGCACTACTTTCTCTGCTGATATCTTAAATTTTCTTTGTCATTCTTAGTCATTATGTTCTCAATAATGAATTAGACTGATCCAATACATCTTGTCTGTAAATTATAATTTGTACTGAAGATGTATTGGCTCTCCATCAAAGATTTTTAAAAATTTGCTTATAATTTCTTCAATTGCAAAAATTTGCATACTTAACAAAACCTTAAACTTTTAATAAGTAATTTTTATTGGATCCCAAGGACATCTGCAATCTGTATTTAGTAAATAAAATTAACTGAATAATTAGAGAATGAAAATATAAATTAAAAATAACTATATATTTAAAAGATTTCGCTTATGTATATAAAGGATTATAAATATTTTTCATTAATGAAAAATTTATATTCATATTATTAAAAACTGAAGAATAATAGACGATATTTAAATTTTCAACAATATAAACAGTAACTCAAATTTCTCTCCCGAGGATCAGAAAATTACACGGATGTCTGTAGTCTCTTTATCATGTGATTTTGCACTGACAAAATCTAGAGACCTTTAAAGCATGGAGGAAGGAACATAAGTGGAGCCGCCCTATTGGTCAGCGCTTGATGTACGTTGCATATCTCCTCTGTCTTCCAAGACATTACACTAAAACCTGTTATTTACTATTAAGGCTCTTGTTGAATTGAAATTTTTGAAAGAAAGTATACTTATTTAAACTTCATTATTAAAAGAGAAATTATTTTAATGAATGTTTATTGATTAATCATTATAAAAGAAAAATTTCATCTGTAAAAAATTAATTTAAAGGAGATTAATTTTATAAGTTTAGAAATACATTTAATTATTTTGCTTGTGAATAAATTCCAATTTCTTAAAACAAAAGTACTGAGTTTTTAACATTACATTATAATTAAAATATCATACTTCTTGAGAAGATATTTTTTATCTTATATAAATCTTACTAAATATAATAAATCAAGATTTATCAAAATTCAATTTTAGACATAAAAAAAATATTTATTTTCTAGCTTTCTTACAGTTGACTTTATATTACAACTTTTTCTTTTTTTACTTTACATTATTCAACGAAATTCATTTACAAACTATTGATAATAAAAACTTTTTTTCTAATATTGGACTAAAAATACACCAAATAAAATTCTTTTACTGTATTGATATAAATAAATTTATACACAGAGGCATAATTCTTTCTTATAAAGGGAAAAATTATTACCAAATAGCAAAATATTGCATGCATGGATAAAATCACAGGGAATAACATGGGTAGGAAACTTTGCCACTAATAATCAATAAAGAAAAGAAAAATCGACATTTTTCATGATTATAAATATAATAATATGATATTTAATTTAATTCATAATATTCAAGTGTCTATCTCAAATTCAATAAGGTGAATAACACGCCTAAAATTTCTTTATTGAAATACATAATTTTAATAATTAGCAAAATTACAAAATAAGCACTTAACTATCAGTAAAAATAACTTTTTAAAAAATAGTAAGTAATTTAGATAACTTTTATTTCGGTGTTTGGAATTTAAATGAAAATCATGCTGGCTTATACTGTGTCCTAAATGGCGGTCCTTCCCTTCTACCCCTCGGTGGTGTGATGCCTGAAAATGGCACACCTATAAACATGGATGTTACTGATGCTGAAGGAAATATCATACCTCCTAGTTCGGGAAATAGTCATTATGCTACGACTACCACTGAACAAAATGGAGATGTTATGGAATTTTAGGACCTGACCTCGGATAATCAACCTGGCGGAGATAACTGCGGAGAAGGAGTACAGCGTTATACCAAGTGTGCTTCCCGTAAGGATGTGCGAGTTAAACAAGTGCTGGCCGCTGATGCTGAAAAGACCCAGAGTGTTATGTTAAGCCCTGGGCCAAAAGGCCCTTTTAAGGGCCAGCAATTAAATCAACCCAGTACCAGTGAAGCAAAATGTGCCTTGCCAAACGTGAGTGAAAGTGTGTCTTCAAAAAGCGCGAGTGATCGTGTATCTACAAAAAATGTGAGTGTTCGTGGATCTACAAATAAAGTGTGTGTTCGTGATTCTACAAATATTGTGTGTGTTCGTGAATCTTCAAATAATGTGTGTGAAATAAGTGATGTGCAAAATGTGTGCTACCCCAACATGGATTATTCGCTAATGATCAAAAGCTACGTTCCTAATTACGATCAACTAATCGCAGTTGACCCAAGTGTTCCGATCACTAAGATCGAGAGATGTAAAATACTATGTGACCTGAAAAAGAGCAGTCAGCTCTTGGTTATTTGTGCATCGGCTCAAACGCCCATGATGAATATGTATGAAGGATTGAACCCTAATAACTGGAACTACCATTATGGAATATACCAAGAGCTGTTCAAAGCTTCTCAAATGCTTATGGGTAAGTACTCCCAAATAGGTTACTGTTTAATTTCCAATTGTGATTTGCATGATGATAATTTATTTGACAACACTATGCTTAAAAATAATGTAAATATTCCTAACAGTGTATCTAGTAATTGTAATGATAATGTTAATACAGTTAATAGTACCAAAGTTAATAAAAATAAACTTAAAAGGAAAAACATTGATAGAAATGCTAACGTTAAAACTATTAAATCTCTTAGTAAAAATAGCAAAAATGTAAACTCATCTGATTCTGAAGGTTTTGATAATCATACTGTAAATAATATGTATAACAAAAATGATAGTAAAATGTGCAAACCTAATGATAAAACTAGCTTGAAGGAGGTAAATGTTGCAACTAATGTTAATCCTCAATGTAACCCTCCAATCCTGAATGAAAATCTAATAAATGATAATGTTTTTGTTACTAACACTAATATGCCCACCACTAGTCGTGAGGGTGTTATGCAAAGTCTTCCACCAATCAAACATAAAAGAACAAAAACAGTTGAAACTGATGATGAGGGATTCCAGAAACCCAAAAAGACTGCCAGTGTACCCAAAATATTTAATCAACCAACACCTATTGAGGTAAACAGATTTAGTGCACTAAGCATTGACGACAAAAACGTAGATACCTTTCCTACTATTCAAGAAGCATATGATAAAATCCCCCCATCCATATTAAGTTTGAAACGAACTATAACATGCTAATACAAACTTTAAAAAACAACTTAGACACGGATCTAACGGCGAAACTTAGTGGGGAATTCCTAAAGGTTTTTCCTACCAGTTCAGATGCTCATAGAGCAATTACTAAATATTTAACAGATAATAATGTAGAATGCCTAGTCCTAAATTACAACAAGTATAAACCTATAAAAGCAAACATTAAGGGACTCCATCCAAGCACCCCCATTAATCTAATTAATGAAGAACTTAACGATAGAGGGTTCGAAGTTGAAAAAATTGCTGTGATGAAAAGCATAGAACAAAAGACCCCATCCCCTGTTTCCTTATAACGCTCAAACATAATGAAATGGCGAATAAAATATTTGAAATAACTGAGATACTAAATGTTATAGTTAAAACCCAAAAATATATAAATAAAAACCCAATACAATGTTATAATTGCCAACAGTTCGGCCACAATTCAACTGTATGTTTCTTGAAACCAAATTGAGTCAAATATGGTCTAAATCACATGACTCGTGAATGTAAACAAGACAAAATTGAAATCCTTAAGTGCTGCAACTGCGGCGGGAACCACACGGCCTCTTATGCTGGTTGTCCGAAGAACCCAAACAATAAAAAGAGAACCATTACAAATAATCATAATGCTACAAGTTCGAATCCCGTTAGATCTGGGATGTCATTTGCACAAATAGTTTCAGGAAACCCCACTAATCATACTGCTACCCAACCACCTCAATCCATAGCTGATTTAACAAATCTAGGTAATATGCAAAACATAATTAAACTACTAAATGAAATTAACACAATACTTTCTTACTTCCCTAATCTTTTAAATGCTGTACCAGTAATGGAAAAAGCATCTCATCCTACTGATAAACTGCACATATTATTGAAAGCATTAGGGGCAAATAGTAACAATAATGACCAGACCCCATAAATTAAACTTAAGCATTATGATTTGGAATGCCAATGGCATTCTATCTAAAATAGCTGAGTTCAAAAATTTCATTAGGGATCACTGTCCTGACATAGTACTACTCCAAGAGACGAGGCTGACTAATAATAATAGATTTAACATTCCCAACTACTCTAGCTACAGAAATGACCATACTGCAAACCAGGGAGGAACTGCAGTCCTAATTAAAAATAAGATATCTCATTCACACATCCCCACACCAACCCTTGAGTACACTCAGGCCACTATTATCCAAATACATGTAAACTCCAACCTTGAAATAAGCATTGCTTCTATTTATATACCTCCTCATAATAATCCCATTGAAAATGATATTAATAAACTGATTAATCTTCACAATAATATCATCCTTGCAGGGGACCTCAATGCCAAACATCAAAACTGGAACTGCCAATACCGAAACAAAACGGGAAAAATTATATATGATATCTCAAATGCCCTAAATATTAATATTTTATATCCCGACAAACCTACTCACTATGGCAGAAGATTCGGAAATTTTATTGACCTCATGCTATGTAAAAATTCCCCTATCCCCATCAAACTAAACACCATTGAAGACCTACCCTCGGATCACTTCCCGGTCATGGCTCACTTTGGAAACGTGATTAACCCCACAGTCAAACATACTAAGGTTAAAACAAATTGGAAGAAATTTAGAGATACCGTCAATAATAAACTCTCCAATGCCCCCAACCACAGCGCGGTCACCCCCACTGACATTGACAATAAAGTAAATTTTATTAACAACGTCCTGCAGGAGGCACGAGATTTAAGTAAATTTGAAATTACTATCAAAGGCACATCTAATCTCCCTATCAGAATAATAGAACTTATAAGGGAAAGGAACAGGCTAAGAAAGCAATATAACATTTACAAACTCCCTACCACTAAATGGAAAATTAACGAATTAAAGAATAAAATTCGACTAGAAATCAACTCACACAATGGAAACAAATGGAACGAATATCTCACTAACTTAGATTCCCTAGATGGATCGTTATGGAAAGCCGCAAAGAAAATAAATTCCCCAAACAGTTCTTCCCCGTGTTAACAGATGGCGTCACAATCGCAAAGACAAACACTGAAAAATCAGAATTAATTGCTAACAGCCTAGAAAAAAATTCAAATTAAATGACATTGGAGAGATCTCTCATCAAAACTTCGTACAACAAACAGTTAACAATTATTTTAATAATTTCTCCCACCAAGTAATTCCTACAAGCGAATTGATCAAAACCCCTGAAGTTGAAAACATCATTATGAACCTGAAACCCAAAAAGAGCCCAGGAGATGATAATATTAATAACAAAATGCTGAGGCAAATTCCAATAGTAGCTATTTGTTATATCACTGATATTATTAACGATATCCTAAATATTGGATATTTTCCCAGGCAATGGAAAAATGCTCTAGTTGTTTCAATTAGGAAACCCGGCAAAAACCCAAAAGACCCAACTAGCTATAGGCCTATCTCACTGTTACCATCGTTAGCTAAACTAGTTGAAAAATTCATTCTTACTAAACTCCAACAACACGAGCAAGAAAACAACCTATTCATCCCCCATCAATTTGCTTTCAGGGCCAAACTATCAACGACCCACCAACTCTTAAGAGTAACAGAAAAAATTTCAGCCTCCCTAGGAGACAAATGCTCGACTGGAGCACTTTTCTTAGATGTGGAAAAGGCATTTGACAGAGTTTGGCATTGGGGTCTATTGTACAAACTTATTAATAACAACTTCCCCCCTATCTTGTTAAACTAATTAAGAGTTACCTCGAACACAGAACATTCCAGGTTAGGATAGAAGGTTCACTTTCTACAAAGAAAACCATTGAGGCTTGGGTTTCCCAGGGCTCCCTTTTAGGACCGTTTCTTTTTAATATGTATATTAATGATATCCCACTGAATTTTCACACCATGCTTGCACTGTTCGCCGATGATGCAGCCATTCTGTTCTCAGGTAAAGATCTTAATATCATACATAAAAACCTCACCAACCACATCAAAGATATTGAAAAATGGCTCACAAAATGGAAAATCAAAATCAATGTTAACAAAAGCACTGCAATCATGTTCACTAGAAAGATTAATAGGTGCAAACCACTCGAGCTCTACGGGGAAAAAATTAACTGGGAAAACACAGCCAAATATTTGGGAGTGATCCTAGATAGAAGGCTCACGTGGAAGAACCAGATCAATAGTATCATAAATAAAATTAGAACTAAAACGACCATTTTATATTCTTTAATTGCTAGGAAATCAAAACTCTCCATAAGAAATAAAATTTTAATCTACAAGCTTTATCGAGACCCACAATGACTTATGCATCACAGATCTGGGGTGGAGCATGTGTCACTTCATTAACTAGACTCGAGGCTCAACAGAGCAAAATTCTGAGGTTAATTAGTAATGCTGAGTGGTACTTCAGAAATTCTTTAATCAGGAATAATCTAGGCATTATCACTCTCAATAAATACATCAAAAACCTAGCTCTAAATTTTTATGAAAAACTTTATAAAATTGACAACAGATGTATACAAAACATTCCTAATTATGACTTTAACCACATTAAAAACTTACACAGACCCAGAGCGGTGCTAAGGCCCAAACTCGGATTAGAAAACCTCTGATTTCTGATTTTATACTCTCATCTCATGTTTATTGTACAGTACTTAAATTTTGTTATTATTATGTCTGAAACAAATTTAACTCTATTATCATCATGCACTCACTTTTTACCCATGGGAGTACTACCCGAAAATAATGTAAAGTACTTTATATAGTAAATATATAATTAAATTTGTTATTATTACTAAATCTGTAATCCCAACTATGTTATGTATTATCAAGATCAACTGTGTAAAAATTGTGTTAACACTATAATCCTGTAAAATACAGATAAGGAAAACTACTAAATGTGTACATTGAAATGTTTTCTGATTGTGCTAAATAGCACCCAAATTATTGTACTATGTACAACTCCTCCTCTATTCTGTAAACAATATCTTATGGACCCCCAAATTCTCTACACTGAGGTAAATGGCTTTTGCTAGAAACCTCGCACAAAAATTTAGACCAATTGTTGTTGTTGTGTCCTAAATAAGAAAGTATTGTTTCTCTTGAAAGACAGAGTGGGCGTGGTATCGTCTGCTAGTTTTGTCACCGGCGCTCATATTTCTTAGTTAAGGCCTATTTACTCGTTCCGAGTTTCTCGTCCGAATTTTCAATACGACGTCATCAAGACCGAGAAACGAGTTTTTCGTCCGATCGATACGAGAGTGGTGTTTACACGTTCCGATTTCTCTGATTCGATATTTTAACGTTTAACGTAGTTTCGCTTTTAGTTTTCATTTGTTGCTGTTTTATTTCGCTTCCTTTGTTGTTGTTCAATTTATTTAATCTCTATTTTTAATATGAATGAGGAATTAAAAATCGTAACAATAATGACGGTAGTAGCTGCTGCTTCATTATTATCGAAAATAAAAAATAAAAGTAATAATAGATCAGTGTGGACTGAACCTTGGCTGTCAAATCAGCAAAATAGATTGTCAAAACAATTTTTGTGATAGGAATTTTTTGATATTTTAACTTATAGTATTGTAGATCTAAGCAAAAAATTTCAAAAAGAGATCTTTCTTATTGAGTGACATTTTAAACATATTTAAGCAAATATGGATACTAAAAATTCTAATGTAAATTATAAGATATTTTAAAAAAGATTAGGTTTCATTTAGAAACATGTTTTTATTGAATTATAGCTAAAATCTATATTAAACATTTTTGCCATCATGTGTCTATATTAATCATTTTTGCAATGAAAACTGTAAACACTTTTACAATGAGAGCTCATCATTCCAATAAACTGCATTTATTTTGAATAAATCTGAATTACAGAAATCAGTATGTCTGTAATTTCAGCAGAATATGAAAAATAAATTAAGAAAAAAATTTATCCACATAAATGTTATTTTTTTAATTACCCATGAAACACTTTAATAAAATCAGACATTAATTTAAAAACTTAATAAAATAGGTTTAAAAGTCTCATGAAATGTATAGATTATATATATAAAGGAAATATCTATACATAATTTTTCCTTTCTTTTACATGGAGTACCTACTTTAATAAATAGCAGAGAACATTAAAAAGCTTGAAACTAAAACTTGCTTTAATTAAAGTAAAATATTAATATTTATAACATTTTCAGTACATTTATAAAATGTTTCAATTCCTCCACAGTTGTATTTTTATACAAAATATAATCAAAAGAATACTATAAAAGCTTAAATAAAAATACACAATATATTATAATTTGTCCACTTATAATAAAAACATTTATATTGATAAGTTTTCAATACTATAGAAAATGATATAATGTAAGAAAATAACTCATGCAATTATATGAAGAATACATTAAGAATTTTGATTTTGCTGTTAAATAAAATATCTAGCTGATTATACAAAATCTAGATTTTTAACATCATTAAAGAAATTACTTGTGTTATAACAGTGAGGAAACTATTGGATATAAGACTGGTTTTATAAGAGATTTTAGAAACTATTTTCAGCTAATAGAAAATTAATTTGCTTATATGAAAAGGATTAATAATTTGTCACAAAAATACAAGTCAATTTTTACAAAGATATAAAAAAATATTTCAGTGAGGCCATTTGAATCATAATAAGTATGTATTACTAAATTAGGCAATATTTTTCTCCATTAAATTAAATTGGACAAAAAGTTATGCCTTTATATTAAACTTAATTAAATAATAATATTCTGTTAACAAAATCGATAAAGCCAATAAGTTGTTCTTAATGTATTTAGTTTTTTCAATTATATCTGCAAGGAACAATTGCTGCTTATAAAAAATTTTTTGATTAGAATAAGGGAAAATTTTTATTAGACTTGTCGACTTTTTAAAATTTAATTATTCTAATAAACATGATTTATTAGTTTAAGAAAGAAACAGAAAAATCATAGAAATGACAGTAATTTTCAAACAAAAGATTTTCATTGGTTTTCAAATCATACTTTTTCTAAAGTTCTTGTTAATGCTTTGATAAAAACTATTTTAAAGCCAAATAATTTTTTATCAAATCATTGGAATAATATGATTCCCTATATTCATTATTATTTTTACTAACCTGTTTAAAAGCTTTAAGATTCAAGTTATTTACATCATTTTGAATTCCTTAAAATGTATAGGAGTAGAACAGTGTTAATTAAAGTAATCTCATCAGAAAATGCAGATTAATTACAATAATTTAAATCTTATTAATTTTTTAATAGAAGAAAATATTTTTGTTCACATAAGAATAGGCTTCTTAAATTATTTTTTTTTAAATTTCGTCTGATGATATATTTAATACAGCAGACAGAGCTCTACGTATCCTTTGTTTCTAAAATTCTTGTGATAATCAACACAGAATTTACATTCCATAAATATGGCTACCCTTTATATTCTTCAATTAGAATTTCGATTTGTTCTTTTGCCCAATTCATTTTGTCAATGTCTCAAAAAGAAAACAACTGTTTGACGAAGAAAATTCTTCGGGTTGAAAAATTCGATTTTCGTGTTCTTCGATGACGTCACTCTTCCATAAAGCTGATTGGCTGTGGACGAAAATCTCGGATGGAAAAGTAGTTTTTATGTTTTATTATTATGTTTTACTTATGTTTTACTTCTCTCCGAGATCGGAGCTCGACATCCGAGAACGTGTTTACACACTCCGAGTTCACGATGGCAACGGGTTCCGAGGAAGTTCGGACGAGAAACTCGGAACGTGTAAACCATGGAGGAAGGAATATAAGTTCCTTATATTCCTTCCTCCATGGTGTAAACAGGCCTTTAGCCTTCCTCCACACACACAGACAACGACCAATATAATAGACCAACAACTCCCCTATTGGCTGCTTCCAAAAAATGACACGCCATCTTGGAAGACTTTCCTGAACATTTTTGACACCAGGCGGCGTAAAAAGCATTTCAAGTTCTCAAGTGATTGAATTTACTAACATTGTGTTGTGTAGCATTTTACTGTTGATACTTATTGTTTTTATAGTTTCTAAATACTTTTATTATAATAAAATGCAAAAATCATGCTTTTGTCCTGGCTATAAAAGCGGCTACAAATCGGATATTAATCAAAGAAAGAGGAATGGGGAAAAACTACCAAGCCTTTTTAGTGCACCAAAGGTATACAACGTGCAAAATATATTTCATCTACTTTTATTTTCAATGAATAATTTTTATCTTGATAAGTTAGTTTATGTTGTAAAATGAATAAAATGTATGCATTTGTATTATTTTTTGCGATCTGGGATGCAATCGGCGATTGAATTTTGTTATCAAAATATAATAAATTACCTAGTTTTGTTCTTTTTTGTAATCAAATAATTGCTGGTTAATTAAAATGCAACCATTTCAGGTTGTTGATTGTGTTTTTCTTTTTTTATTTCTGGATATTGTGTATTGTGAAAAAATTTAAAAATCCTTGTAAGTAATTCATCAAATATTTATATATCAATCTAACTTTTGCCCCCCATATTTCTCTATTGCCTTGTTTATTTTAAATTGCCTTCTTTATTTATTGAATTAAATTGTATTTATTGAATATAATTGTATGTAAATATAATTTAGTATCAATACAAAAGCTAAAATCAAGTAAATCACTTAAGTGACTGATTCACTGATTTAAATAAAACAGGAAAATATAATTATAACTTGGTATTAATAAAGCTGATATACTCATAAGTAAACATATAATTATAACTTTGTTGTTAATTTATTCTGCATATTATAATGTATTATTGATTTAGGATCCAAACTTGCTTGAAAAATGGAGACGGGCAATTCCTCGGGCTAATAAGCAATTGACTTCTTCAGATGTAGTGTGTTCTTTGCACTTTAAATAAAAATACTTAAATAGCTATTATACACAAAAGTTATCAGATGGAACTGTAAGTTATTTGTGTTGTATAAATTTTTTGAAATGTTTAAAGACATTTTTTAATGTTTTGTACTATCAAATTTTAAGACCTTTTTTAATGTTTTGTATTATTTTTTAATTTATCAAAACAATTTTTCCTTAGTATTTTTTAAAATCTTCTGAATATGAATGCAGTTTTTTTTTCACTTCATTGTAATTTTCAAGTACTAAACAATTTATTACCATTTCATTAAAAGTTATAAATAATAAATTACTAAAACATTTTGCTTTCTATAAATTGCAAATTGCTCTTTTCATTTAGACAAGTTTTTCACTTATACAGCTTGTAAAATTAACATTTATAATTATTGTATTTGGAAATAATTAAATATGTTTACTAATAAATATGTCATTATTTTCCATGTATTCATAATAATAAATAAATTTTTACAACTTTACAGGGATGTTAGATGAAACATATGCACAAAAAATATTGAATATTTTATTTTATAATTTGAAAACTATTGTAATTTGAAGTATTTATATTTTTGTGTTTATAAGTGCTAAAAATTTAAAACAATTTCAAATATTTGCATGATTTATTTAGGGAAATGTTATTATAATTTTTATTCCTACCATATTTATAACATTTTTAATTTGATCTTGAGTAACAAACTTAACATATACCTGTATTCTTTTTGTATTTGCATTGAATTTGATCTTGCTAATTTTACTTTAAATTAAATTCACTAAACTTTCAAATTATTTCTTTTTTATGCTATTTCTCAGTTTTATGTATTTTTTTGATATTTAATAAAGTTATTATTTTCTTTTAGCAAAACCCACCTCATTGTCAAGCAGAAGTTAAATACACCATACAAAGTTAGTGAAATTTTCATGACACAAATATTCATACTTGACTGACATTGTTGGATGCATTGAACCCTATATCCCATTTAACTAAATACTCTATTTTTCATGAGTTACTATTATTTTTAAAAAAGTGACTCTGTGAAGTAGGATATTTGGTTTGTAGTTCATATTAAATGAAGCAAAAAGATTTAGTTTGATTTGCACTTTTTGTTATTGCTTTCTTTTTAAAGAAATGTAAATTTATAAATTTTTATTATTATTCAGGAAAAATAATGAAAAATAAGAAAGCCTATTGTAGTTGATGATTTGTAACTAAATTTAAGTAGTTCCTACCTATAATTTTAAAAAATGTTACATTTAAATAATTATTTAATTACATAACATAGTTATTGGTTATAATGAATTTGAGAAATATTTAATTTTTAATTGTGTAAAAAAATGAATTACAGTAAAATGTGCAACATCATAGCAAAATATATTAAAAGCTTTAACGAGGAATAAAAGAATTTATAAAATAAGAATAACAAAAAAATTAATATTAAAATTATTTTCTATAAAAATCACTAGAATAATTAAATTGAAATGTAAAACTTAAATTTGATTCAAATAAGATATTAATTTTAATATAATAACTATATTTATATTTAAAAATAATTGAATAGAATTTGATTTCCTATTAAATTATATTGAATTTTAATTAATTATTCTAAAATTATTTGAAATTCAATTTATAAAATTACAATTAATGGTAAAATGCATTAAAATAATGTATCTATCAAATTCTCTTGCAGCTTTATAAACTATCTATTAAATGGTTAAATTCAGAGAAAATAAATATAAATAATGAAGGAAAAAAATCAATAATTAAATATAACTATTCAAATATTGATAATATAAATAGATACAATGAATTTTTTGAAATAAATGTTACTCTATCCACAAAAACGAAAGTAAAACTGGTTCTATTCTGCATAACACCTAACAATAAAATGTCAGATTTTGTACTTCCATTATCATTTGTTTTACTCTAATCAATGACAGATTAATATTCAATATATTTATCATGTAAATTCAACTATTTCACATTATTTTCAGTTTTATTTAATTAATTTTTAAAGATTTTTATTCCCATAGACATCAATGCATTTCTCACTCGATAGTGGTATCGTGCATCAGTCACGCCGCCTAGCGGCAATTTAAATTTTGGCGTGCCGTTATTTTCGGCAAGATGTACGTCTTATAAATATTGGTCTGTGCACACAGACCACTATCATCTCCTCCACTGTGACGTCACCACCAGGATAGATTGTTGCCATTTATATTCTACCTAATAAACGCTTCTTATTATTTGCAACAACCAAAATATAAAATTTTTTTTAGAAATATAAGTATGGCGCTAGCTTACATTAACTTTAGCCGAAGCAGACGAAACTTATTCATCGAAAATATTCACAAATCAGAAAGATAACGTAAATTCGTGAGTCAAAGTCTAAAGGTTCAATAAATATTTCAAAATGGCTGATACTAATTTAAATAACGAAATTCCTTGTGTAAGTATTTCTAAATTAGGAATAACATTTCCCTTTGAAAAATTTAATTATATGTTTATTTGTAAAAGGAAAACTATTTTTTAAATAGATAAAATTAGTTTAAGATGAATAGTATGATATATACGTTAAACATTATATCTAATTTTTTTTTATATATTTTCAAAACAAAAATCAAACTGAATTTATAATATATAATGAACTTATAGTTCTTATGTACAATATGTAAATTTTTTGAAAAATTTATTTATATTTAATATTATATTGAATTGAAAGAGTAAAAAATGATTTTTTGCAATTGCACATTATTTATTGAAGTAATTTATCCTAATCATTCGGAAGTAAAAAAAAGTGATTTTCATTTTTTTTAAGGATTTTTAATTTACACTTTCACAACATTATATTTCATGACATTTTTTTTTTTACCAATTAGATAAGATCTTTACTTACAAACTTGATTTTATGCATGAGAAAATGTAAAAATGTTTATGATTCAAATTTTTTTAGATGTAGGATTTATTCTGACTAGTCTTAGAAAAAATTATGAAAAGAATTTCATTTTCCAAAAAAAGTTTTCATAGATTGATAAATATAAAATTTTTTGTCATCAGTTGATTTCTGAATTTTTCCCTATTTTATTCATTAAACATGTACAATTAATCTTTTCTCCATAAGTACTAGATGAGTATTTTCATATTATTTAGCATGATCTCGAATATTAATACAAAATAATTTATTGAATCAAATATATATGTATCTAAATATATATTAGAAATTATTTTATTTTGTATGCTTATTTGAAGCTTAATTTTTTAAATTCAGTACTCTAATAAATTTTTTAAAAATTAATAAAATTACATTTCATTATTTATAAGCAGATTTTTATTGATTGAAGATTTAAGATAAAATCATACTTTATCTGGTAATGTTTTTTTATTACCATTCTCTTGTTTTTGATAAAATTATATTTCATATACTATGATTCAATATCTAATTTGCTTTTTGTTAAAGAGCTTCAACTGACAGTACAAAATAAAGCAATTCATCAAACAATAAATGAATAAATTGAATTAAAATCATTCAAATTTTTGATAGTTTCATCATGTGAATGAACTGCTCCACACAGCACATTGTTATTTTCTGGGTGGGAATTAAAGATAATTTAAAATTATTTAAAGGAAAAGCCTCTTTGTTTGGCTTTTAAGTTGTATTCAGAAATCTTGCTTAATTTGTCTTTGTTATTTTCTAATATTAAAAGTACTTTTAAATTTTTCATTGTTTATATATATTTAATAATAAGTTTTTAACATCTAAATGTTAATTCCTTTATTTATATTAAAACATTGTAATAAAATTGCCTTTTCTCAAATTTAAGGAATCTCCTTTTTTATTTTTTAAAATCTGTAATATTTGTTAGATCTGAATTTTGAAATACGTTAGTAAGTGGTCTCATGGACTTCCTTCTGTTATTCCACTTTGAATGTATCCAGAAAGAATTTTGGTCATTATAAATTAATAAGAGTAAAATTCTATCTACTATTAAAGACTAGACATCATTTTCAGTTACCAAACTACATTAAAAATCATCAGTCAGTAAATTTTACCTGTTTCCTTATCATAATACCTCTTCAAAATATAATAGTTTCATAACTGTGTGTGTGCAGATATAATTTATCAAAATATATTTTAAAAACATTTTGTTTTATTTTTGATGGCAATGAAAAAAAATACAACCAAAAAGAATAAGAGATAAACATCAAAATGAGACAAAAAAGAAAGACTGAAGTCATTTCCCCAGAAGCACTCTCGCACGCAAATATTTAGCTGCCTCAGAATCAAGTCCACAGAGTGAACTACATGATGGTTAGGATTCATGGGTTTTTTAGAACTACATAATTGAAAGTTAGGATAGTCATAAATCTGTAGGCAATTTATGTGTTCACTTAGCAATTGTGACCTGTTATAAGATGAAAGAGGGTTACAGAATCTCTGCAAGACATGTCTTGTATTGCCTCCATATCTGCCTTATTCTAATTCTTTTATCTTTTTTATCCTTTCTTATTGGCAAGAAGAGATATTAATTTTCATTATTTGTTTTATGTATAGATTCATAGAGTAGTAGGAAAGCCTAGAGCAATTTGGCTGAACTATCTGAATGCCATTATGAGCAAGGAAGTTAGCCTGCTTATTACTAAAAATGCAACTATGGCCAGGAATCCATTGAATGGTAACAATTTTGTTCTTCTGTACTGGAAATTTTGTGAGCTCCAAGCACTGGAGTACACTATCCGATAAGGTGTTTCTTTGCAAACTAGTTGCTTGGCTTGCAGTCAAAGAATAAAATAACTTTTTCAAACTTATAGTGAATAGTCAATAGTTTCAGTACAATAAATAGAGCTTGAACGTCGCCTTTAAAGGCAGTTCTGTATTTCCCTGCAGATGCATGGAACAGGAGTCATCTGTAAAAACATGTAGCCAATGATCTTCTGGGTATTCAGTATGAATGATTTCCAATGCAAGGGATTTCAGGACTTCAGAAACTGTTTGATACTTTATGCCATTTTTAAGATTGAGATTTGTTTCAATCCCTCCTGACTGAATATGGTTTCGTGGTTGTAAATTTTTCTGGATCACATCGTAAAATTCTAAATTTTCTTATGTGCAGAACTTCTCAGATAAAACCAGGTTGCATTTTTAGTTACTTGTTTTTAATTGATAGTTGATTCAAAAATAATTATCACTTCATATGAATTTCTCAAACAAGAGCAAAGCTCTTTCTTCAGTGATGGATTGAACAGGTCTATTATGTGTTAAAAATAATATGGCCTTAATTGGAGTTTTCTTGACCACACCAGTCACAATTCTCTGTGCTTTATTTCTTATTTTTAAGAGCACTCTCATTGCATGTTATTAATGGTTTGCAGCATTAAGTAATCAAGGGCAGGATGGGAGTTTTATAAGTTAGAATAATAATCGATCTGGCACATCCTCTGAGTGATCCTGACAAACACTTCAGAATGTTGATTATATTGAATGCTCACTTGGACAATGCCTAAATATGGGGTTCCAGTTTAGTTTATAGTCAAATTAACCCCAGGTATTTAAATTTATTTGTAGTTTTGATTGTGGTATCTCAATAAATCAAGTTAGGACAAAAAGACTGTAGGGTTAATCAAAAGGACTGGAGAAGTTTTATTAAGGTTAATGTTCATATTATTATTGGTACATCCAGACAAAAGGGCTAATGCCTTACTTAACCCAATCTCTATTTATGACTTTGCATTCTTTTTTGAAGATTGTTTATAAAATCAAGTCATCTTCAAGAAGTAGGCATTTTATACCCTTTACAGACTCCAGGCAAAAAACCAAATTATTAATATACATGTAGAACATAGCATAGCTACCATTTCCACCTTGTAGTAAACTTGTCTGGAGATAAAACAACCTAGAAAATTTGCCATATTTTACCTTGCAGTGTTGTTGGTCAAAGAAAGATTAGATAAGAAATATAATAAATTGTATAAAAGTACCAATCGTCAATATTCAATTAATAATCTAAATTCCATTGTTTATTAATCAATCAATGGCATCAAATTTAAATAATAAAGAAAAATATTGTATATAATATTACCAAGCAGAGATTAACAACTAAACAATAGTATTAAATAAATATTATAGTATTTTCTCAATTATACAAAAAATACAAGTTTCAAAAATCAATTCAATTACATCTTATTTAAACGTTAAAATATACTGCTATGAATAACATTAGCAGAATTACATTCTTATTGTTAGATTTATTTCTGAATTTTTATATTTAACTTGTTTGGAAAACTCATTGGAAATTAGTACCAGTTTTATCTGAGGAAAAAGAAACTGAAACAATGGATATGTACTAAAAAACAGCAGTTTTAGAATTCATGAAAAAGGAGAAACTAGTACCTGAGCATTGGAAATAAATGTTTAAAAATATTCACTTTTTAATACTTGATACATAATTAAGCTCTTTAAAAAAATTTATGAATTCGAGCTGTTTAAATAATATGATGTATTAAGGACAAAATTTAGCCCACTTATTACTGTAATTGTATATATTTACATAATATATATATACCAGTACACTATACATAGGATATAAATATGTATTATATATACTATGCAAAGCAATAATATTTTTATTATGAAGAAAATGTTACAGCTTTTTTTTACATTCATAATTTCTTTCCAGATATTTCACATTTTTTTTTCATAATTCGTTCTCCCACCAGTTTGAATAATGGATCTTTAATTTTATAATGTCTGAAAAGTTGAAATGAATACCTGATTTAAATGTACCATACTCATGCATTGATTAGTCATTTAAATAAGTGTTAGTGACTATAAAAAAGTTAAAGCATTTCCAAAACTAGGTTAATGAACTTTTAAATGTTATGAATGTTTATATGCTGTGATAAATGTAATAATATATATTTACATTTATCAGTTGTATTTGTTTTTGTTACATTTTGTATTTTTTTATTTATATAATTGCATCATTATTAAAGTAATTAATATTATCAATTAAAAGATCAATAGCAAATAAGAATTTTTTTCTTTGAATATTGTACTTTAACAATTTTTGTAAAAGAGACAAAATTTTAATTTGTGTTATTTGAACATTTTTGAAAAGAAATTATGAAAGTTGATAATGACTTTAAAATGTACTTTACTTTTAATTTAAAATTTTTCTCAAATAATATAAAATAAATGAAAAAAAAAATACATTGAAAGTTTCAAATAATTGAAAACAATATCATTATGTACTCATAAATATCTTTATTAGAATGTATGTAAATTTTTAATGTCCTCTTGTTTGTTACATATTTTTATAGGAACACCCCAGATATCTTATTCCAGAGCTATGTAAGCAATTTTATCATCTTGGTTGGGTAACTGGAACTGGTGGTGGCATAAGCATTAAACATGGGTAATAGAATTTTTTATGTAATATTTATTATTGAATATATAGACATTTAAACTATTTTAAAAGCTATTTATTTTTGCATGTAGAAAATAATAGCATGGCAACTACATAATTTTTCATTTAAATATAATTGAGTTTCATTTCAATTTATGAAAGTATTTTGCTAAGTTGTAGTAATCTCTATTTTATTCAAATTAGAAAGTATATTAGAATAAATTTTTAATTAATATAATTTAACATAAATAGATTATTACTTTATAATAATATCAAGTAATAATCTATTTATATTAAATTATATAAGAAGTGCAAAAGTTTAAAAAACTTTTTTACATTTTAAAAATTATTCATTGAAATATTGTATAAGTTTAAATTAGGTCTTATTTTTATCTGAATAAAAAATTGCAGCATTATAAATAAATTTTGTTAATGCAATTTGAATGAATTATTAAAAAATCAGCCATATTTACATAAAAGAGAAAAACTACTTGGAACACATAGTTATTATTTGGCTACAAAATTAAATATTGGCTTTTAATAATTTAATTATTTCCAATTTTTTTCCTTTGAGATTGAAAGATATGTTCAATTTAGTAGTATGCAATTGAATTTGAGAAAAATACATTGTTATAATATTTATTTCCAACTTTGATGGATAGAGAATTTTACTTGGATAAAAATTCTTGAACTCCTGCTTTTACTACTTATTAATGCATGAGTATTGGGAGAATGGGGAGGTTCATTATCAACTCACAAAATTCCTTCCACCTGTATCAAAATACTTTAAAATAGTTGCAAATTAAATGTCAATAGCTGATTAGTTATTTACATAGATACAAAAAAAAACTTATTTGAATAACTTTATTTTTTTATATAACCTGTTACATTATGCATTTTTATTTTAAATTTGTCACACTTAAGCATTACATTTGAGTCACACTTAAATTCAAAATAAAAAAAACATTTATTGTTAAAATTGATCTTTTAAAGAGATTAAAGAACAGCAAAAAAAAAAAAAATCTATTCTGCACTGTAAAAGTTAAGTAAATGTTTCAAGAATTGTAGCTCAATATGATATATATTTTTTAGCAAGGAAATTTATATTGCTCCATCTGGAGTTCAAAAAGAAAGAATCCAGCCAAGTGATATATTTGTGACAGATATTGAAGGATGTGTTATTAGTTCACCAAATCCAGAAAAGAAACTCAAAATAAGTGAATGCACACCTTTATTCATGAATGCTTATCATTTGAGGAGTAAGTATTGAAGTGCATATTATATAATGAATACATTGGAATAAGAAATACTTACAATATAAAAAAATCCTTGGTTCCATAAATTTTATGAATAAATTGTAATTGAAACTAATCTATCAATTATAAAAATGTCAACTTTTACAATTTTTTCTTCGTTAAAATTTTTTTGGAAAGATTTTTAAATTAGGAAAATGAAAACAACAGATACTGACATTTTCAATGTAGTGATGTATATGTGCAAACTATATTATATACACATTTAACATAATTTCAAAACAGGAAATGGCTTTGCTGATATTATATTTATATAAATTTATGATAACATCTTTTAAAATTCTTTATTAAGCAAAACTTAGTAGTCTTAAAAAGATCAGATTTCACTAAAGAACAGAAAAAAGTACAAAGAGAAAAACATACCTAATTAATAAATATAGAATGCTCAGTTGAGAATAGCTGTCTTTAACTTAGGTATGAAGGCTTTAAAAGAAAACATTGTGATTTACTCAATTTATTTTTTGGACTCATAGTAATTAACAACACTAAAATGAAGGAGAATTATTTGTAAATGCAAAATTTCTATCAGCAACTAATAATCATAAAAAAATGTAAAACAATTCCTTTTTATTAACCAATTTTAAAAAATTAGTCCTAAACTTTACAAATTTGTTTTTGTTCTAAGTACATAAAATTTTCAAGCTTTACATCTGTAATCAATTATAATAGTTTATTTAATATATGCTCATTATATCTTAGTGCTACAGTTTTATAAGGATCATAAATTTTATTTTGGACTTCTGTAAACATATTTTTATAAGTTTTGAGGAAATTAAAATTTTTTAATTAAGTTCTTCTAAACGGATAAAAAGATTAGGGTTTTAGCATTTTTAAAGTTATAAATAAATGTTATGTCCCATTGAATATTATACAGTTAATCCTGGGATTCAAATTTTTGAATAAATAATTTATTAAATTTTTCCTATTTTTAAGATTAATACAAAACTATATATTATAGAGAAAATGTGCTAATGCAACTAATTAAACTACTGACATTCAGTTAGAAAAATCTATTATAATTTCATGTTAAAATAAAATTTTGAAAAGAAAACCAGTACTTTGTTTCTTATATTAATATTGAAGACTCGTATAAAAGTTACAAAATTTCTTCATAAATCATTAGCTGTGATGATGATATATAAGGAAAACCATTATAAATTCATTAGCAACACAAGAAAAGCTTCTATTTTATTAGAAAATGTCAAAAATTTTTATAAAAATTACTTGCGATTTTGTAAAATTCCGTTTATTATTTCATTCTAGATGCTGGTGCAGTGATACATTCTCATTCAAAATCAGCAGTTCTAGCTACTTTGTTGTATCCTGAATCAGAATTTATAATTACCCACCAGGAAATGATAAAAGTAAATAGTAAGCAAAATATAGCAGATTGAATATATATTTTATCTCTTCTTTTTAACTAAAATAAATATTATTTGTGAAGGGAATACAAAAAGGATCATCAGGAGAAAAATATAGGTATGATGATGTATTAACTGTACCTATTATTGAGAACACTCCCTTTGAAAAAGATCTCAAGGTAAATTCTTTTAAAATTAATATCAAAGTTAATAATTGCATTTATTTTCATTTTTTAATATTTTATGTTACTAACTATAAATTCAAGATAAAACTGATAAAACATAACATAATCCTATGTAATTACCTAATAAAATTTCAATAGATTATGAATTATAATAAATAAAACATGATAATGTTACAAAATTTTATTAAAATTTAACTTAAATCAAGAATGGAACATTTCTGCTTATACAAGCAAATGTGATGTAATGATTGATATCTATATAAAATTGTATTCTTAATGATCCAATTTTCAATAACTGTCATAAATAAACTACATAGTTTTTGAAATATAATATCATGTAAAATATATATCCAGTAAAAAAAATTTTTTTTAACTACAAATGTATATTTTCTTTAGGATAGAATGGCAGCTGCTATAAATGCTTATCCAAACACATGTGCAGTTCTTGTACGTAGACATGGAGTATATGTATGGGGTGACACATGGCAAAAAGCAAAAACAATGTAATTCAAGCTTTATTATACATTTCATCAATTAACTTTACTTTATTTATAATTAATTTTTATGTAAATTATTTTATAGGGCTGAATGCTATGATTACTTATTTGACATAGCTATTCAAATGAAAATGTTAGGTTTGGATGCAAGAAAGCGCCCAGTTGACTGAAGAAAAATAAAAATTGGTCTATTAGTATTTTTAAATAAAATTTTGCAACTCTTTTTATTGAAAAATGAAGGCAAATATTGTATTGCAAATGCTTCAATTTTAAAACAATTCTGATGATTTTTGATGAAGACTTCAATTCTATTCAAATATTTATAAGTCATAATGTGGATTTCTAAACTATACTACTTATAGCATGCGGAACACAGTTCCAACTATCAATATTCTTTGATATACATTATATAACAAAATTATAAAACATTTTCTATTAGTTACACTGAGGAATAACTGTTGCTTTTCTGAAGCATCTTGATGAGATGTGTTTGATTTGGCAATTAATGTTAATTTGCCAGTTCCTTCAGCTTCCTCAGCATAATTTATTGCAGATTTTTCAAGCTCATTTTGTCATTTTCCAAACGTTTTTTTCCCTCTTTATTTTCAGTCCATCAAATATCTCAACAAATGCTTTTTGCTTTTCTTCTATTATCAGTTACTTTTTCATTTTTAATTCATTTAAATATAACTCATACATTTGTTTAGCACTAGCAGTAAAGTTAAGTAGGTTTTTGTTAATTATTACATTGGCACTTCCAACATTTCTGATATGCTTAGATTATTTTTTTACAGAAAATTACCATTCAAAAGATGATTGATCATGTAAGAGCAAACTAATTTTCTATAAGTGACAATTTTTTCTATTCACTAGTAAATTAAAATAAAAGGAGCCAATATCTTTAACAGGATCCTATTTGTCATCAATACAATTTTGAAATCTTAAGATGGTTGTAATGGTTTAAACTTTAACTTTTCTACAAAGCTATGAAATTCTTTTAAAATAGAACTACATTTTAAATATATTAGAAAAGTACAAAAGAAGTTTTTGCATTTTAATTATTTGATTTGCTACAAATCAGAATTTGAGGATAAACACAAAATGTCACAAAGAATGTTTTATTAAATTTAATTTTGCCATTGATACTAAAAATGATTTACCATTTTAAAAAATTCCGTTTTCTTTTTATGCAATTCTCTATTTTTTGATAAAATACAACACCAAACTAGCATCTTTTTGATTGTCTTTATCTGTTACAACAATACTTATAACTTTAAATAAAGGTATAAACAGCAAATATTTTTTAAGACTTTTGTATTAAACTTTTCAACAATGTATGAAAACCTCATGGAATACATGGTAACATTGGTTTTTATCAATTTCATAATATCAGAAAAGGTACCACTTCAATAGAAATGCATTAAGATGATAAATTTTTAGTACACTTTTTCATACTGTCAAAAGTTTTGGTACCAGGATTAGACTTTTTGAACTGAAATATAATTTCATAATGCAATACTATTTCAAACAATGCTCAAAGGATTTACATTCTCTAATCATTAATGTTTGCAAAATTTAAAGGGATTTTTATGCCTTACATTCCTCCCTTCCTCCAAAAATGATTATCCGAAGCCATCCCCTTGAGCAGGTGAGTCCTTAATTATCTGTAAACAGCTGTTGATGTTATGAACTTCAGGGAATGAGGCACAATTTGTGTATGTGTTGTGTAAAATATGTTGGCTGCTTTTTCCAACATTTATAATATCTTAATATTCATATTTTAAACAAAAAAATATTTAACATACAAAACCACTTGTTTCAAATTATAAGCACTTCTTGGTCACTTTTTCAAACAAAATAATTCCATTTAAGAGACTTAGGAAATTTTTAATTTTAACAGTATCATTGCCCCAAAATCTTACCTAGCAATCTAGTTACTTGTCTGCAGATGATCAATTAATAGCATTCTTAACTTTTTCTTTCAGTAAGTTGGAAAAATAATGTGCAATTCCAAAAATGTACCCAAATTTATTTTTGAGCAATTCAAAAATTTTAAAAGAAAAACTCAAATTTATATTTTCTAACAAAAAATTAATGCTTCACGACAGATAAAAACTTCTAAAGTGATTCACGATTTTCCAGGAGTCAGTTCAAAATTCCAAATTCTAGGAGGTGTACAAGCTCTACAATCTGAATATTTGCCATTTTACAATATCTGTCTAAAAAATCTTTGTAGTTCAAGAAACCATAAAATCAACAACAATATATTCTTTTTCAATCCCAAATAGTTTGTTTTTTGTCTTCAGTGTGAAATATTTTATCACTTTGTAAGTGGATATAAAAATTTTTTAATTACTCGGCACAGAAAAAATTCATCGAAAGAGTCGACTCAATATAATTTCTTTAAGATTTAGCATGACCTATCTTTTGCATTTTCCTGTATTATAACTTATGTCAAATGTTTTAAAAAATCAACCAAGGAATCATCTAGAATACTACTAATTTTTTCTTCATGGTTCAGTCTTCCAAGATTGATAATTTTTTTCCTTGGAGAATTTTATCAAACCATTAGCTAATGTTATAGATTTGTCAAATGGCTGATTCCAATTTAACACTTTTTAATTAAAAAAGTAATAAATATCGATGAACATTGGATTTACAAATGCTGCCAAACTAATATCTGTACATTAATGCAAGAGTACGGGAGGTGATGAATAAAATAGTGTTGCATACAATCTTATATAGAATCCAGTGTATTTTATAAATTTTATATTAAAATTTATGTACTATAATCCTAACCATTAATTATATATATTTCAATATCACTAAGCAAAAACAAAGTACCATTTGTCAACTGTGTCACTAATTTAGATTATTTCTTATTTCTAATATATATATTTAAGTATAGGTTAAAATTGAAATATAATTTGAAAATCAAGCAATAATTTACTTTTTGCTTAGTGACAATTTATTTCAGTTATAATATTTAAATTGATGGAGGCATTAATGTTTTTTACATTAGCATGAAAAAATTAAAAGATCCTAGTAATTTTAACTCATTTATATTGATATTTATAGTAATTTTAAAGTCTAAATAATGAATTTAAATTCTATTAAAAATTTTATTCCAAATATTTACTTTTCAATTTTTATTTAATAAATTAAGATATGAGCCAGAAATAAGATCATCCTGGTTTACTCCTAATTTTGACATAAGGTCATTGGCAATCTTTTTCCCGTATTCTAATGTCTCACCTTCTTTGAGCATAACCTAAAAAAGAAACCATTTGGAAATCAATGCAAACTGAAAACTTTATTAAACATATTATATAAAATATCCTTTTTAAAATTTCCATTTATAATATTTTCCTATTTATAGCTTCTATTGATTGAAAATGTGTATTCTGGTTTGATTTTTATAAATAACATTTTCTATATAATTTAGTAATTTGCATGCAATAATTTATTTTCCCTCCCATTTTTAAAATGAAAGTCCTTTCAATATGCATTAGGTATACAATATTACTATTCCTATTCAGTCAATAAAATATGCATAATCAATTTTTATAATTATTTTCTTATAATTAATCAAACAAATACACTATATATAACAGTACTTAAAAAATACCAGTACAATGGAATCTAGCATGGAAAACAACTGGATAATATATCTAAATCAATAACATACATTTTTATGAAAACTCGAGTTTTTAATTAGCAAGCATTACAGTTTACAGTAAGCTTAAATACATGTTAAATATTTCTACACATACTTAGTAAACAGTATAAATTCTTACATATGAGGGTTGTCCGTAAAATAAGGTTCCCAAGGATTTTTCACAATGAAAAACATGTTTATTGGCATTGAATAATACATGTTTGGATAGCTTAGACTTTCCCCTATTTTTCGACATAATCGCCGTTGAGATCAATACATTTTTGCATGCGGTGTACCATCTTCTTTATGCCTGAGTCATAGAACTCTTCCGCCGCGCCGTGAAAGTAGCTTAAAACCTCTTCTTTCAGCTCCTCTCTGGTTGTGAAATGCGTCCCACCCAGGTGTTTCTTCAATTCAGGGAAGAGATGGTAGTTACTTGGGGATATGTCTGGACTGTAGGGTGGGTGTGTGCCAGTATCTCATCCAAATCTGTTGATGAGATTGGTTGTTACACGGGCGGTGTGCGGACGAGCGTTGTCCTGATGGATTGATTGTTGTACCGGCAGTCATGAATTCGCACAACAGTAACCCCTTCTTGTCCCAAAAGACGCTCGTCACCACTTTGCCTGCAGACAGCATTTGTTTGAACTTCCGGGGCTTCGGCGACCCTGGATGCTTCCACTGACGGGATTGTTCTTTCGTTTCCGGTGTCGTGTAGTGGACCCAGGTCTTGTCCCTAGTGACAATAGAGTCCAAGAATTCCTCACCATCTGTTTCGTAGGCCTGAAGAAATTCGCGGACCACTTCAACACACTGCCATTTATTGTCTTCTGTAAGCATTTTCGGGACCCACCTTGCACAAACCTTGGCATATCCTAAATGATCTGTCAAAATGTTGTGAATGCAGGACTTGCTGACATCAGGGATCATGTCACAGAGGTCTCGAACCATCACCCTTCGATCTTTCAGCATTGCTTTTTCCACTGTAGCAATCGTTTCATCCGAAACCGGTGGCCATCCAGAACGTTGTTCGTCATGGACGTCTGTACGTCCTTCTTTGAATTTTCTGCACCATTTGCGTACGTGTTGTATGCTCATACAATTTTCAACATAGACTTCACACAGTTGGGAATGAATGTCCACTGGCGCAGTGTTTTTGCACACAAAAAACGAATCACAGAGTGTAATTCACACCTGGCGGGAGAAGTGAGTGGGAACTCCCATCTCTAACATCTGCCAAGCCAAGAATGAGCGCGCAGACAGCCCGCCTGGGCGGTGACTGGGAGAGAGGGAGCCAAGCTACACGCCAGTGTCGCCAAATAACGTGTTACAACGTTCCTCGCGTCTGTAGCTCCATCGGAACCTTATTTTACGGACAACCCTCATACAACAGCAATTTAATTGAATAACATATAAATTAAAAATCACTTAATTATCACTCATAGAAGAATCATCAATACCAATTAGACAACTCTCACACCAAATTTTTAAAAACGTAACATAAATTTATCAACATATCTTACACAAGCCTCATGCGAATAAGAAATTTTGAATGATCAAATTTTATTCACTTAAACTTAATTTTACTATATAACAACTTTTAAACAAAATGAAAGACATAGCAAAAGCTTCAAGGGTAACTATAAATCCAAACAAATTTTATACATGTATATGTCAAGTTATATCATAAAATTGCAAGAGAGCATTTTGGCTCAGTAATCTACAGGTTTGGCACATTTGACATTTGAATTGGCTAGAAGAATTTAGCTAAAATTTTAAGATTTTGTAGAATTTCTTTCTGATATATGTATTCTCATTTAAAGGATTCAATTAACTCAATTTAAATTGAAATATTAAATCATTAATTACTTATACTAAGATTGTGATGTAAAACTTTAGGGGTATAAAACTCACAAAAATAAATATTGTTATAACAAAAAAAAATCCACCTGATCAATTATAAGAACAGATATAAAAGCATGTTTAAAATATTTCACATATATAAATTAGTCATATTTTAGTGTTTAAAACCAGAAGTACAATATATGTCTTCATAAAAGTTTATTTAATATTTAAATATGTGATACTATAGGGTTAGAGAAGTTAAGATAAAATTTTAAAAATAGAAAGCTTTAAATTTTTTTACTGTTAAATAATCTTTTTTCTTCATATATCATATGCATACTAATTGAAGTTAATTCCACATTGAATAAAACATAACATTTGCATAAATTATTATGAGAGACACAATAAATTAATATTTGATAAAAAAAGAGTTATTTAATGAGATATGATTAACTTGAGAAAAACATTAACAATTTTCACCTTTGTTATAATGAAAAATCATACAACAAAATTTTCTTTATGCAGGAATTGATTTACATGGAAGAAATATTCTATTATTAGATACCCTTTTTTTCTGAAAAGCAAGTTTTCATAAAATGCAATATATATGAAATTTTTAATAATTTTCTACAAATGTGTAAAATTTAAATTATGAATAAAATTTTTTGTCTTAATAAAATAAGCTGTAAAAAATAATTCAAGATTACATTTTAAAATTGATTTTTCATTCTGATAATATTTTATTTATCATCTTTATATCTCAGATTTCTTATTAAAATTATATATATAAATATTTATGACTATTACTTCTAATTCCATAAAATGTCCTAAATTTTGCACATCATCAACATGAATTCTTGTTTGTCCACACATGAAGAGGTGTCTCGTTTTCTTCACTTCACCAATGACTCCTAGAGAAGCAGCTAATACATTCTATTAAAAAATGTTAAACAAATGTATATCAAATTGTAAGACATGCCTTAAAAAGCTTGTGAAACTCTGCCCGATCATAGATATTTTCTATTTTTCAAATATTCTCCAAAAGAAAATTTTTTAATGCCTTATGATAAAAATACTATAAAGAGCTGGTAATTAAGATAGTTTTAAAATCTATGGTTTATTTTGTATACATGTATGTTTATCAAATATTATTAGTATTTTTCTCTTATGTAAAATGTTAATAAATGCACTGAAGAGCCAAATCATTATGACCATCTTCAGTTTGATACTGAGTTCATTTAGATGTTTTGTGGGAGACATGTGATTCATTGGGAATGGTATATATTTATTCCAAAGATTGAAGCATGATTCTCATGATTACATGTGTGTTTCATGGAAAAGGCAACTATTTTAAGTGACTTTGACAGAAAGCATATTATAATGGCTGAAAGATTGAAACTGAGCATCTTTAAAGCTGCATAGTTCATCAGCTGTGTCATACTGTCTTTGTGAGTTTCTGTACCAAGTGGATGAATGACAGATAAGTATAGATAATGGATGTCATACATCGTTAGTAACACAGGATGTCGGAAGCTGCTTGCCTTCATAAAATAAAATTAGCGATAGGCAGTGACAAACCATCTGATTCATGTACTTAGAAATATTTCTACTCTGACCCACATTCCATTAGGTTGTTCACTGAGCCACTGCCTGTCACTGATGTCAAATGTTAAAGTTAAGCTGTGGAAGTGATTATGTTTTAAATCTTCAGTATATGCATATTTTTGTTGTATTTTTTTATTTCACATGTATAATGATATGAAACAGGAAACATTAGTTTCTGAACACATATATATATATTTTTATCATTAAGTCAAATGAAATAAAGCAGTTAAATAAGAGCTAATTTCAAATGCATATTTATTTTAAAGGTATAACAATAAAATAAATTTTACCTTTAATCCTTCAACTTCATTAGGATTTGTGAATTCTTGTTTACTATAGTTTGATAATTTTGGACCGTCAGTATCTGGTCTATCATAGAATATTAATTCTGAATTTTGACCCTGTAAAACAATAAAAATATTTATATATGAGTACATTATATATGTACTTAAAATTTTAATTAAATGCTCAAGAGTTATCTAATCCACAAAATTAGTTTAATTTTTTCATTCTCATAAATTTTTTGGCTAAAAAATCACTAATAATGATAAAATTGAAAAAAGAATAAAATTGATGACATTGAAAAAATAATAAATAAAAATCGTTCAATAAAAAGTAAAATTACCACTTTTTTGTTAAATATTTACTATAACAAATCAAAAAATTGTTTTATTTATATTTTTCTTAAAAAAAACTTAAACAATATTAAGGTTTTATTTGCCAAATTGATTAGTTTTGTAAGATAAGAAAAAAAACGATAAAATATTATATACTGCTTTTACAATTGTCATCAAATATTGACATAAAAATATTAAGGAAATTGATAGTATGCTTTGTCATTGTGAATTTGCCACCACATGTATTCGACCAAGTAAGAGTGTTCTCTCTACTTTTTTGTTGCCGTAATTCTATATTTTAAGGATCATGAAATTAGCTCAAATGAATTGGTATGGATATCAGAGACTAGATCGCAGAAAGATACACTGTGAATCACGGTAAATTGTGTAAATAATTCATCATTAAGACAATATGTTTTCCAACAGTCAGATTCCACAATGCTGCCAGAGAAAACATATTTTTTTAGCACACTTAGATTTGATATTCAGACACATTCAAACAAATAAAATTACAAATCTCAAGCTGAAAAGCAAAATCTAAAGTTAGTTAGTTATCCATTAAAAAAATTTTTTTTAGGGATCACACACAACCGAGTAACAAAAGCATTTAGTTTTCTAGGGCATGCCGTAATTTTTACTGCAAACCAAGCAGGTTTAAATGTTAAACTCCAATCGTAAGTCAAATTGCATGATATTACTAATTCTTGATAATGTTTAGTTTCTATGTTATTGCAATGATTTTCAAAATTAGGCATATAAGCAAAAAAAAAAAAAAAAATGTGAATCTCAAAATTATACTATATAAACACACCCACCAATTCCTGCCAAATAAACAACTTCAGATTTTATACCTTATCTCCTTCCTAAATGTTGTTAAATGTCCACTGTGTTACATATACAAATATTAAACCAAATTTTTATTTATGTAAGACTTTTTAATTGCAAAATGTTTTCCAATCTAAAATAACTAATTAGGATTATGTCCTTATTTAAAACTCTTATTTCAACATTTTTAATTATTCCATAATTTAACTATTCTAATATAATAGAAAATTAAAAACTATAGTAGAAAATATCAAATCAAAATATTATTGCACACAATGTTAACAAAAGAGTATTTATCGTACAATTCTAATAAGTTTTTAAATTGTTTTGCATGAACAATTCACAATCCTACATGGCATACAAGACTGAATTTAAAAGTTTATGACAAAATTATTTGAACTTTATTATATGACTTCATGAAGATAAAACTTAATCATAAAATTACCTATATAACGACAATAAAAAAATACTTTGGCTACATTAGAAAATGAAGCAAATATCCTGTTAATAGTAATATTTTCCAGAAATTCACTCAAGTTGAATATTAAAATAATCATTTGAAGTGAATATCAACTAAAAAGACAATCAAATTTAAGAAAATTGCAAAAATTATGATTTAATCCCAATCCATAAATATATTTTCAATATTAAATTTTAAAACCATTCTAAGAAAAACATCAAATGTATATACTTAAATATTTTAATGAAATGAACTTATCAGGTTCACTGGTTAAATAATATAACACATATATTTTATTAATTTGAAAATCATCTACTCTACACTTAAAAACATTAAAAACCTTTTTCACATAGATTTAACCTAATTGAATAACAGTTGATTTACAGCATGCATTTCTTAAATTATTGGTATAGTTAAAAATGGAGAGTAAAAAAAAATTATACTATTGGATTTTAAAAATTCATAAAAAAGAAATTATTAAAGGCAGTGATACTCAATTATAGTAAATTTAACAGTGAAAATCGAAGTAATAACAGAATTCTTCATGAACTATTTGCTCATTTCTTTCATTGATCACTGTAGATTTAAAAATTTGTTAATTTTCCTCAGATGAAACACGGAATGGATTAAAAAGCTAAATCATTAAAAATTATCAAATTTTGTTGATTAAATTTGGCTCTGCAAAACTGCTAAAAAATGCATTTTTTTATTAATAACTAGTAAAAAGTTTTAATTAAATTTTAAAATTTTATTTTATTTAACTCATTAAAAAATATAAGACTCATTCACTTAATACATATCGTTCATCTTTAATCTACAGAACTCTACTTATGATTTCGTATTCACCCAACATTCAAAAAATTATTTGCACAAATATTTACATAAACTGGTTTCATTTTTAGAAAAAAAATTGTAATTTCGATAGGTTTACTAAGTTTAGTGGGCATATTAGACCTGAATTTGACGTAATTTCAATCGTCCATGAGGTATTTTGTAAAAAGTATCACTTTGTTGCAAAAGAATGTCTGGACTATCAGCAATACTTGAAGCTACTTGTAAAAATGATGAATAGTCTTTAATTTTTGCTTTGATTTCCACATTTAAGTTCATAACTTTTGCTTATTTGTACAATAAACTATATAAAATGAAAGCTTTTAATATCACATACAACACAACAGCAACTAAACTTCAAATATTTATCAAAATACTTAATCTATATAAGACACAAATAACTCATTTTCTACCGCCTGGCGACCATCAATGTTTCGTCAGTTTTAGTTTCTTCCCATTTCTGCGGAACGGAAAGTATAACCGTTAACTACAGCCAACCGAGTTGTAAATTAGAAACTGTGTCATGTGGGAGCCGACATCAAAAATGGCACCTCAAAAGTTTTGTATGGGTATTCCCCCTCCCCTGATTCTCCTTAAGTTTTCATTTTAATAAAAGAATATATCTTCTAAAATAGGTTAAAATTTGATCAAATATTCATATTTATGAAAAATATTTCATGTGCTAGCATGATGACCATTAAGGAAAAAGTCTCTTATGAATTTTAACATAAGTTTTATGGCAATGATAAATTATTTCTAAACACTAATTTTTTGTATTCTGAGTGTTAAAGGAGTAAATCTAGAATAATTAGTACGTTTAATTTGTTTACATTTTTATTATTTTTTAAGCATTGATCTTTTCTTTCTTTCTCTTATGTAATTTAGTATTTTGGATATTGCTTGAAAAACATAATTGTTAACCACCGGCTTTACCTCCATACATACTTGTAATATATTCTGTTTTTATCTTGTATATTTTACATTTATCTAGGTTGAAATAAAAATGATTGAAGATTTTGAAAAAGAAACAACCAATTCTCACAGTTACAAAAGTGGGAAGATAGAACTTGGTGATGTTACTCCTCATAACATACGTCAACTGAAAAGATTGAATCAAGTTGTGTTCCCTGTGAGTTACAATGATAAATTCTACAAAGATATCTTAGTAGCTGGAGAATTGGCCAAATTAGCTTACTATAATGATATAGTTGTTGGAGCTGTCTGTTGTCGAGTGGATGCCTTTGATAATTGTCGAAAATTATACATTATGACTTTAGGTTGCCTTGCTCCCTATCGTCGATTAGGTATAGGCACCAAGATGTTGGAACATATTTTAAATTATGTCAAAGAAGATGGAAAATTCGACAGTATATTTTTGCACGTTCAAGTTAATAATGACAGCGCAATAGAATTTTATAAAAAATTTGGATTTGAAATCGTAGAAACTAAATCACGTTATTATAAAAGAATTGAGCCAGCTGATGCTCATGTTCTTGAAAAGTTTTTAAAATAATTGTAAAGATTCATTAATATTTTGAAATTTTTACAATTGAAAAATATTGAATTTATTACAACTAAAAGTTTTTTGTTTACATCCAATTGGATTTTTAAAATAAATATAATTATGAAGTTACTGAATGATTCATATTAAATATTTAGTTAATTTAATTTCTTGAAAAAATTTACATATTAAAATGATCAGATCTTTGTATTTAAAAATAACATATCTTAAAAATTTTTGTGTTAAACTTTTTTCTTAATTTTATTTCTGTAGAAATTTTTTCTTGAATTGTACCTTGGCATATTAGCTTTTTAATTAGAATTATTTTTGTTCAATGTGTTTAATTATTCTGTCAAAAATCATTGAACTTAATAAGGAATAGTCTCTGTTATTGATACTTTAGCTATGAATAATATTATGAAATGTTTTCATAACTTCATTTGTTTTCATATTAAATACAATATTAGTAATTTAATTCATCAAGTTTAGTTTGAGTTTAATTAAATAATGTTTATTTTTTCTCAAAAGGGATATAATTAAAGTCTGCTTATTTATTGCTATAAATTGATTTCATTCTAATTGATAAATACAGCATTTAGCATTATTTTATATCAGTTTTCATGGTTACAATATATTAAATTTAATATTTAAATAATTCTGGCTTTGGAATTGGATATTGTAATGGCAAAGCATCTAATGTTCTAGTCTTTTAGTTAAAAATGATCTTGTTTAGCATTTTTGGCATCTAATTCATTGTTTTAATTTTAAGAATAATTAAAGTAATTTGTCTAATGTGAAAAGAAATCGTTTTTAAATTTTTTCAAACCTTCATAGAAAAATAATGTAAAAATCTTTATTGTTTTTTTGACCTAAATTTCTGTAAAAAAATTAATTTTTAGTTTCATTTTTCATTATTTTTAATAAGATGTTATACTTCATTAATACATTCGATACAATGTAATTCAAGATCTGATTTAGTAGAATTTCATAATTCATATCAATGAAACAAAAATTCTTTCAATTATTTTCAGTTTCATTTATTAGAATTTTTTTTTCCAAAATTTTTTAAAGATCAAAACTAATATTGAACCAGTAGATAGAATCTCAATTTTAATTGACTTGTCTGTTTTGCAAATGTTTAACTGGTACTGTTAAGTATTAGTTAAAAAAGGTATGTGTTTGCTTAATTGTGATTTATAATATTTAAAAAAAAAACCATTTGTTTTTCAATTCCTTTTGAGTACTTGCATATTATTTCATAACTATTTTCAGAAAAATTTCATGAAATGTTTCAGCTTAACACTAAAAATCTTTGACTTTTTTTTGTTTTATGTTATCACAATAAAAGTATGCTTTGTTTTTGTAAGGAAGGATATAGCAATTATCTGTGTTGTTACATAATCTTACATTTTGCTTATTTTATTTTTAGTGCATGTGAACTTTGAATTTATCATTAAGTTTTCTGTGCCCATGTCATTTTTTTCATAAAATAAAGTCTCAAGTATAAATTAACTAAAACCAATTCAAAAGAGGTATATGATGCTCTAAAACTCTCTATATTACGAAATTATTAAATATTGAAATACACTGGAAAAAGAGTCGTAAAGTGTACAAATATTTTTTAATAATATTATAGCACACAGGAACTAGACCATAGAATTATTTCTTGAACTGTGGTATTAATAACTCAATATTTTTCAAACAAATAAAAATATATTAAATTTAGAACTCTCTATTCCAAATAAAAAAATTGGAATGTTAATGAAAAATAAAATTTTAATAGTAAAGCTATTCACAATTATATTTTTTCAAAATGTGGGAGGGAACATTTAACTTAATCTTCATTGAAACAAAACATACTAAATATGCTTCATATTCCAATTTTTTTTATTAGCATGAGTACGGAAAGCAATTTTATAAAATTGATAGTTCATAAAATAATTCAAACAGGTTGGTCACTATATTGCAACGATTAGTGATAAATTGCAGTGTTTGGAGATAAGTATTTTTAATGTTGAAATGGTTCATGGTATAATATGCTAGTTCTTTCTATATCTATGAGAAAAACTTCAGAAAATTTAAAGTGTTTTCAACTCTTTTAAAAGACATATTTCTTTTAATATATCATTTATTTCCTTGTATAAAATGTAATGGTATTGATCTATTTTATATATGCAGCTCTTATTAAATTTGAGATTATTTTCCTGTAACAGACATGAATAAGAAACTAATTTATATTGATGCAACATGCTTATTTTGGAGGCATAAACATGGTCACATCATTAAAACAAATAAAGATAAAAGTTGCAGTTATTAATATTTTATTTGGGGTCACTTGCTGAATTTATCAGTAAATTAGAAAAGTATTAATTATGTGTATAGTATTTTAAAGTTAAAATTATTATGGTCCTATAAAATCTATTGATAATAATTATAAGAAAAAAATTGGCTTTTTCCTTTTTATCAGTTTTTTTCTTTGGGAAACTTATTTTTAAATTTATTTATATGAATTTTTCAATAAAATTTAATAAGATTCAGAAACATGACTATTCACTATGTCTTTTAAAGTGGTAAAAATGTAATAAAATCTATGAAAATATTTTGTACTCCCCATTCAAAATTAAAACAAAATATTCGCAAATCATTCCTAAAATAATTTAAACTTCATTTTTATTTCTTTAATTTTAAATACTATATAAAAAATTTGCTTTTACAATTGAATTTTAATTTAAGAATTGTCAAAATATTTTTTGTAAAGTAATTTTAAATCAAATGTATATCTAATTTTTGTTTCAAATTAATATCTAATCTTAATTTTATTTAAAATTTAATTTCCTTGGAAATATATATATAGGCAGAATAAATTGTTAATTTATCATTTTTGGTAGGTTGATAATTTTTCATTAAGGCTCATGTAGTATGACAAATAATATAGCATATTTTCACCAAATTGTTATTAAATTAAAAGCATTTTACTTAAATTATAAATTCATTGATTTAAACTTTTAAGATACCATTTAATTTTTTTCAAATTTGATTATTAATTATTGTTTATGTTGAAAATATTGTACCCTAGCAAAATAGTTGAACAATGTTTTTCATATTTTGAGTTTCTTAAATCCATTATTTTTTTGATAATTGACAATAGAGAACTATTCTCAAAATGAATGTTTGCATTGTATTTGTTTAGTTTATTTTCTTTATCAAAATGTTAGCAATAATGTCATTTTGAAATGTTTTTACTCATGAAGTGCAATTGTTGTAGAAATTTGACAGGAAAATATTCTTGGCTATTACTTGTGGAATTTGAACTGAATTTGCATAATATTTTAATTAGATATAATAGAATGTTTGGGAAATTTTATGTTTAGTTATTTTAAGTAATTATATATATTTTTGTGAAACAAAATTTTCTGTAACTAATTAGTGTATATATGCAAAATAAATCTTAATTACTTAACATTTATATTCTAAATAAAAATTGGAATGTTTTGTTTTATAACAATTTATGTAGTTTTGAGTTTGTGTCAAAAAAGTTTTAAACATGTTCATAATTTTGCTATATGGCTAATTTGTTCATGTGTACATTTATACTACTATGATTGGAATCTTGTTATTATTCAAAAATATGTATTTGTTTTGTAACCTGAAGAAACTTCTCTCATAAATAAATTGAAATAAAATTGTTTTAAATAAATCTGGTTTCACAGTCTTTATATTTGAAACATCACACACACACTCCACATTGAAACATTACAGTTGCTTTTTGCTTACATTAATATTTTTAAATTTAAAAAATATATCATTTTATTTATGAGAGGAATTTCATTAGGAATATAAAGACTGCTCTTAACATATTAAATAAAAATTTAAAAAATGTACAAAACTATTAAAAATCATTATAGGATATAAATAAATTAAAAATTTTTTATATTTTAAATATTTATTTAATAATTTCAGTAAATAGTGATTTCTAATTTTTATTTCAATCTGCAAAATGTTCCAGAATTGTTTTATTAACTCATTTTAGTGAATTTTTAACACAAATTTAAATTTATTTCTATTTTTAATTCAGATAAGTTTTTATTTATAAAAATTAGCAATTTCTATTTTTCACTTAAAGTTTCAATTTGTATATTCTCTGTTGTAGGTTTGCCAGCTTCTCTAATAAAGTGTAATGGCATCTAATATATACTCATTCAGCAAACAAATTCACCCACCAACAGGTGTAGAACATTGTCTCTATTGTAATTTCTACAATTCTAAAGAACAAAATCTAATAATTGCTTGTGCATCATATTTAAAAATTTACAGATTAACACCTGAGGCTGAGGTAAGACTTCTTGGTGTAACTTTAATTAATCTGGCACTTTGTGTTTATAAACTTGATCATACAATCTATATGGTGTCTGGAATGATATGTATATGTTACATTTATAAAAAAAAGTATTTCAATATTTGCTTAGATTATGGAGAAAAGTTTTAATCCATATTTATACTGAATAATCTGGTAGCTCAACATTGCTGTATTAAAATTTTATTTCTTTTATCAATAGGGATTATCTAAAAACTGTGTCTGAACTTTATAAATATTGATTTTTAAAATGTTCTCTCATGAGCATTATAAAGAATTTTGTACTGTGGTAGAAGAGTGAATGATATATTTTTTATAGCTTTAAATTTACACATTGATGAAGTTTTAGTTTAACCCCTTCAGGTGTACTATCCTTTAAATTTGAAATATTAACAAAAAAATTTATAGGTTGTCTGTGTAGCCCTTTATGAGTATACAGTGAAAATTTTGTATAAAGATTGCATTTACCATTTCAATTTTGTGGGTGTTCCATCACTGTGCTGTGAAGGTCATAAAAAGCAAGCATTGCAATAAAGCCCATATACACATAAATGTTTTTGTATATGGATGAAAAAACAATGCATTACACCTGTGTAGCAGATTTAGCGTGGTTCACAGTGCATCAGAAGAAGGCCTGCTACTCTACATCAAGAAAAATTGTACAATTTTTTAGATATCCAAGTAAGGTTTTAGGGCAGCATTGAGGAATCTGGTTGAGATAAATCATTGCCATCATTTTCACTCGCATCCAACACAACATAATCAGACCAAGACTAATCAAGTGGTTTGGGAACATATTTCTGTATCACTATCCATGTTTTGATTCACTAACGGAGGTTAGTTTTTGAAGCATTTTATTGCTTCAGAAGGAATATGACCCCTACGTGCCATTTATTTGCAATTGATAAATTAAAGAAATTTGCTAAAAATTAATTTTATATTTGCAAAAAGTAAACTAAAAATATATATACAATATTATAAAATGAATAGCAGCAAAAAGGAAAATCAAAAGCATAAAAATAATGATTCTCTAACTAGAGACGATTTGAACTAACTGATATAATACTATACAACACTAAAGCTTCCCAATTCAAGAGGTAAATAAGGGTGTAGAAATATCTGTATAAGTAATCCTTCCTTTAGTGAATTCCTCAATATTAGTTTATTCCACCCCAAAAGAGAAAAAACAACAAAAAATAAACGGCTGTTCCCCTCAGCATTGGGTTCAAGGCTAATCACTTAAAAAAAAAGTGCCATTGTTAAATAATGTTCCAGGTGATGGAAACCTTGCTTTATCAGATAATTCTCTGTATACTTTATGCGTAAAAATTTTAAAGTAATATAGAATCAATAGTTCAAAGTTCAGGCAACAAAATAACACAGAAATTTCTTTTTTGTGTTATTTTGTTTATTTTTGTATAAGGAAAAAAAATCTGAAATATTCCTTCAAAATAAAGGGATTTAAATAATCTGCTATAATTGAAAATTATTGATCGTCTTATGTAGTGCTGCCATCTATTATCAAAAAAAAAGTTTAAAGAACATTTTAAGCCAAATTTCATCTATTCATCACAAAATGCAACGATTTGGTAACAAATTAAAGTTTGGTGTTCCATCACCTACAACACTGAACCACAAAGGGTTAATAAGCAGAACTATTGAAATTAGATTAATATTGATATAGACCTCTATGTTTCACATTCCCATAAATAAAAATTTAATTATTAATACCTTTTAAAAATGGATGAATAATTTATTCAGTCATCTGTATCCAATAAAAATAAACATGGAAATAAATGTTTGATTTAGGAATTTTTCTAACTTCTTATGAAATGTTACATTTCTTAGCATTTTCAGTGAAGTGATCAGCAAATCTGGATTTGACTGGTGCTTTTTATAAGTTACTTTTTTATGTGTGTACAATTTTGATTTATTGGATGCATAATTTTATGTCAATAAGTAAAATATAAAAATGTATTTCAACTCAGTGGCTTAGTGGTAGAGCTTCATGCTTCCAAGACACAGGTTCAAGGTTTGATCTTCGGGCTGGGCACAGTTAATTCATCCTTTCAGTGGGTCTATAAACTGAATATAAAGCATGCTAGGAAACTAAACTTTAAAGATTTTGTGTTGGGCTGCCCTGATAACTGGGACATGCTTCACACTGCAGGGCCCTCAGTCAGGAAAACAGATATAGGGCACTGTAAGCCTTGGCCCTCATCGTGCTGTCGTGTCCCATGTTTAGTTTAGTTTTTTAAAAATGCATTTCTTAATAATCCTCTTTCATTATATTTGATTCTATTTCAAAAATATTGAATTGATTTTCATTCTGATATAGTAAATTTAAGACACTACTGGAATTAGACATAATTTTTGGGAACACACAAAAAGTTTTTAAAAATATTTACTTAATGATATCTGAACAATACCTCATATTTTTTTAATTTATTTTAATATCTCCCATTTTCTGCTTGTGGGAATTATTGATATAAATTATTTTTTAATTTCTGCATATTTTTAATTTCAAAATTATATTAGTACTATATAAAAATTAAGAATTTTTGTAGTTACATGCATTAATTTTTATTTTTAAAAGTTTTCATTATAAGTAAGAAATATTATAAGTTTTGGCTAAAAAATTTTTTAATTTTCTTATAATTATCATTGAAATAAATTATATTATAGTTAAATAATCAGAGAATATTAACCAAAATGCCAACAAAGCAAAAAGAAAAAATTTTTATATTGCTTATTCCCTGTTAAATTTTTTATATTGTTTTTTTGTTGTGTTGTTGCTGATCCCTGTTGTCTAGCAGCGCTAGACCAAGTCCATGATATTATACACTCTCAGGAAATCAATGACCAAAAATGGTCGCTCCAGAAGATCTTCTTTATCGAGTCCCAAGCACTCAAGGATATGATCCGGAGTGGCTTGGCTTTTGAAACACTTAGCGCAAATTGGAAATTTCTTTTCTTTGTTGTTAAATGCCAATGATCTTAGGTGGCCACTTCGAAAACGAGTTATAGTAGTTTGTTCCAGTCTGCTGCACCGGAGGGATAGAGATCCGCCAGGACGATTACCCTGGTACCAATGGTGCACGGGGGAATGGCAAATGCAGACCGAACAAGGCCTTTCTGTCTAGAATATAGTTCAGAATAGGTAAGAGACGCCGGAGTAAGCAAAGGCTTGTCAGTACCTCTTTTTGCTAGGGCATCAGCCAATTCGTTACCCGCAATGTCTACATGGGAAGGGATCCACTGTAAGTGAATCTCACGAGATAAGGAGAGTCGTCTAAGCTTGTCCAAGATAGCTACTCCTGTATTATCACGGACTCTGTGCCAGTTAGTAAGATGCTGGATGGCGCTCCGGCTGTCCGACAAAATCCAAATTTCCTCATTCCCAGGGAGAGAAAGAACCGTATCAAGACCCACATTAATTGCAATAAGTTCACTGCGAAAGACGGAACAACCGTCGGGGTTTCTGATTGAGATTTGGTGGGATTCGTTTTGATACTTAATAAATACCCCACTACCGGAACAAGTTCTGTCATTTCTGCTACCATCCGTGTAAATAAGCACAGATTCATCATGGATATTGTTGATCAACTCAAGAGCAAGTTGCCTTAAGTACTCAGGAAGATCTGAAGACTTGTTAACCTCGATAGGAAGATTAGGGTGAAAAAATACCCCGTTAAGACCCTCAGATGGGTCAATGCATGGGTTCAAGGAATGCGACTCTACAGTATTAGAGATAACATTATCACTGGCTATCTGACTAAGGGGACTTTTTCTTTTTAGTCTCTGGTTATTATTCCATATTGTTTTTTTAATGTAATTGATACTTACTGTTATAAAAATGGCTTTTAAAATAGTTGAAAAATATCTAAAATACTTAAATACTTTTTCAAATACATAAAAAAGTTGAAAATATATATATCTTAGTTTTCATAAATCTTTCCTATACAAATTACACTTGCTTGTTCCCTGATAACATTTTTGCTAATAATTTTTTTTTATAAGTTTTATATTACACATTGTTATTTTATGAACCAAGTGAGATATTTTTTAAATTTAATTTTATAAATAACTGTGTTGATAGTTGGGAAATTGAATTAAAGTATGTAATTATTCAAATTGCATTTTTTTAATGTATATAATGCAATAATTATAATAAACTTCTCTATAATCATTATAATATACTTATCTAATAAATAGTATACATATTAAGTTCTGTATATATTGGGCACATTTGAAAATGATGTTTAAAATATGCGTATTAATTAAGAAATAAATATGCAAGTTGTGTATGTATTATAAATCAATTGTTCAATTGAATTATATAATATATGTGTACTTTTTTCAAAAAAATAATTTAAGAATCTCAAATTTTCTCATGTAAATATCTTAATATGAAGTATAAAAATTACTAAAATTTTAAAGTGGCTCTCAAATAATTTTTTGGTAGTTTATAATTGAGTTTTTCAATTACAATTTTTATATCTTTCAAAAGTGTGTTATATCTTTAAGTAATAATTAAATGCGGGAATTTGACATCATTAAGAAGGCAGAGTTTGAATTTTCAAATTTAATTTGAAACATAAATTTTAAGTTTGTGTAGCTTATATTAAAAAGTTTCTGCACATAAAATATTCTTATGTGTATGCTTAAGGCAATAATTTTTGTGAAAGAAATATAAATTTGTTGCTTGGATGATAAAAACAATTAATTTTTATCATATTATAGCATTTAAATTGTACTTACTAGTTGACATAATATCATTAATAAAGATAACATTTAATGTTATCGTTACAAATGATGTTAATTTTTTTCATACAAAAATGATTCTTCGCAAGAAAAAAAACTTAAAAATTTAGATCTTTGATTAATAATAAAGGTGATTATTTTCTAATCACTATGATTTACGTGTTTATTTCAATTTAAAGAACTTTGAAATTATTTTCTTTTTTTTATGAATTTCTTTAAGTTCTTAAAGATTATATTTTAAATTTATATTTTACTCTTTAATGTTTATTTTGTATTTAAAAACGGCAATTTAATATAAGCTTTTTTCTATTTCGTAGTTTCCGTCTGTGGGAGAGCCTAAACTCAAACTAGAATGTGTGCAAGTTTTCCCTTTATTTGGCAATGTAATGTCTGTGCAGTCAGTTAGACTTGCCGGTTCTCCAAGAGATGCCCTTCTTCTTAGTTTCAGAGAAGCAAAAGTAAATTATATTGCATTTACTATTTTCTCTATTTTTCTTAAAAGATACTTTTTAAATTATATATTGTTAATACTGTACATAATGGTAAAAGATATTATATAAATAATATTAGTTATTTAACAATTAGTTTATTTAACAATTATTATTATTGAATAACTTTATTTCAATGGGAATTTTAACAAATTTATGTTAAATAATATATTTAAATGTAAATAAATATTTTATATGAATTTAAAATGTATTTAAATGTAAATATTTTATATAAATTTAAAATGTATTGAAATAATATTTTATTTAGAAAATTTAGCATTTTACATATAGTAGTTCAGAACATGCAATGAACTAAGAATTTTTGTTTTTAATTTAGTTATATTATTTTTATATTACAAATGCTTGCTATTTTACACACTTTTATTCCATATATCTAACATTTTCATTGAAAAAATGCAAATATAAATATTCTTAAACATACTTTTCTATTTTTAAAATTTAAACATGAATTTCATTCTTATGTCTTCTAATTAGTTTATAAATTAATCCCCTAACTATGAAGAAACTTAAATTTAATATCTTTAAGTTTTTATTGTAAAAGTATTTCGTAATCAAGTCTTTGTATATACTTTATTGTATTAGAAAATATATCATTATTATAATAACATTTCTTTTATGAATTCAAAATAATGTTTTCAAATTTTCTTTTTAGCTTTCTTTAGTTGAATATGATCCTTCTACTCATGATTTGAAAACTTTGTCACTGCATTATTTTGAAGAGGAGGACATGAAGGTGAATATTTCATTCAGTCAACAATTATTATCAGCAATACTTTTATGATTTTTCTTTAAGTTATTTATTTAAAAAATGTTTTATTGATGAATGATGAAATGAAATTGAAAATTTTGAATGAATTTGATTAGTTTAAGTTATTATTTTAAATAGTCTAAAATAGCTTTTACATTATTAGCAAATGTTATACAAACAAATTTTTACCCCTTTTACAGTAATTTAATAATATTTAAAAGCTTATGATATTTGCTTTGTTTATTTTTATATAGGCTGGTGCAACTCACCACCCATACGTTCCATTTGTGCGTGTTGATCCTGAGGGGCGCTGTGCAGCAATGGTTTGTTATGAAAGAAATATAGTAATACTTCCATTCCGCAAAGAAAATATTTCAGAAGAACAGGAAACAATGCCAACAAACACCCATATTGCACCCGGACAGTAAGTATATTATTTTCATTTTTCACATAAAGCTGTTTCCTTTGAGGTTTTAAATTTTATTTTGTTTTTAGAAAAACTCCTGTTCTTGCATCTTACACCATCAAGCTTTGCGACATTGACGAGAAAGTGAATAATATAAAAGATATGCAGTTTTTACAAGGTTATTACGAACCTACTTTACTATTGTTGTATGAACCATTGAGGACATGGCCAGGGTAAGAGAACTGCTTCAATGATATACATGTTGTTAAAACTGTGCAAAAAATACTTTTAAAACTGGCAGATGTTCAGTTTTAAAAATATTTCACGCTTATTAAAGAATTGTTATAACTTTGTTTTGAATTTATTTGAAATTATTTTACTATATTAATTTAAGGATCCTTTTTTGTTCAAAAACAAATGAGTATTTAATATATTAAAATAATTATCAGTTTATTGATTTCTCAATATCACAAATGCAAATTCTGTTTGAAAAAATTATTAAATAATAATTTTAAGCAAAGGTAAATTTTTTAGAAACTATTTAAAATTTTGAATATATGCTTTTATTTTATAATTTAATTCTTGTTTAATTTACTTGAGAATATTTTAATCATTATAAATTAAAAGCGATAAATTAATAGAATTGTATATGATATGATTAATTAAAATAAAAAATTGCTAGTTTAATAAAACATTTTGTAGTACTTTTGTATTTACTTATGTATTTAAATTTATACTTTCAAAATGCATTACAGCCGTGTTGCAGTACGACAAGATACTTGCTGCATTTTAGCTTTATCATTGAATATTAACCAAAAAGTTCATCCTGTAATTTGGTCTCTTAGTGGATTACCATTTGATTGTCAGTATGTTATGGCAGTACCAAAGCCAATTGGTAAATATATATTGTTTCATTTTAAATTACACTTTCTAAATTACATAAATAACATTTTCTACATTAAATATTAAATTAACAAATTAAAACAAAAGACATTTATTTTAATTTTAAATAAAATAAAAATAAATGTCTTTAGTTTTAATTTGTTAATTTAATTTTTAAAGTAGAAAATGTTATTTTGAATCAAAAGTTTATTCTTAATAAGTAAATATATTTTTTACATTTTTTATTATTTATATTGCCAAATAAAATTCTATACAGCAAAAATAAATTTTAATGTTACTTTTCTAAAACAGCATTTTTTTTTTTTTTGAGAAATAAGAAAATATTTTTTAAGAGTGAACAGCTTGTGAAAACTAGTATTCTAGGAAGTGTTAGTTATAAAATATAAAATGTATTGTGTTTATTATTATATTTTATTAAAAAGATATTATAGTTATTAATTTTTTAAAAAAATAATTTAATTAAAGTAGTTATTTTATTAAAAGATAATAACTTTTATTGAAGCATTATTTCTTATTTCAATGTAGACTAGTTTTTCTCATTCTGAATTCCAATAATATTTTATGGAACATTATTTTGAATATTTTACTTTATTTTATATTTTTACTGTCAATTTTTCCAACATGAAATTTTAATATTCTAATTTTTATTTGTTGTGTTTAATAATTATTCAATATTTGTTTTCTTACAAGCAGTTACTTTACTGTGCTGTAATATTAAAACAAACATATATTTTTTCTGAAGCTTACACACATTAGATTATTTTTGCTTACTTTAAAATTGCAATCATATAACTGTTAATTAAGTAGAAATTTTTTTTAATTTGAATGTTATTTTATTTTTAACTTAATACAATTGTTAAGGAAATATTATTAAATGTTATTTCAATAACACTTTATTACACAATTATTTAGCTTTTTTTTATTAACATCAGGATTTAAATCAGTAATTTACAAACTTCCATAACCATTAGAATCTTTCTAATGCATAATACTCTGAAATGTGCTATTTCACCTTTATAGAGATAAAATTTTAATCTAAAACTTAATGTTCAATTGCAAAATTGTGTGTAGGAAACTAAAATTCGCTCAGTTTTATTGGTAAACTAAAGTTTATAGGTATAAATTTTTGATACTAATATTAATGATGCAATTCAAGCACTTGTTGGAGATTTCTTATAATATATCTAGCCAACATGGAAATTAGAGTATAAATGGGGCTTATTATATTCAACAAAATTTTAATTATTCCATGCTTATATAGACTTACATCATCCTATAAAATTTTACAAGTGCGTTATTTCTTTGAACTTGTCATCTTTTCACAATTTTATAGGAATGGGAACAAATATTTGTCGTGTTTATTAACTATGGAAATCATTTTTAAATATTGAAATTTTAAATGTTGCAATATCAGATTTAGTTACCTACTATTATTCATTTTATGACAATGTATTGAAAATTAAATATGAAAGAATCTCTTCTTGCCAAAATAAATTGTAAAAAAGAGTGAATTGAAAAATTCAACTTTTACTGTGCTCAGTTACTTGCAGCAGCGTCACAAGTTCTTATTGAAGTTTGAGAGAAAAAGACAAAGGAAATCCTCAAATCTTTTAAGAAAGTTAGAGTTAAATGAATTTTAAAAATAAAACAAATTTTTCAAGTTGAAGTTTTAATAGGAACTGAAAGGTTTCATTATATTTTTTTGTTTTTTGCATAATTTTGAGTATAACCTAACAGCTGAAATCTGGGGTGAGAAAATGAAACATCTTTACAAATTGTGTTTCTTTTTCAAAAGGACTTTTTTTCATAAATTGTGGACCACATTCACATGTCACAGAGGAGAAAGCCTAATAACTTTCTAGCATCCATTTTGATTGATATGCATAGAAAAAATTAAAAAGCAAATTTATCTTGTATTCAACAGTGGTTAGGAGTGAATTGTATATTTTGTCCAGCTGTAATTAGTAATTAATGTAAAAAAAATAAATAAATAATGTAAAAAATTAAATGTAATGTAATAATAATAATTAAAATAGTAATAATAATTAATGGTCATTGCTCTAATCTTTAGTTCAACAGTTCATGAATTTGATTCCTACTTCTAGCAAATGTTTTAAAGGCCCTATAGCGATACTCAACCAAGACAGGTCAAAGGGGAGATACCAGGCGAAAAGGAACACCCTGGCCCTCTAGGTTTGTGGTTGGACATTGGGCTAATGAGCTCACCCTGTAAAAAACTTACTATTACAAAGCCTTAAAAATTCAACAAAACAGGACTGATAACTTGGTTGCAATTGCTAAACTAATGGGGTACATGACAGGGAATGTAAACAACAGGGAATGTTTTGATATAGAAAAAAACTGGAGGATAAAAGAAAGGTTGAGTGTCCCAAAAATAGATGACTGAATAAGGTGGAAAAGTTTTTGAAAATGGTGAAAATTGAAAATTGGAAAATCGAATTCAAAGATTAAAAAAAGTGGAGCTGTTTGGCGATGAAGGCAAAATTCCTGCATGGATTGTAGAGCTCACGAGTAGCAGTAGAATCAATTTTAAGTAGTATGTACATACTAGTCAATATAGTATTATGAGAAAAATATAATCATAGAATAACAAAAATTAGACAAGATCTCAATGAGCCAATTAAGGAATTTTTAACTAAGACTAGTTAATAACTTAAACTAAAAGTTCCTTATTAATACTTTCAGCAACTGCCCTTACTTTTCATTGTATTATTTAATACATTCTATTTTAAAATTTTAAATCCCTGTTTAGGTGGAGTTCTTTTAGTTGCTGTAAATTCCTTATTATATCTCAATCAAAGTGTGCCACCATATGGAGTTTCATTGAATAGTTTCACAGATTTCAGTACTTCATTTCCATTAAGTAAGTATTCTAGCATTTCACAGTTTTTCTTGCTATGTTGTTTTAGATCATACTTTATTTTAAGTAAAATTCTGAATGTGGAATATTGAATCAATTAAAAATTCATTTAAATCTGATTAAAAACTATAGTTTATTTATACTGGAGAGGAACATTATGCTGCAAAAATATTTTTATGTAATGAATATTTTCCAAAATTCAGTTAAATTTCTATTAATGTAACATATGTATATATATTGAGAGATGAATTTAAAGATATTTTTAAATAAGTATGAAGTTTGTAGTTTTATTCATTGAGTCTTTAAATGTTGTTAAACATATTGCTTATTTTGTTGATTATTCAAAACTGTCATCATATTATACTTTATTTCGAATTCAGTGAGGTTTACTGTAATGTCAGCTTTAGAAATTGAATTATTGGGGAATGCAGATTTACCCAATATTGAACCTTATACTTCTTAGTGTAAGGTGTCATAAAAGTCAATAAATTTTGGAGCTGAATAAAATTGATTTTTAAATCATAATGATTAAATGGTAAATAATGTTAATTTGCCTCTAAGATATGCAGATAAAAATTAATGAGATACAGTTTATTTATAATATATTGAAGTTAAGGAAATAAATTCAATTACTTTCACATTTAAAATTGATAAATCTAAACTCTTTTATATATATAACAAAAGTGACTTATTATTAGATGATTGGTTAGTAATTTTTGTTTCCTTTTACTTTGTTGTTATCTAGAAATTTTTTTTTTTAAAAGAATGAATTGTCTTTTTTTATGCATTGTTAACTAATTTTGTAAAAGTTTTCTATTATTAATAGTATTAAGTTTCTAGAATTATCTTTTTACCAGTTAATAAATGTCATTTGTTTCCTTTTAAATATCAGTTCTAATTGAGTTGTCATCATAATTAAGTTGAGATTATTGGTTTCCATTGTGTGTGTTTTATTTAGATCGGAATGATTTGTATGTTACATAATGCATAGAAAAGAATGAAATTAAAAAAGAATGTGTTAACATTAATTTAAATTATATTGCAGAAAGTAAATTCCATCTTTAAATTTTTATAATAAAAAGTTTCTTGTAAAATTGAGCTACTTTGGTATTAAAATTAGAATTAAAAAATATGACAAAGATATTCTTGTCTGTTTGCATTGTAACAAATTGGCACTGGCACTGCAACTAAGTAACAGCAAGAAACATGTCTGTTGGCACAATTTTTATCTATATAAGAAATTTCCTTAATCAAATTATGCATTTCTAATTATGCAATGTGTTTCATTATTTGAAATTTAAAATTCAATTCCAGAACCTCAAGAAGGAGTCAAACTTACTTTAGACTGCTCATCAGCTGCTTTTATTTCTTATGATAAACTTGTCATTTCGTTAAAAGGTGGAGAGCTGTAAGTATTGTTAATTTTTTTATACATTCTCTAATATAATACCTCATTTCAGTTTTAAATTATATTTAGATTAAAATAACAGTTTTTATTTATGATAAAAAATTTCTTTAATTTACAGAATAAAATAAAATGTTGTAATATTTTTAATGTAATCAAATAAACAATTTTGAGAAAAATGACCAAGTGTGTATATAATTTTCCATTTTTATCTACCAAAAGATTACATTTTAATGTTAAAATTGCTGTTGAACTTGTAAGTTTTATAAAGTATTTTGTATATATTTAATTGTATAAATCTATCTACCATATTACTAAATTATATGCACAAAAGATTATGATTTATTTTATTCAAATATCATAAAGATCAAGTTTTATGTTTTTAGAATTAACATTCAAATTTTTATTTACAAATTTTCAAGTTTAAGAATTTTGAAAGTAGACTCGATTTTACAGATTAGTTGTTTATTTTGTTTTGAAAAGTTCACACTTCCAGTATTTTGTAATAGGATAAAACTTTGTATATTTTTACAAATATCAGTGATTTTTTTTATCAACAATTATTTCCAAACTATTATTTTTGAAAACCTGTTCATTTATTTATTTTAAGTCTACTGTTAAGTTATTTTAACTGATAGTTGTGTGTAAAATATTATTTTGAAGTGTTTATAATACTTATCTATGAAGGTTTTTATTGAGTCAAATGGTTTTGTTAGTTTGTTATCAAATTAACATTTTGCAAAAATTCTTAAAATGATAGATAAAAAAATTATTAATTCCTTTTTAAAAATATAATTGATATGAAATTTTCAGTAAAATTTACATATGATTTTTCAATTAAAATTTTAATTTTAGCTAACATTTCAGCCCAAAGTTTTTTTGTTTAATCTTAAAATTATTAATTAATTATTTTAATTAATATTTTAATTTTTATATTTCCAGTTATGTACTTACTTTATTTAATGATGGAATGCGTAGTGTCAGAGGGTTTAATTTTGATCGAGCTGCATCCAGTGTTATAACAACTTGTGTAAGTGGTATTATTTTTCTTTTATAAACCAATTTCTTAAATTGTATTTTATGTGCAATTTTATAATTGTTTTATGTTTTTTGAGAACTATTCCAAAAAGTAATTTTTCAACTTGAAATTAAAATAGCATATTTTTAGTTACTGAATTAAAAATTAAAATAATGGTAATGTTTCTTATATTTGTTTTAACTCATTAATAAATTTTGATTCTGTGTTTATTTTTTGTTAATTTTTCATTTTTGAATTTTATTTTTCAAGCTTTATTATTTATTTTTTTATGTATTTCATTTAAGAAGAAGTATTAGGTTTCCATAATCATTGTTTTATAAATATGTAAAATATTATAATTAATAGTATTAGGTGTTTTCCAATTTTTCTAAAAATGAATGAAGAAAATTCCTTCAATTGCTTTTTTATTTTGGCATTTGCTGTGTATATGTAGGTAAAATAGAACTTTTTGTTTCATTTTTATCAAATTAATTAAATAATTATCTCATGTAAGCTATTAATATATTTGGAAATTAGTTTAAATATAGCTAGGATTCTTCTTATGTATCTGTTAAAATCTATTATTGGCTTATTAAAAATCTTATTATGAGAAATTAATCAAAATATTTAATGTATTTTTCTTTTTTAATTACCTTATGATTTATTACATTTAAATGATGATTAAACAAATTTCATTCTTTGGAAACAATGTTAGTTTTTACAACCTTTGAAATGCAAGCTTGCAGAAAACTAATACTGCTTTGTACAAATATTCATTCTAGAAAATTAAATAAATAATAACATTAGATGTCTTTTTTAAATTTATAATCAGAGATATTACTGTTTATAAACACAGTGAGGTGACAAACATTAACATCAGTTGTATTATATTGTAAAAATATCCAAAAATTATTAATGTTATAGGTAGTAAGTTAGATAAATATATAGAAAAATTATAAATGCAAAATTGAATATTTTTTTGGATAACATTTTACAATGATTGATAATATTATTTTGTATATTTTATTATTTGTATTTTTTTAAAGGGAATGAATTTTGTACATCTTATTTAATTTATACAATTTATATTTTAAAATTTTATCATTTTATAAGAATGCTGTTTTTGCTTATTATTTTATATACTTAAATATAACTTTGTTTTAAAATTTTAATTATGTATTTGTATGAATTTATTATATTTTTAATATTGCTTTGGTTTGAGAAAATAAATGTAATCTAAATTTGGTATGACTTTTTTCTCCCATTTTATGCCAATAAACTCAATTAACTTTATTTATATATAATGAAATATTTATTTGTACTTTTAATATAGATGTGTCTTTGTGATGAAGGATATTTATTCCTTGGTTCTCATTTGGGAAATTCTCTTTTACTAAGATACACTGAGAAAGTAATATCTAAAGAAAATCCTGATCAAGATACAAAAAAGAATTCTGATTTGCCTGGATTAAGCATTGAAAGCAAACAAAGTGAAGAAGTAAAAAAATTTAAATTTATATATTAATTCATTGTTCTTAATGATTATCTTTTTGAAATAAATCATTATGTCTACTTCTGATATTTTAATATATATATATATGTGTGTGTGTATGTAAAATTGTATGATTCTTTAATATTAATTATAATGATAAGACAAATCCTAATTATTTTTGATACATCTTTAAGCATGTTATTTAAAAATCCCTCTCCCCCATAAAAAAAGATTGGTACTTTTCCATTTCGCCGGCGCAATGGATAAAGTCGCCAAAAATGATACAACCGGCGCTAGAGGGAGTATCTCCACTGATAACCTTTTACTGCTACGTTTCCAAAACATGTGACAGCCTTATACTGTCAACGACTTTATTTCGACTCTTTTTTTCCATCTCATAATTTTATGCTATGTTGCTAAGTATACAAATTTAATAATTTCATAAAATCTCTCTAGAAAAAATTGGATTTTAAAAATGTTCTTAAAAAATTATAATCGTAATAAATTCACATAAAAAATATTTAAAAAAAAATTTTGAAATATGCATCACTTGATAAATTGTAATCTAATATAAAAGTAAATAAATTGAGGCTCTGGCACCCATCATTCCACCCATATCATGAACATGAGAACAACAATGAAGTAAATAAATTTAAAAATTTTTATGTGTATACTGTGTGTTGTCGCCAATTGGCGACTTAATTTTCGCTTGGCAAGATTTGCGCTGGCAAAATGGAAAAGTACCAAAAGATTTTTAAAATAATTGGAAGTTCTTCTTTCTCTTTTAAAAAAGCTGGATCTCTCTTTTTCTTCTCCAAAGACTTTAAGTTTAATGTCAAAACTTTTTGCAATTAAATTATATTCAGTTTTTAATCAGAACTTTGAAATATTTTTTATCTCATTAAACAATCAATTAACATAGTAATAGATAAATATTAGCTCTTCATAAATCATAACGTATACCATATATATAACCTTAAAATCATAACTTATTTTGATCTTATCACTAATTGCTTTAAAAAATGTTTCCCTCATAGTAAATATTTATTTTATTAAATAACTGTTAATAATTTCTGAAAAAACACTGCAAATAATATTTCTAAACTATATAATTCAAAATATTTTTACAAAAATTTTAACCTATTACAATTAGGAGCAAGAAGCAAAATACATTTTTGTAAACTGCATTCATTTATTATTGCATTAGTTTTTTATTGTGTACTACTAATATCAATCTTGTGTATAGAGTTATTCACGTAAGTGAACACATTTTATAAATATATTTCAAAAAATCTATACTTGTCTATTCTAAAGTAACAGAAGTATCTTCTTTAAAGATTTCCCATCAAGGATTATACTAGGAGTTATCAGGAAAATTTTCAAAATATTATTCAATGAAATATATTTATTTCACAATTGTGTTTTCTTATTGTGAAAAATATTCATTAAATGCAATAACTTAATGTTTGCTTTTAAAAATGTATTTAAAATAATAAAAAAAAATGTAAAACAACTTTTGAAAATAGCATGGTGGATTTTTCTGTCTTACACTAAAAATCTTTACCTTTAAATAGTTTTGTATACATTTCTAATTGCTTGATATAACTAATTTCATTTTAGTGCATTTTTATATTGGCATATTTCCATTTATTAAAATATGTATGGATATTGTATACATAAGTATACACTTCTAATTTTGAAACACTTTTTAAACAAATATTCTAATACACAAAAAGTTTCAATTAACCATGAAGGAATTGCTGTGAAGTAAGCACTCTATTGATTTCATGACTCTTATGTGTAGAACATCTACACATTTTAAAATTCTCTTCTAGAAAATTCAGCTTAGGATTTTTTATTAATGATATTGCTGGAATTTTAAATCAGGATCTAAATAACTTAATGTTTGTGGAATAAAATAAGGAAAAGGTGTTAAAATATGTCAGAAATTTATGAAGACTGTCGTAGATGTATCTTCTTTTTAATTGTGGTATATATTTATTATATCATTTAATATTTCATATAAATTTTTTAATTTGACACTAAGTTAAATATTATTAATGTGAGGAGGATGCTGATGTAAAATACAATGCTGTAAAAATATTAATTTCATATTATAAGTATCTTCTTTTAAAACATTGAATGTGCAATTATTGTAATAGTGTGAATAAAAATGTCCTTTTGTGTACATATAATATCAGAAAAGATGATTCTGTGCACACTTATGTTAACACACCAGGTACACTATTTAACTTCTCTGTTAATGAAAAAATAAATTATATCACGTTTGCAATTTAATAATTATACTTAGTTGTGATGTTTAAAGTTTAAATTGTAGTAAAATTACTTAAAATTGTTATTAAATAATATTTTTTTATCATTGATTTCTGTGTTTACTTATTTTTCTTTTGGTTTAAATTCTGTTAAAGTTGTTTTTCTAAAAGAAGTAAAATAACTTTCAGAGAAGCAACTTTTATTGAATTTACCATTTTGAAAATGTGCTTAATATATGTGCTTTTATTTGCAGCAAACTGAAGAATCAGTAGCTAAGAAACCTCGTCTGGATACAATGGATGATTGGATGGGTAATATTATTACAACTAAGTGAAATAATTTAACATATTGTGATATTATCTTTATAAGTTATATGAGTTCGCAACTCATTTAATAGTTTCTTAGCCAACCATTTTCAAAATATTCAATAGAATATTTTTATACATTTCAAAATTTTTTATTTAAAAATTTTTTTATTGTGCTGGGGTTATTCTGCAAGATGAAATATCAATATTAAAATAAGGTTGAAGCTAAATGTTGTGACGAAGAAAATTTGTTGTATTAATTTTTATAATAGGTAAAAATCATCACTGAATATATGTTTGTTAGCTTGAAACTATTATATATTGAGAATCTACTTTTTAAACTAGATTAAATTATTAACCATATAATATCTCAAAATGAATTCCCATAAATAAGATATCTTGAATTGTATTATATATTGTCAACTCAATTATACATTTTAATTTTAATGATTTAAGACATTTATTTTAAATAACTTCTTTGAATTAATTTCATATTAAAATGAATAAATTTCTTTCGTAATTACTGCAAATGATTAACAATAAAATTAATTTTATCAATTCATTCATGTCATTTTTTCTGGGATACTTTACATTTAGTATTTTTCTCCTGTACAAATGCAAGTCAATTTAAGAGAATTTTGGAAACATAAAATAATTTAGACAAACAAAATTTCCATTATCATTTTTAGTCTTACTTTTTTATATAACTAATGCATACTTAAATAATAAAAAAATTGCTTTTATAATTGAAAAATCTTAGCCCCTTGATGAGTCAGTTAGTTCTCACATAACATTAACAATTTGCTAGCATTATTATTTTTAAAACACATTATATATCAGAATTGTAAGGATTTTGATTTTTTGTTGTTGAGTTGTGCTAAACTTTTTTGGAAATATGAAGAAAGAATTTTTTTGTTAGATTTTATTGCATATTTGATAAACTTTCTTATAATTTAAAATCTTAAATTTTTTATTTATTATAATTTACAGTTTTTTTTCTCATTGCTGAAAAATATCATTATTAATTTTCTTTCTATGAAAAATTTCATATAATTAGTGATGTCAAAGTAATTGTATTTTGTTTATATCAAGGACCAGTGTCATGGACATGAAGCTTTTAAATACGTTTGGTATATCACAAAGGAGACAAAAATTTTCTGTTAATAGCTGCTTATAATACATAATTCCCACCTCTATTTAAACTTTATCAAATATTGTTTTACATTTTTGGTTGTTTTTATTGTTTAATATTTGCTATTATGTTATGAATATTGATCTATATTGTTTGCTAAAATTTTATGGAATCCAATGTGAAGTGGCAAAATAAAGTATAATATAATAGAATAAATAGTAATGAAAAGGCAACTTATTGAAAGCAGTTAATCTTAGAAATAATTATTGTTTTCTATGCTTTATTTTATTTTTAAATCGATAGTGTTTTGCTATGGATCAAAATTAGTATATGTATATTGTTATTTTTGTGATTATTTTATTTTACATAATTGCTAGAATCTCAATATATTTTGTTAAAATTTGTTATAAATTTATTTGTTGAAAATTTATTAAAAATACTGTATATTTAGAAAGAATGTTATTTTTAATAGCTTCTGATGTTGCATTGATTGAAGATCCTGAAGAACTTGAAGTCTATGGTGATCAGTCTCATGCAACTAAGCAACTTACATCCTATTCATTTGAAGTGAGTTTTTATTATTTTGTATGGTTATTGGAATATAGGTTAGACCATATAGCTGTACGCAACATATTTTTGAAATATGTTACAATCATTTTATAGTATAAACGTTCAAATTGTCTTTAGTTATTTTAAACAGTGAGAAAAAATTCATTAGAAAACATTTTTCCTAATTCCATCAATTTTATGTCAATTTATAGTTTTACTTTGATAATTCTTCAAAAGGATTTTTAATTTTAACGAAAGCCTTATTATTAATTGTTTATTATCTAAATAATCTTTGAATGATATTTACATGTGTTTTATTAATTTAATAATAAACCCTGGTTTTTTTTTAATATACCTTAATCTATTATAAAGGATTATATATACAAAGGAAATTTGTGTTGATTTATGTTTGATTTATCCATTTAAATCAATGTCATTTCAAAACACGAGTTATAATTCTTGAGTATTTACCTTAAATGACAGCCTATGTATCAAAATTCGTCATGTTTAATTAAATATATATGGTATCTTGTTACATAAATATTTTATGGTATCTTGTTACATAAATGTAATGCAGATCTATTTTAAATTAAAAATTCAAATTGATGAAATAAAAGCACATAAATATTTTAAGTATATTTTTTGTTTTCATTCATATAATGTAAATTATTTTTGGGATTAATGGCTAACAAGGAGAAATCATTGATCAAAATAAATAAAGATAATTTCCATTTCTTTTTTCTTTTTTTCAATTCACATTTCATGATTAAGAAATATGAATTGAATAGAAATGGTTCTATTTCTTGTTTATGTTATCTATCATTAAATTGATGTAACTAGAGCAGATTAAATCCTATTATGTTAAAAAAGATTCAGTTAGCTTTATCATTATTATATGAATAAAATTAACATGACATTTAAATATATGATTTTATAGTTTTAGCAATTACTAATTATAGTGAACTAAAAAAAATAAAAGATTCTAACATACTAATGAGTTAAAATAATTGATTAAAAAAGCATGAATTAAAATTTGCAGTAAAAATAGATGAATACATGCAATAATAATAAGCAATAAATTCAGGTGCAATTTGAAAATAAATCAGAATACAGTCAAGAATTTGATTCTTGCTAATAGAAGTCCTTAAATTGATAATTTAGGAAAGTAACACTTTTTTTCAGAGCAACTTCACTAGGTTGGAATTTTACACCAGTACCTAGTTTGTTTAGCAAAAGTATTGCTAATCTATATATTAAAAATATTTTTAATTCAAGAATTCAGAATAAAAGATGTTTGTTTTTGCCTCTATTTGAAATACAGCTAGGCTACATTTATAACTTGAATGGTGAACGATATAAGTGCAACATAAAAATCCTCTATATTATGTCTGAAATTACATTTGAGACTTAGATTCAGACAAAAGTCTCTTTAGATTATTTTATTATGAAATATTTTGATTTTCAATTTGAAATAATTAAACACAGTCAACAATTTCACTGACATAAAACTCATGCCAAGTAACAACTTAATATCTAAACTTTTGTTCCACTTTTTTTAAAATTTTAGTACTTTAATATAGAGGTATGATTAATAAATATATATGATTTTATCAACATGATTTTAGTTCTTTTGGCTTGATATGTTAGGAATTTGAATTCTTAAGCTTTGTTAATATCCATACCTAAGGTGGGAATCAAACCATTAAACTTGAGGCTTCAATAATTTGATTCCCACTTGACAATTGACTTGATATTGGTCTATTCAACGATATACTAATTTGAAATAATAGGTAATACAAAATGTTAATTCCTAGTAAAAGTTTGAAACTTAATTGATGATTTTTGGATTTTTAAATTCATGTTTTCAAAAGTAAAGATTAAGGGTTAAAAATAACGATGAGATATCATGCTGTATAATATACATTCATCTCAAAATAAAAAATAAACTTTTTTTTTCTAAATCTAAGTTGTAAATTAAATTTTTTCATTTGAATTATAAACTAAAAACTGCTTTTAAACTAAGAAACATTAAAAATTTTCAAACTACCTACCAATGGTCTGAACACTGTATTATTATTTTGAAAAATATGTGAAGCCTTATATTTAGATCATAAAAGAAACAATGTAAATTTTTTCATTTAACTTATGACATGTGTCATATAACTAGTTTGTTATTCTTGGCTGTAAAAATAAGTTTGAATTGAAATCATTTTGATAATCAAGTTTTAATTTATTGCATATCATATCTAGGTTTGTGACAGTTTATTAAATATTGGTCCATGTGGTAAGATATGCATGGGTGAGCCTGCATTTTTATCCGAAGAGTTTTCTGGTAATGAAGATCCCGACCTTGAATTGGTCACGACATCTGGTTATGGAAAGAATGGAGCTCTTTCTGTGCTACAAGTAATATATTTTCAGTATTTTTTTATTTAATACCTAATTGTACTATGTAAATGTTTACAGTAGGAAAAATTTTCATTTTTGTTTATTTTAAAATTTGTTAAAGAATGAATAATTTTATCAAATTTTAATTGTACCGACATACATTTAATTTAAAAAGATAGATGTTTGAATACATATTTTTAAACAGTAATATTTTTTTGAAACAGCTTCCTTTATTTATAAATGTGAAATCAACTAATTTATGTGATAAGATTCATTTTTTAGTTTGAAATTATACCAAGTGATATTGTCCTAATTAAAATAACTGTGTTAATATTAAGGCCATTTGTAAAAAATTATTTAAGAATATTTTTAAATTTATCATTAGAAATAAGGATATGCATTTAAGAATATTTTATTTTAAACAAGATTAATTAATTAGTTTCTGTTTGAGTTTATAATACAACTTTGTCTTATTGTGAAATATTCTTCTATTATTTAAGAAATGAGTTTGATAATATATTTGTGAAATAGAATAAAACTATTGTATTTATTACATTAAATATCCTCCTTTATCGAAAACCATGTCTATGTTTTTTTTATCAAATTATTGAATTATTCACTTAAGCTTTTGGAAAAAATTTTGAACAAGTCAATTTGCTATTGCATGTTAAAAATAAAATATTCGCACTCCTTTTCTGATAGCATAAAATATTTTATCACTAAATAATATAAATTAAGTTTTATTTTATTTTTGTAAGAACTTTCTTTCAATAATACCATTGAAAGTTCAGGAATAAAATAATTGTAATTTGTATTAATAATGGTAAGTATAAAACATTATTTGCAAATATTCTATCAATTTATCCACAGATGCAAGTGCATTTTATTTAAAAGAATTTTAAACCTGATTATTTTGCATCTTAGAATTTTCCAGTTAATTTTATATTGAAAATTTTTTGTACTGCTCTCTTCAAATTATTTAATAATTAGTATTTATACCATTGATGGTTGGGTTTATTCATAGTTCTAAATTTTTCAAGAATATATTAATAACTATGTAAAATTTCAATTGCTAAAGTATTCTGTGATTAATATTTAAGTTGTAAGTGTTGTTATTCAGACGTATTTTTTTTACATGAACTTTATGTGTTCTAGCGTTCAGTGCGACCACAGGTTGTAACAACTTTTGAATTGCCTGGCTGTGTGGATATGTGGACTGTGATTGGCTACAACTCTGAAACAGAGGTATATTTTAACATTAATTTTATTTTTTGTTAAAATAAACAACTATTAATAAGTATAGAAATTACTAATTACTTAAATTTATTAGTTATATCAAATATTGGATTTTAAGTTTTAAAAATGCATTCAGAAACAAAAATTTCTATTGTAACTATGATTTATTTTTTTATAGAAGTCAGAAGATAAAATTAATGAAGTGAAAGAAGAAATTAATGGTGATTATTTGAATAAAAATTCCCCAGCTATGAAGAATTCACATGCATTTTTGATCCTCAGCAGAAACGATAGTAGCATGGTAATCTGATGTTTGATAAGATACTTTCATACTTATTCTTAAAATTGAGCATAATGGTAAAAAATAAATAGTTAGATGCATAGGAAATCATAATTTTTTTCTTATTTTAATAAATAATTGGATTTAATTATTATTAAGTTTTAAATTTATTCCTATCATATAGTTTTTTTTATTAATCATTTAAGTAATTTTTGTCCATTTCATTAGAGAAGGAATGCTTTAATTCATAAGTTTAATTCATTAGACAATAGGAAAATATTTGATATTTTAAATCTTCAGTTTTAATGCTTTTTCTTATCTTTTTACAATATTTTGATATATAATCTATTATATTACAATGAAGTTACCTTAAACTTTATTATAATCTTTACTGTTATTAAATATTTGTGAAATTATTACAGTTTAAATCATACTCATGGATTCTGATTGCTAACACAGGACTGGAATTAATATGTATACAAATATATATCTATATAAAAATGAGGGTACAGTTTAAATATGTATGGAACTATTTCATAAAAAACCAGGCTAGCCATAAAAGTGTTTCTACACATCTAATAAAATCCAATTCTATATAGAAGCAGAAAAACACCATAGGAATTATAATTTCTTAGAATGATAAGAGGAACGCAAAGATATTCTTCAAAAATTTGGTTACATGTAAATGTTATTAATAGTATTATATTGAAATGTTTAATTTGGCATGTGCTCCTTTTAAATAGCTAAGATTAATGCATAGCTTTTTTACATAGATGTAATAAAATGGTAAATATTACCTTATCAATACTATTTCAATCTTAAGCTAGGCAGTCTCCAAAAACATAACTGTGAAAGAAGGTTTTAGTCCCACAACCAAGCATAATCTAAATGTACAGTTAGAGCTCTTGCTTTCACTTCAACAATTTATAGGTTTTAATCCCACCTTGTGCTTGGATATTGTTAGTGGCTTGGAATCCACTTAAAATTGTTAGCTGTATGAGATTTAGTTTTATCATGCATAAAAATGGAACTGTAATTGATTACTGTGTATAGCATTACATAAAATTTTATACCTTATCTGTTTAATTTCAAGATGTCAAATTGTTAATCTGGCAAGTTGAGTAATCAAATATGCTAATTTCTATTACTAAATTTTGCTGATTATATATTTTGATTATTATTATTCATATAAAAAATACAAGAGGCTCCCAAATTTTGTGAATTTTTGGGGATTTAATTGAATGTTAAGTTTTAAAATATTTAGAATTTATTCTCTAAAAAAATCATCACACATTCAGTTGTTATTAGTCATGACATAATTATAAATATAATTTTAGATTTTAATATAAATAATTATAAAGCTTTAATTTCTATGTATCATTTCATTATTGGGTCATTCATTGCATTATTCAAATTGATGTCTTGCAAACAAAAGCTCTTAGATAAAACAGTTAAGAATGGCATTCGTATTTACATAATTTAACTATTCTGATATTTAAAGTGAGTAATGCTTCAGTTTGTATTTTTAGATGAAAATATTTTTTTCATAAAAGAAAATTTTTCCTTAATTACAAATATTTTAACAATTCTAAAATTTATTTGCAAATAGTTTTAAAAATTTTATTTTAGAATTAAAAACTATTTAAAATTAAAGTATCTACTTAATTTTTAAGTGTAATTTTTACATTTTACTTTAACTAAAATTTTTATAATAGTTAAAAATTATTTTCAATTAAGTGTTAACAATTATAAACAAAAGTTATAGAATCACTTTTTTCTGAGAAAATGTAAATTTCCAAATTCCAATCGATTGTATGTAAGTATTTTATCGAAATTTATGTATTCTTTTTTTGTTTTGTGTAATGTTTAATGAGACAAAAAATAAATTCTATAGATTGTAAGCATGTTCACAATGGGAGGACATTTGTACTTAAAAATTATATTTTAGATTTTGCAGACAGGCCAGGAAATTAATGAGCTTGATCACAGTGGATTCAGTACACAAGCACCTACAATTTTTGCCGGCAATGTGGGCAACAATCGATTTATTGTTCAAGTATCTCAGATGGGCGTTCGTCTTTTGTTTGGATCACGTCAAGTACAGCATATTCCGTTGGATGTTGGGTCACCTATTGTGTGGGCTTCTGTATCTGATCCATACATTGTGATAATGAGTGCTGAAGGTGTAGTTGTTCAATTGATGTTAAGATCTGATGATTTTGGATCTGGTGCACGCTTAGCAGTTTCACGTCCCCAGCTTGCTCAAGTGGTAAATGCATTTTTATATAAATTAATGCTATATAATAAAATCTTAAACTTATTGTGTTAAAATTTTTTTTTAATAAAATGAATGTCTACAGAAATCCCGAGTTTGTACTCTTTGCGTTTATAAAGATGAAAATGGCATGTTCACCACAGCTTCTAAGACAGAGCCAGAAGAAAATATTTCTCAACCCAAGTATAATGTTCCTTCTGTTAACATTGATGATGTTATGAAAATTGATTCTGAGTAAGTAAATTTTTTTATTGTAGTAATTTATAAAAAGAGTAGTGACTAATGTAAATGTTGTTAGATTCTAATTTGCTTTTATGTTTTGTTATGCTTTAAGATTTATTTATTATTTTTTAACTCTATGCTTGACCTTGGCATGACTGCCATTAGTCTGAGACTGACAGCCCAATAGAGTTCTGAAAGACAAACAAATTTTTTTAACTGAGTTGACTGCTGCTACGTCACTAAATCCAGTACAAGTGATCTCCAAGCATGTCAAAGGCACTGCATAGTGGGCAAGTCAGGGTGTTTGCAAACCAAAACTGTGTAAATGTCTTAAAAGGCAGTCGTGTTCTGTTTGAATTCTAAAGTTGGCGACACCCAGCTCTGGGAAGGTCACGACGGATGGGATTTTCCATCAAATCACTCAAACTCATTCCCTCCACCAAATCCCTACAAACCCCTCTAAGATGCACTTTAAATCTACCATCGATGATTCGTTTAACACTGTAATAGTGCATGTGCATCAGGCTGTGGGAGGTTGGAGCCATTCTTGGCTAGGTTTTCAATTCACTTCCTATGATTTCACAGCGACTCAAAATCCACTGTAAGACAACATTTCGTCCCTTATTCATCAAAACATCAATTGCAAGTTGCAGCTAAGGATTGTTAAATGGCATGATGGAAGTGATAGCTTTTATAGTGGACTGTGAATCAACAAATATCACAATATTTAGATTATCACCCCTACCAATTTCAGTCAAAACCATTTGCACAGCAGTGACTTCTGCCTCATAGTTGGTGCAATTTGCACCAACAGCATTTATTCTTTTGTTGTAAGCTTTATTTTTTGTTTCATTTAAAGATTTTTAAAGCTAATTTGTCCTTATTTGTGCTTTGATATTTTGTATTTCAGCTTAAGGTTATGAAAATTAATTAAAAATATTTTGTGACTTAGCGCATTTCAACGTATGAAATATTTGCTAAGAGATTCAAAAATTAAAATTAGCAAAGCAAAAGCTACTTTTTACTACTATTCCTAAGATTTGCATGTATAAACTTGCAACTTTCATTGCTACATTATTATTTTATTTTATTGCGCTACATTATATTATATTCAGATTAAGTTTTATTCATTAATGATCTCACTTTGACTCTGTTAAAGCTTTTTAAAGCATTAAAATGTGCAAATTTTTTTTAAAAAAACATTTGAATTAACTTATAGTTTTATCATTTTTATTGTTAAATTGATTTATATATTTTTATTAGCCGACCAATGGCTGAGTGGTTAGCGTTCCTGACTCTTGAGCTGTGGGTCCCGGGTTCGAATCCCGGTTCGGGCATGGATGTTACTATTTCTCTGTGTTTCTCTGTCCTTTCTTGTGTGTTGATGTATGAATGTGGCCCACCCTATAAACGGGTCTGTGGTGGTATGACGCGGGTAATGCTACTCGCCTCCGTGACTTGGTTCACAGGTGCCTGTTGGGTAACGACAAATGTGTAGCAGTTTCCAGCCTTGTTGTGGTGAAGGGTTAGTCACCCAAGTGCCCGCCGTTATTAAAAAAATTATTTTTTTATTATATTTTATTTAAAAATATAAATAAACTATTCACGTTCTTGAATGCAATATACATATTTATTAATTTAATGTATATTTTTTCAGTTTTTTTTCCCTCTCATTTTATTAAGACGTCTATATTTGATTATTTCCTGAGCTTCAAGCAAAGAATTTTAGTTATAATAATTTGACTTTAGAGCAAAATAAAAATTATTAAAAAAAAAAACTTAACCAAATATTTCATTTTTATTCTAAATTTTTTATATTTTGCACACAGTTAAAAAATTTATTTACTTTTTGCAATCATTTTTTCATTAATAACTAACTATTAATTTTTTGAAGTTCCAAATTAGAGCCTGTAGATACAATGTCTTCTATTAGTGACTGGTTTAAAATCTTTGAGAAGCCAGTAATTCAATCCATTCTACTTCTTAGTTTTATTCTGTTGATGTAAAATATCTATTCTGAGCAAAAAATTAGTTAATCAATTCTTTGAACTATTAAGAGTATATTCATTGAATATTTCTATTATATTATTCCATTATATTAAATTTTTTTTTGATAAGTAATACATATATATTTACATATATATTTTTAATATAAAGTAATATATATATATTTTTTTAATTTCATGATTTGAAGTGTGTTTTTTAAGCTTTTTATTGTATAGTTTATTAATTTTCTATAGTGTCAAAAAAGTTGATAATACTTTTTCTGCAGCGTTATTGCTGTATTTATATTAATTAAGTGGTATAAAAAATTCCTTTTCTTAATATTTTTAAGATGGATCAAAGCAAAGGAAAAAATAATTGACTATTGTTTAAATTGTGCATTGGGAAATAGCAACAATCCTTTAAGGTTTTAACTAAAATAATGAAGGTTGTTCTTAAATATGTTACATATATGTCATTTTTATTAATTGTTGATTTTATTCATCATAATTTAACTCATTTTTTAGAAGAATTTTGAATATCCATCCTATGGACATTTTTTAATGACAGGGCTATAAATGAAATTCACTTTAATATATTTTGATATTTATATTTACTATTGAATATAGACTAATAAATGTAAAACAATTTTTAAATAAATTGATTTTTTAAATTTTAAGTGCTGTTGATGATGAAGATGCTCTACTCTATGGAGAGTCTGCTGTTAAAAGTGAAAAACCAATTGAAGAAATAAAAATTCCACCAAAGAAAACAAGACCAAAAATTGAATTAAAATCAGTGAAACCAACTTATTGGTTATTTATCGTTAGAGAAAATGGGGTACTAGAAGTGAGTATAAAAAATAAGTAAAAATTTATTTTTTATACTTTTTTATTTTTTATACTTATTTATTTTTTATACTATCTATTATTGAATAAATAGGTTAATAGAAATTAAATAAAAATTACTAATTGCAAAAGTAATATTATTTTCCAATAATTTCAACTCATTATATGTATGCAAAATAATTTCTGATTTTATTTCTTCTCCTTTGTGTTAGTGTTTTAATTTTTCATTCTGAATGATAAACTTAATGTTTTGTATTAATTAATTTATATTAAATTCTCAGAGGGGATTTAATATTTTTGTTATATTTGTGTACTACAATATTTATTTAATCTACTTTGTTAATATAGCATTTTAATTGTATTAATTACAGTATAGAATGTTAAGTGTCAGAAATGAGTTACTTTCAACTTTATAAATTATAGTTTTATAATTATTTATAGTGTAGTAAATTTATTTAGTAAATTTATTCTATAATATTTATTCATTCTTCTAGTAAATTTATTGTTTTTGCTAGGTAAACTTTATTTATAGCCCCAGTTGTTTTTTGAAATTCAAGTTAATTGAGCTTATGTAGCAAAATTGTGAAATATCAGGATTAAAAATTAAAATTGTTATTAGAAATATATTTATGTTTTGATTTCAGATCATGCAAGATATTGTCTTCAGTTTTAAGTTGTAATTTGAAAAACATATTAAATTGTTTATAATTTTTTATTAGAAGTTATTTAATATGAATATGTAATTTCAATGTTTGAATAATTTTTTTTAAGTAAATCGATACATTGATTTTTTATTTTATTATTTTTTTTTTTTAGGTTTACAGTTTACCAAATTATAAACTTTGTTACTTGGTAAAAAATTTTCCGATGGGTCAAAAATATTTAGTTGATAGTGGTCAAGCATCTTCTGCTATTTCTAGGTACATTTTTTATTATATTTTTTAATCTATTTGCAATTTTTATATTGTAGTTATAAACATGTTTGTAATAAAAATATCGAATATTTATTAGAAACATTTACTAATTTCTGATTGTTTATGAAAATACTAATCATTTTTATGAAATCTTAAAAATTATTTAAAAAATGTTTAATTTTCTGAACCTACAAGTAACTATGTATATATAAAATAATAAAAAATGTCTTAACTATAATATTTATTCTGATGCTTTAAAAATGAATAATATTTCACAAATTTTTTTAAGAAAATATTTTTCTGAATTATGTTATTAATTGTTTAATTTCTTATCATAATTACATATTTTAAAATATCATTATCCATTTGAAGATTTGAATCATAAAGCATTTTTGATAAAGCTATTTTCTTGCATTTAATTCATTGTCTAGAAGACAGTTAAATCTTTGTTTCACATGTTATTTAAAGAACATTAAATTAAAAATAAAATCAAAAATTATCAAAAAAAATCTAAATTTTTTCAAAAGTTAGTTTTTTTAAATTAATATTTAATTATGAAATTAATTTTAAAATAAAAATTAAATTATGAGAGTGTGGGAAAACAAGTTTATTGATTTTTTCCTGCTTAAAAATAACAGACAAAAGTAACTTATTTTTGCATACCTGTTAGCTTTCTTTTTTCAATATAAAAAAATAAAATCACTCTCTGCTTTTATTACAGAAATAAATGACAAAACTTTTTAAATTAGCTTTTAACACTCTTAACAGAATCTATATTTTGCTGTAAATAGAAACTGGTTTTGCGTATTTTTGCATATAAAATATTAATTTCTTACGTTTAAATTATTTTTTTATATATTATTTAATATTTCTTGTTTCAATTATTGAATTAAGCATTCAATAATATATGAAATTTTTGTAAAATTAAATTTTAACATTATTTTTTATATGATTCATATTTATTAACATTATATACCTTTTAATTTAGTATGACAGCTGATAAAACTACTGAGAAACAACATGAAGCATTGCCAGTCATCCATGAAATTTTGGTTGTCGGTTTAGGCGTTAGATCTTCAAGACCAATGCTTTTGGTAAAAAGTTTTTATTTTATAACATTTATATTTTTAGGATTGAAGTATTTTCGAATAATTTTACAATTTTTTGTATCATAGGCTCGAGCTGATGAAGATTTGTTGATTTATGAAGCATTTCCATTTTATGAAACTCAAATTGACAATCATTTAAAATTAAGGTTTAGAAAGGTAATTATTATTAGCATTTATTTTCTTTAAATTTTTGTATGATAAAATTGCCAGTGGGTTTTAATAGTGTATCTTCTCTAACATTGTGAAAATAAAAAATTAAATGTTTGATCTTAAAATTAATTCTTTATTAAAAATCTGAATACTGCTCAATATTTAGACAAACTCAAATTCTGAATTGAATACAATTCATTTGCAATCTTTAATAATTCTATTTTGTTGTGGATATCTGTTTAAGTTATTAATATTGAAACCTATATAATTATAATTCAATATACATTTCCAAAATGCTATTCTCACATAAAATGCTGATTTTTATGAACTCATAGAAACTATTAAAATAGTTTTCAAAATCGCTAGTGCATAAAATAGAAAAATAAATGACTCTAATTTTTAAAACCTGCTCTCTCTGTAGAAATAAAGTGTTATTACAAAAGATTATTTAACATGCAATTATATATTCTTTGATATTCTTTTTATACAAATAAAATCACAATGTTGGTATTGTGCAATGCAGTGCTATATTTTAATTATTAAATACAAATTACTTTTACAAATACTTTGTAGCTGAAATTTTACATGCTAATGTAAATTTTAGTTGTGTGTTTCAGTTAGTTTAAAAAATGCATTATTTTTAAAAGTATGAATGCATTCTTTAATCTTTTTACTGAATTATATTCAAACCTTTTATTTTTTAGCTTAATCATAATATTATCACTCGTGAAAGAAGATTATTTAAAAATAAGAAAACTGAAGATGAAGAACAAACTACATCATGTAATAAGCGCTGGTTACGTTATTTTGTAGACATATCTGGTTATAGTGGAGTAAGTTGCAAAGTTAAAATTTTACACTCTGTCATTGATTGAAATTATTATTAATTAACATTTTTAATTATTCTATTTTGCTAACTTTACCTAATTAATCAACAATGTCATTAAATAATGTAATTATTTGGTACATTTTTTTATGTTAAAACATAATTAATTATATTAAAAACAGAAGATTTAACTCATGTACAAACTATAATTTCACACAAAGCTTCCAATATTGAATTTGTGTGATTGGGATACAAGAAAATATCCCAATATCCTGCCATACCTATAAAACAATTTTTTTATGTGAATAAATAATGCAATTTATACAGAAATATTTTGTGTTAAAATATATTAAAAACAGGAATCTGTAAACTTATGTACAAACTCTAATATAAGTGCACACACAAAGCTTCCGAAGTTAACCCTATATGATAAGCATCCAGTAAAGCATTGCAACTCCCTGCTATGCATATATGTTTATTCACAGTTTGGGATCTGGTGTTATCCTTCTAATAAGTGACTTTAGATATTCCTTCTTAACTGTATTGTTAGTGGAAGGAGCACATTATCCAAATATTATTTATATTGGTCATATTCTTAGCAATGTGAACTGTTGATATCTGAAGTTGTATGTAATCTTACCTGAAACAATGATGTCAAATTGATGTTTGATATGGTTCATCATAATTGCGACTTTATTGACTCTATTGTGTAGTGAGTTTCTCTATTTAAGAAAAAGGGGGACTAAAAGCATTGTATCTTATTACTCTGAAATTTATGGGATTGTACTCAATGTAATTACAAGCTAAGGTGCCTGTGCCGTTGATTCAACTGCAATCTTCTTAATGGACACCATAAATTTAGGTTCTAGCCCTATGATTGATGTTCGTAATTGATATGTGAACAGGAAAGGTATTCTGTACCTACTGAAAAATATTGACAGAAATATTCTGTAAGATTGTTAACTCAAATTTGAGTATGTGTCAATATGCATATCCTTATTTCACCCTGACAGACTGCCTGCCATACCAACACATTATTTCTCTGATTATCCATTCATAATGTCAGTTTCACTGTGTGTGTGCATGTGTGATATATATATATATATATATATATATATATATATATATATATATATATATATATATATATATATATATATATAAATATATATATATTATTTATAATTATATATATATATACACACACACAATTGTTTAAAATAATATATATAAATAATTTCTGTAGAGTTGTATGGAATAATTTATTATTATATTACTTTACACAATGACTTATTATCTTGGAATGTTATAGAAATTTATCAGGCAAAATACAAGTAAAAATAAATAGAAAGTTTTGTAATATTCTCTTAATAAACTTAAACATTGCATTAACTTTGAATTTATTTATAAAATAGACATTAATATTTTTTATTTTAAATATTAATTGTAATTAGTATCAAATTGTGTTGATATATTATTTCCCTTAATTTAAAATATATGTACATATGTATCCAAACACAAAATTTTTCAGAAAATGTCATGTGAATGAAATATTCTTTTTTGGTAACCAATGAAAAAGTATATGAATTTTAAAATCAACATTTTATATTTATTTATTTTACCGAATTCTGCACTCCTTATAATATATATAACTATATTTGGACAATTTATGGATAGTTTTATGTAATCTACAACTATGCAATATAGGTAGAAATATTACAATAAATAAATTTTTAAATAAATAAATTTTATAAATAAAATAAAATAAATTTTTATTTAATGCTCTCTGTATATCCTAATTATGTTGTTAATATATAGGTATTTGTTTGTGGTAATACTCCATACTGGCTATTTTTAACTGTGCATGGTGAATTGCGAATGCACCCAATGACTGTTGATGGAACTGTTACATGTTTTGCTCCATTCCATAATGTAAACTGTCCAAAAGGATTTCTGTATTTTAACAAACAGGTATATTTTTACTCTAAACTTTTAATTGAATGCAAAGTAGAATCAGTATTGTATGATTGTTTTATATATTTTATTATAAAACATGTCCTTAATTTGTTTTTGCATGTAATGGATATGTTTATATTCCAAATCACAATAAATAAGCATAGCTTAAAAAATTTTCTTATCTTTAAAATATTAATAGATATTCTATTTTCCTCTTTTAAAGAAACCTTTTCTTTCTCACTTATGTAAGTGATTAGCACTATATGCTATATTTTGATTCTGTTAACATAAAAAAAAAACATTTTTTTTATAACTCCATGTAAAATTATCTGAGAGACATAAATTTAAAAATGAAAGATAATGTAATGATAATGAAAGCATAGTTGTGCAAAAAATGAATTTAATGGAAATAGTATGGAATCAAAAAAAAAAAGTTTTTTTATCTAACTCATAACACCATAACAAATGATTGTCTGTCCAAGAGAAAAGAACAACAAGCAGATATATCTTAGTGTAGGATATACCCCCTTAAAGCAATACTTATTTTGCACTGTCTCTACATATTCAGCACCTTCTTGTTCAATAGTTCTTAAGGTAAGCGTGCTAATTCCTCAATCACATCATGTATTTCAATTGTTGGTTGTTCCTCAGAGGTTGTAAAGGTGTTGCAAGGCATATCCCTGAAGTATTCTAAACATGAGCTATGGGATTTGAATCAAGAGAGTATGCTGATTAATTCATTTAAGTGATATCTTCCCTTTCCCATAGATGCTGAACAGCAAGAGTCCATTGTGACATCCCAATATTATACATAAGAACGAAGTCTGCACCAATAGCACCCAGAACAGAGGCATCTAGAGAAAAATCATCTTCTTACAACTGCAATCTCTAATTGCAGAACTTCTCCAAAATATGGTGCTCAGTCCACTCATTCAACATAATGCTACCTCAGACTACTACTCCAGGACCACTATGATGGTCTCTTTCAATGATGTTACTGGAATAAAGTCTCTTTACAAATCAACTGGCATTAAGAGTTGTGGCACTGAAGCCATTCTCATCCATAAAAAGGGCACAACTCCATTTAAGAGATGGTCCAGTTTTTGTGCTCCTTGCACCACTGTAAATGATGGCACTAGTGGCTTCAAAGGGATGCAGCATTCAGAAAGTTGGACGACTAGGTCACCTTTGTGAAGGTATCTGAACACAGTGAATTCTGAACAAATAATGACAATTTTGTTGATACCAAGCTCTTCAGCTTTAATAATCACATTATGCACCTCTTCCAGCTTTCTGATCATTTTCCCAGATGTGAAGATTTCTTCTAGCCATATTTCAAGAAAAAATTCGCTTTTAACAAATGTCTTTAATTTTGCCACTGTCCCATCTCTTACTGTAGACTTGAATTGTCCTTTATACTGAAATGTGTGCTTGTTGTACTGATCACAAGAACTCCTTTTCTTCAATTTTATGCCTATCTACTTATAATTTATTTTGTTGGTTAAATTTTTCACACCATTGTATACTATCAAAATTTAAATTTGGTTAAAAAAAAATTCTTTCAAATTTTTATGTTAAAATATAATATTCTAGAAATACATATATTTACATTCTGTTGACATATTTTAAATAATATAATATATATTTATAAAAGTTGTAAAACAAGATACTAAAAATTAATTTCACTCTGTAATTATTCTAATTTTTCAAGTTCTATTAAAATATTTACAAAAATGTTTAAGAAAACATTTTTAGAAAAAGTAGGAATTGTCCATATTTTTTAATTATTCTACTAAAGTATAATTAGGTTTAACTTCTAAAAGTAAATGGAGATAAAAAGATTATCTAAAAATATTAAAACTATATTACCTGATTTTTTTGATATAATAAGAAATTATTTCATAAAATTTGCATTAGTATTGTTTATAAATAAAGCAATATTTTTTTCAATTAAATTTTGTTAACTTAGACTTTAAGTTTTGTTCATTCTTTATTGTTTATATAATAAATAAACAAACAATTCTTTGCTTAAGTGACTACCAGAATTTTCATAAATTTTTTTAATAGCAAATAACAAAATATTGCATAAATTTTGTTGTGATATTGAATATAATAAAGATATTGAATTACTATATTTATATTACATTTACTTATAACATTTCTTGTGTTTTTGGAAAAGCAGTGCTGTAATACCAAAACTGTAATAATTAGTTTTATTTATTAAAAATTCATAAAACTCTCAATTTAATATCCTTAATATATGTATCTTGGTAATTTTCATATTCTTATATATTGTCAAATTAACTACTGAAAATTACTATTCTGAAAACACAAGTAATTTAAATGTGAATTGTCATATTTTGTTGGGAAAATAAAAGAATACTATACAAAAGTTTTACTGCTAATATAATTAGACTTACATTAAAAAATTAAATTTTTTAAGTATTTATTAAGTGTAAACTATATTTAAAAACTTATAATGCTTTTATTAGACAAAGAGAAATGATAATTGAAATCAAAATTCCTTTTACTGTAATATTATTATTATTTTTATTTATATATTATACAATAATAGTAGTAATTTAATATCAATTCTGGGAAAAACAATATTTTTAATAATTGTTATCTGAATTGAGGCTTCAGATATTATTATGTAATAATATTTGAAGCTATGCATTTTAATTTTAAGGAGTCAGTTGCTTTAGGTTATTATTATATATGTTATATTTTCTTGCTATCCAAAATGATTGTCATAATTACTTTAATTTTTGCATTTTATGAATTTGTTCTCAGGGTGAACTGCGTATATGTGTATTACCCACTCATTTAAATTATGATGCCCCGTGGCCTGTTCGGAAAGTACCTTTGCGTTGCACTCCACATTTCATCAATTATCACCCAGAAACAAAGACTTATTGTGTTGTGACAAGCAACATGGAAATCTGCTCCAGACTGGTGCGCTTTAATGGAGATGAAAAGGAATACGAAGCAATTGAAAGAAGTATGGAAAAGAGATTCATTTGTTATTAAGCTCATTATATCATAGATTTAAAAAAAAATTTCAATTACAGTCAATTACTAATATTTGTATTAAAAAATCCTGTGTATTTAAAGTATGCATAAAAACTATAGTACAATGCAAAATATTTTATTATGTTAGAATAACATTTTAATACTTTCATATGTGTTAAGATTTTTTAATCATTAATCCTTAGAGTTTAGCATTTTAGGTTGAAAATTGAAAATACTAAATAGGTTGAAAGTGATTTTCATTAGATCCAATTAATATTGCTCTAAAATGTTGTTAATTATTTAGCTTATGTCATGATTTTGCATATCTAAAAAATCAATTTGTATGCAACAGTATGTTAATAAAATAATTTTTATAAAGAAATATTATTGCATTAATTAAATTGAATTTTAAATATAAATAACATTAGATTATTTATTGTTAATTCTTAAATATTTTATTCTAGCTGATGAGAGATACATATACCCAGTGACTGAGAGATTCAGCTTACAGTTATTTTCACCAGTTAGTTGGGAAATGATTCCAAATACTTTAATGGAATTAGAAGAATGGGAGCATATCACTTGTGTAAAAAATGTACTGTTAGTTTCTGAAGGTACACGCAGTGGATTAAAAGGTTATTTAGCTATGGGTACAAGTTACAATTATGGTGAAGATGTTACTAGTAGAGGACGGGTATTTATATTTAAGTTTCCTATTTATTTTTCCATTACTTATTTTAAATGATTAATATGTTTAAGTAGCTATTGTGACTAATTTGTGTAGTAAAAAGTTTTTAGTAGTATTAATTTTCTTTATAATTAACCAAAAATTATTAAAGTCCATGTTTCCATTTTAGATTAGATTGTAAAGTTACACAACTAAAACATTTTACACTTATTTATTTTAAATTTTACTTAAAAAGGAATTCATTATTTATTTAATATTTTTTTATCTTCTTGCCTAAAATTGTATTAAATAGAGGAAAAAGGCATCAACATTTAACATACTATATTTTCATTCAAAATGTTTGGAGTTATATTAAACTAAAATTTTCCAACTGTTTTTAAGCATATTTTTTTAATAATTCTTAAAAAGTTTTTTCTTTTCCTTTAATTATTAGAAATCTGTCAATTTTAATAAATTGAGCAAAAAAGCCAGTTTTATGCTGTTTTTTATACTATGTTGTGTACATTTTCTTCAAATAAAATAATTTTTAAAATTTAAAATAAATATTTAAGTGTGTTAAATTTATGAAGTTCATTTAATATAGCATTGGAAGAAAGAAAATCACAGGAAACTCTAGTTCTGTATATTTTTCTTAGAATTTATAGGAAAAGAATTTTTTCCAAGTCAACAAATTTCTTTAAATTTGTTACAAAGTTAAATCATCTCTATACCCATTTACTTTATTTCCATTAGCAACATTCAGTTAAATTTATTAAAATCTATAATGCAAATAAGTTTAATAAAGATTTATTTTGACTTTATTCTTATTTTTAAAAAATAAATAAATGCACTATTGTTATCTAAGAAAAATGTCTTATTTTATGCTGATAATAAATGTTTATAAAATGATTAAACAATGAATATTTATTAGATAGATTCTGTCTGAAAGTAATGACAAAATAAAAAAGAAAAGTTTAGAGAAAGCCTATTTAAATTCATTGACAAAAAGTTATTCCAAACTTCAAAATTGTGGGAATTTTGTTCTCAATAATTTCAATGTAAATAAAAATTTCAACTATATTAAAATTTAAATTAAACATGTGAGATAAAAATGATATAAATTTAATTTTAAAATCTGCTTTGTGGCGAATGGAGAAAAAAGATAATGTTTGCATCATTTCTGCTAATATCTGTATTTTTCTCTTCTACATTTTTTAAAATAGTCTTTATTTTACTAATATATTCTATACTTGATTTTTTTTCTTCAACATCTAATATCTAATAGAAATTTTACTGTGGTAAATATTTTTAATTAAAATTGTCTTGAAGTAAAAAAATGTTGAAATCAAAAAATAACAGTGAAAGCTACTGGTAATGGCATTTTTATGATAAGAAAGCAATACTATTGATCTTCAAATCTATCAAACACCATCTTATTCTATATTAATATTAAAAACTGTATGAATCTGTACAATTGCTTATATAATCTCAAATGATCTTATCACAATATGCTGAATAGGTAAGATGAGACAATTGTTCTAAACAGTAGTTTGATTGACATGCTTACAAGACTAAGGGATAATTATTTTTGCTGTTATATTAGTAACTATGCACATTTATGAAAATTTCAGAAATGATTTATGAATTTTTAAAGTTTTAATTTTGCTAAACAGGATACAAAAATTCTTAGTCTCTCTGATTTATCAAATTCTAAATATTTTTCAACAGATAGAATAAGATTGAACAAATTTAAAAAAGTTACCAAACATTTCTAGATTTTGAAATATCAAATATCAATTGTACTGTAACTATTTAAATATTCTCACCAGGCTGAATAAGAAATAAATTGGATTGATCTTATTTTAGAGGCAAAGTAAATATCATGTATAATATTTAAAAATATATTAGGAAAGTAAAATAATTATGCACCATATATTTTTCATTTTGTATATCTGAATTTTTTCTTTGAAGCTTATGCACTCTAATAGTTGCATTTCAGTTTTTGCTGTAAGAAATTCTCCAAATGAATATTATGGAAAAAATTTACAGGTCACATTTGACAGTATAAAATAGGCGAATTAAATTTTGAAGAAATTATTATGCAGAAACAATTTAATAAGATTATAATATAATTTATATTTAGCGAAAAAACTTTTAATTAAAAAATTGTCTTATTATTCCAATTACTAACCCAATTATTGAGTAAAATTGCACTGTCTATTTAATTATAGATCAGTAAAAAAGTATTAAATGCAAAAACTTTTTATTCAGGTATGAAATGACTGAATTTTACATAAAATCCTATTTAATTGTATCACAAAAAGAAAAATATTTATAAGCTGTTTTAAATGCTTATTCATTCATTTAAAATAAGAACTGTAATTGCTTTATTGATAGGAACATATTTGATTATTCTCTGATGCTTTTCATCATTTATAAAACTCAAATTGTGACATTGTGTCTTTTTCCAAGAGATTATTTTTACTGTTACTTATTTTCAAACAGCTAAAATTAATTTCAAAGGTCTGTCTTATAAACTTTGGAAATTAGTGAACATGATTTTTTTTATAACATATACATTAAATTTAAATCAACACATTTTACTTTTTTTACTGTCATGACTAATTTTTGTATAAATATAAGAAATTAGTATCAATTTTTTTTATCAAATTATTGATTTAAGTAATATTCATAGGAAAGATTAATTTGGTGTCATCTAAATTAATTTTTTATTCTGAAATATTAATGATCTGATAGAATGTAATTAAATATTACATTTTAAAATTATTTCATGATTTTCAATTTATTGCAATTAATGTTCAAAAATTTTATGAGTAAGAAAAAGAGTATCTAGATTTATAACCATCTCATTTTATTTTATACTATATAATAAAATAAAATTGCTCTGATTTATGGGATGTTGTAATAGTGTTATTAACCCTATTATATTGTAATAGTGTCAATATATTCATGATACTTGTAATGGCTAATAAATATAAGTATATATTTATTAGCTTGCTAAAAGCTTGCAGAAAATAATCACACTAATGTATTTTAATATAATTCTTAAAAGCACACTATTACATTTTAATGTAATTCTAATGAAACATTTGCCCTTCAAATTTTTTTAGAGTGAAAAACGTTTTAGTGTAAAATATAGTGAAAATATTTTTACAGTGTATTTTTTTAAGCATGCAAACAATATTTTTTCTTATGTTGTATTGTGGCTTATCCTCTTTAAAGATCTGACATTTGTTAGATCAACTCCAATAAATTTTTGACAGTCAGAAAGTTGAGGACTAGCAGGAGATCTGAGGATAAATCCTGCCGGAAAAGTCCGATGCAATCCAGAATTTGTTTCGGTGAGGCTGGATGGTCACAATAGTCTTTACATGTGAGATAATCTCCCTCAAGTCCTGCACATCACCTCAAAGTGGGCGAGAAAGTGTACCTGGGCGGAACGTGGGAAATACGTCAGAAGCTGCACACTACCTCCTCCATTTGATTTTGTTGACTAATGAAAATTAGAATGCATTTTTTTTCTTATAATTATAGTTTAAAAGACAAATAACTTAACATGTATTTATCTTATGTTTTTCAGAACATAACTTTTATGACATCTATTTCAGATATTTATTCTTGATATCATTGAAGTTGTTCCAGAGCCTGGTCAACCTTTAACAAAAAATAAAATAAAGGTAACTAATTTTATTAAAATAAGGCTATCATTCTAAAAATTCATTATTAGTTAAGTATTTTTATTATTCCATTCATGTTACTTGTAATGGAGTAACAAATATATTCTATTTTTGTTTATAGAATGCATTTTATTATTCCATTTATATAGATAAATTGTTTTGAAAAGTTTTCTTGGAAATAAATGCTATTCAAATTTAAGTCTTAATCCAAGTAATTAAAAATTTTCCATTTCTTTTTGTTTTAAAAATATCGTTATATTCCTATTAAGTATACATGATTTTTATTTGCAAGTTTGCATTTAAGGAATTTTTTATCATGAATATTTGTTTAAGGATTTAAATCATATGTTATAAAAATATGCAATACAACCAGATTTTATTTTGATATTTTTTCAATGTTTTAAGTCTATTAAAGTATAAAGTATATATTTTGAACTAGTAATAAAAATGTGTCTTCATTTTGGGCAAGGTAGACTCAACCTTTCATGCCTTAAGTGGGTCGATGAACTGAATACCATGCATGCTTGGGAATTGCAAGATATTTTTTCATTAGGCTAATCACTGAACAACAACAACTTAACTTGGATATATACTTCGCAGCCCAGCGGTCTTTGATCAGGAAAATAAACATGGGCACTGTAAACCTTGCCCACATGGACTGCTGTGACACTGATTTAATAAAAACTTACTAAAATGCCACTTGAATTTACAATTTAGAAAATACTAGAAAATGTTTTAATTGTTAATGTAATTATTTAAAATGTTTATTACATATTTATACAATTGTTTCATTTATTTTATTGAAACAAATAAAAAAGAAATTTTATTCTTCTAGAAATTAAATAGTTTCTTAATGTTAGATATTTGAATGCTTTGTGCCAGTTTTTTTGTTCTTAAATGTTTAACTGTTTAATGTTTTTACATGTTCTTAGTAATGAATGTGAAATGTTGGTTTGTTTTTTGCCTATAATTAATATTTCTCTGTAGATTGTGTATTCTAAAGAACAAAAAGGACCAGTTACTGCATTATGTCAAGTATCGGGATTTCTTTTGAGTGCTATTGGTCAAAAGGTAACTATTATTTTTTTTTTTTTTTTTTTTGAAAAAAATGTTTTATTTGACATATAGAGTGTACAGTAAAGTTTAAAAATTATAGAACAAATAAGCATAAAAATCTTAATTATTTGTTAATATTTTTGTATGAAACAATCTTATATGTGAATGAAACTTGATGAAGATCAGTAATGTAAATATTTCATTATCTTATTCTATTTTACTATAAATAGTAAAATAGAATGGATAATGAAATATTAATAATATAATAATTTTATAAAACTCCAACTACATGCTAAAAAATTAGCATTATATAAGGTATATGCACTTTCATAAATAATAATAATATGATCAATAGATATTTATTTTTTATAAGACTATCCATTAAAAATAAATATTTACATTTAAATTATATTTTTTCATATTTATATCACAAAATTATTCATTAGAAAGAAACTTTTCCCTAAACTAATTTTAATTTCAATAAATATAAAAGGAGATTTATACCTGAACGATTTTTCAAATGATTTCTTTTATTCAGATTTAAAAAATTGGCACTTTTTTAAAAGCAATTGACTCTTAATAATGCAAGTATATAAATGTTTCTTATTTTTATTTATACTAAAAGAATATCATTATAATATTAAACTTTAATCATTAAGAGCACTAATATAACCCTAGTATTAAATACTACACTAAAAATTATTTTAAATGTATCTTTTTTTCTTAATGTTAGGTACTTGGAAAAAGAAATGTGATAAATTTATTTCGAAAAATATAGCTTAAATATATGTAGAAAGGAAAAATACATTTTCCTGAAATTTACAAAATTTGTTTTTGATATTTAATCTGTACTAATCAATGTAATTGACATTAAATTTCATCTTTTAAAAAAGAATTTTCATTAGCACAAAATTCATAAGGGTTCTATATAATATAGAATAAACTAGTTATGTAACTTTTTCTTGTAAAAGTTTGTACTTTTTTTATAGGTAGTTGATTTTAATTACAAAATAATAAAATTAAATTAGTACCTAGAAAACTTTAGTTTTGCCTCTTGTAAATGATTTCTATCTCAGTGTTAAGGATGTTCATCTTTTGAATGTGAATATGGTCCATTATCTATGAAAATAACCTTCCTTAATGTTACCTTCAATTTATATATATTGAAGTCTTGATATTTTATATGTTTATGAATTCTTCAATTTTATAATGAGAACGTTTATTTTTACTATTTTTTACACAGTAATATAAAAGTTAAAGAATAATTTAATAATGTAATTTTAATATGTATATATTTTTTTAATTTTTCAGATCTACATATGGCAATTGAAAGATAACGATTTAATTGGTGTTGCCTTCATTGATACTCAGTGTTACATACATACAGCGATTTCTTTGAAAAATTTAATTATTGTAGCAGATGTATATAAATCAATTTCCTTATTGCGCTACCAAGAAAAAAGTCGCACATTATCTCTTGTTAGTAGGGTAAGTAATTCTTGTGATGCTAAATAATTTTGATGAGAAAATTTTTAAATTAGTTGTAATATGTTAAGAATATTAATTATTTTTTCTAATTGTAACTATTTTTACTCATCAAAAGTATACATTATTATTTTCAAATACTACAGCTAAGTTCTTTAAATTTAAATTTCATCCTCTCCCAGCATAGGTTAAGCATAATTTAAGTTCAATAAAAAAATTTTCTTATTTTTGTATTTAATTTGTCATTTTTTGTTTATATAAAATAGACATAAGCATAGACGTTCAGAAATGATATGAATTGTGCTAGGACAATTTTTAACTTTTAAAAGTGTACATTATCCTCTTTTATCATTTAAATTTTATTCCTTCTGGCATAATACTTTTGTAAATATAAATCAGTCTTACAATCCTATCATAGAATATCTGTAGCTTTATTTAATAATTGTTTTAGAAAGATATAATAAAGGCTAAAAATGAAACATTCATATTAACAGTACATAAAATATTTTGTTTTAAATATTTTACTTCATAAATATTTTTTTAAATAAAACTTATATTTTAGGATGTGAAGCCCTTAGAAGTTTACAGTGTTGAATTTCTTATTGATAATTCCCAAGTTGGATTCTTAGGTAAATTATCATATATCAATTATTGTATATTTTGCTATAACACTATCTTAAATTTATAAATTTTATTGGGAAAAAATTGAGAAAAAAGCATTTTTCTTATTTTTATTCCAGTTTCTGATGTTGAAAAAAATTTGATCTTATTCATGTACTGCCCAGAAGCAAGGGAGAGCTTTGGAGGATCGAAACTTATTCGAAAAGCGGATATACATATTGGTTATCATATTAATACTTTTTTCCGCATTCGATGCCGCATTGGTGAATTAGCAAGCTATGATAAAAGACAAGCAAGTCTCCTTGAGAAACGACAAGTTACCATGTTTGGTAACTACCTAAAATTGTTTCTTGCTTTTAAATACATAGCTTTCTAGCATATTATATGAAATTAATTATATTTAATATTTTCAGCATCATTAGATGGTGGTTTAGGCTATATTTTACCAATTCCAGAAAAAACGTATAGAAGATTGCTTATGTTGCAGAATGTTTTAGTTACTCATATTCCACATACATGTGGTCTAAATCCTAAAGGATTTAGGTAAGCTCTTTTTTATTTTATTCATAATTTACATTTTCTAAAAAAGAAATTGCTTATTTTGCAAATAAAAGGTAGTAAAACATATATGAAATGGTAGCAATTTAAGTAAACTATACCAATATTTCCTATGTTTATCAGCGTATTTAGTTTCAAATAGAGCATGTTTTGAAAATTATTCTTTGATAAACATTTCTTATTCTCAATAATTCAGACAAAAAAAATTTTCTCAAATAAATTGGAAATGAATCATATCTTGTAACCACTGGTTTCCTGTAAAATTGTTAGATTAAAAGTTATTGCTTGCCTTGATCAGATCTTAAACTTTATGTCATAATTCATTATTTTTGTTACTATGAAATAATTTCTAATTATTTTGTTTTTGATTGAAATAAACGTTTTGCTAATATTCCTTAATTTTATTATTGTATTGATGATTTTTGTTAAAATATTTCAACACTAATTCTTAAAAATAGACTAATTTTTAATGTCTAAAAATTTTCGATAAAAATCAGGAAAATTTACAAGAAAAATGTTATTAATGTAAAATAATTTGATCGTACATTTTAATTTTAGTAAAAATCCTCAATTTAGGACAAATTTTTTAAATTAAGACAAAAAGTTAACTATAACAGTTTGATGTATTCATCATTTCATTCAGTTTTACAAATTTAATGCCGAATATCTATGTAAATGCTTTTAATATTTAATTAATACCTATGTAAATAATTTTTTAATGCTTTAAATATTGAAAACATTTTAATGTGAACTAGATTTAAATTATAGTATTTTTTTTCTAATTGGAGTTGATTTATTTTTATTCATGCTTTTGTAAATATTATATCAATAATAGCAGCAAATATTTCTTTTTCTTTAAATTTTAAATCTGGTCCATGATTTCGAACTAAAAAATTCAAAACATATATTACATGAAAATTATAACTTCTACCTGTTTTATCATTCTTTAAATGATAAATTTAAATGATGAAATTATATATTAAAATTTTAAAATACCATCTTTGCTTTATAGAATGTATAAAAGTCAAAGGAAAATTCTTCAGAATCCTAGTAAAAATATTTTGGATGGTGATTTACTTTCTATGTTTCTCAACTTATCAATTCTGGAGAAAACAGAAGTTGCAAAGAGAATTGGTACTTCATCAGATCAGGTTAGTAATTGATTAATATTCTTTAAAAATGCAAAATTACCATCTGCTTCAGATGAAGTAAATATAATGAAACTAAGATTTTCGCTATTGAGATATTAATATATATACAAATAAGAAATTGTGTCCATTTGTATTTATGTAAAAATTAATTAAAAAACTTTTAGATAATTAAATTTTATAATGTAAACTGGAATAAAGAACACAATTTTAAATAAATAACAATTATGAACATTTTCCATCAGTATTTTGTAATTGTCAAAATTTATATCATATGTTCCAAGCACAACATTTTATAATTTTGATAATCTAAATATGAGATGTATAAAATTAATTTCTCTTCACAAATGCAGTGTAAAAATTCAATAATTCCACAATATGGTTTGTCATTTTGTGAAAAATGGTAATTTCTTATATAATTTTTCTATCTGTAATTCTAATTATTGCGCATAATTTATTTGTAATATATACATATACAAATTAAAAATTTATCACTTTTAAGATCTGTTTATCTTTCTATTTTATAGATAATTGAAGATTTGCTTGAAATTCATCAGTGTACATCATATTTCTGAAGAAAAGAATTAATGGAACAAATGTTCAAACTACATCACTGATTGCACAAAAACTATTTATTTTCATAAAGAAATTATATTTTTATAAAAAAAAAGTAAATCCAAGATTTACTTTATTTTAGCTCATTTTGTATCAGTTTGAGACAACTTCATTTTTAAAAATAAATACATTAGTGTAAGTTATTGTAAATATTTATATTATTCATAATAAACTTCTCATTTTTAAAATCCTGTTGTGTATTACAAAATTATTCTTATCAATCTACTGTTAAAGCACCAAATTTTCTTTACATTTATATCAGCATTTTAAAATTTTATTATAATACTAAATTTAGAAGAAGAAAAAAAAGCTACGTTTGAAAAAATGAATTTGAATTTTAAAAAATTGGTTAATTGACAGTCAAATTTTGAAAAGACTCATTAATTTATCAATTATAAAAAAAATTATTTTTAATTAATTTTGATGTTTTATGTCAGTGTAACTAAATTAAATAATGCATCTTTCAATAAAATTTAAAGAACATAATACACATTTAATGTAGACAATCATAGAGAAACTATTTATTTTCAAAAATGCTTTTTTTAGAAAATATATATTAATTTACAATCAACTGGAATAGCAATGTATAAACTCTTTAAATAATAATATTTTTTAAATATTATCTAGGCTGCCATAAATCATTGATAGCAAAATCACTTGGAACATTAAGTTTTTTCAAATTTTGACTATAAAATATTAATTCTTGAGTCACCAACCTGAAAAAATAAAATAGCTTTAACTTTCTCAAATACAAATTTGAATGCTGATAAAATAAAACAAAATTTACAAATAAATGAACCTTAATTTTATTAAAAATTTATATGAATTAAAAATAAGCATGAATGCAAAAAATGCATTAAAATAGCTTCAACTGTGATAAAGTTTCTTTTAGATGATAGCATTGCAAATATTTTTAAGCAATGTTAATGTGACACAAATATATAAAATGGAAAACAATTTTCACGCATCTTAAGCTAATTCATGGGCAACTGTAAACTTATTTTCTCATCCACTTTACCTTATATAGCTTATTAATGACTTGAATTATTTACAGTGAGCACTCGACTAAATTCGTATTATTCTTAGACTTTTCAAATAATTTCCACCTATATTAAGTTTGCTAATTTTGATTATTTTTGTTATTTCATTATTATATTAGTTTATATAAATGAGTATTATTTTGAAGTAAATGACCTAATAATTATTCATAATTTTATTTCTAATCAAATTTATTGGCAGTGCCCCTATTTTTATCTATAAAAGCTACTATGTTTACAATATTATTTAATCAGTTTTATTAAAATCCAAGAAAAAATTATTTTTACATTTTGAAAGTTGTTTGCTTAAAACAGTTAAATGTAACAAATGAGTATTTAATTGACAAAATACTTAAACATTATAATTTATCTGAAATATAACTTTAAATAAGGAAAAGAAAGTAAACTTAAACCTTTGGAAGAAAATTTATTTTATATTTTATTTGTTTATAGCAAATACGTTCAGAAAAAAATGCAAATTTTTATTCATTTCTTATTAATGTTTTTGCTAAACTGAATTTGAATGATATCACAAGCTATTTTTTTATTTAATCCTAATTATTTCCTTTAGTATTTACCAGGGGTGTTTGTGGGACCCCAAAAAATCCCCTGAAACTTTTACGGACTTACTACCGAATTTTGGAGTTTCATGAGGGGGGGGGAGAAATGAAAAATTACAATTATAAATATTGAATGACCTAATTATAAAAATTCAATGAATTACTTTTTTTGCAAAATTAATAACCATAAATTTTCAAACATATAAACTACTACATTTTATGTAAATATTTTAAATTACCTGAATTAATTCTTTAACAAAAAATTATCTAATTTCTGCTGCTTTTTTTTATTTTCTGATGTTTGGGGGCTTGTCTTTCTTTTGTGGTGAACTTCATAATTGCAGGAAGGTTGACTTTTATTTTCCTCATTTACAGTTGAAGAAATTTCCTCGAGAACTGTACATGCAGAGGTAGAAGTAGTTTGCTTTTCAGCTAATGTAGAAGGTTTTTCGGAGACTTTTATAGGTGATTCATCTGAAATACATGTTTTTAAGTCCTCTTGATATGTTTTCCAACTTCTGTTCATATTCAGTAAGAGATCTTTGTGAATTGGATCAGTCATTGGATTTTTTGAGCCATATTTTCCACATGAGGTTTCTTTAGAAGCCATTAAATCATATTTAATAGTCTGCACTGCATCTAGGAAATCAATCTTAAGAGAGGTTCTATAGTCAGTGACAAGTGTATCCATTAAGTTGAATGCACTTTCCACTAATGGGCTATGGAAGCAGCTAAGGCAGGCTTTGACCAATTTAGCCAATGTAGGATACTTATAATCATTTGTGAAATCATCTTTTAAATTAAAACTTTAGACCAATATTTATCAATTGTACACTTGACTTGATTTCCACTTTCATCAGATGAGTAGAGCATTTCTTTGGTGGTATCATTATCACTCTGGTATAACCTTATTTCAGCTTCTACTTTTGACTTTTCATTATCACTAAAAATATGGGACATAAAAGATGATAATTTTTCAAAAAAGCTAATATTGTACTGGTTTTACCTCTTAGCTCTGGATCTAATGCTGTAAAACTAATTAAATATGAATTTTTAAGGGTTAATTTCTGTTTCATATGCTGTGCTGTATTAGTATAAGCTTTCATCAGAGAAATTTGGAATTCTTTTGATATTGAATGATTTTTTGATAATTTCTTCAGGAGAGTGGAAGCTTCTGCACCAGTAAATATTACTTTGCTAGATAGATGGAATTCTGGATTTGTAACATCAACCTTAACAAATCATTATAAGATGTGCACTCTATTTTCTGGCTTCATAAAAAAAGAGAAAAATTTTGCCATCAATTTATAAATACTGGAATGTATTAAATGAAGCATTGGTTTTTTGTTTCAAATAATTTAATATATGTGTCGAACTCTGGTAATACTGCTGAATATAATACCATATGCAATAAAGTTTTGTTTTGCATAACAAATAACCCATTTAGTATTCTTTTTTCTGAGCAAAAGCATCCTTTGTGAGTTGTTGGGAATGCAAGCAAGAACACACCCCTTCAACAATTTTTTTCTGAGCTGCAGAAATATTTCTTTTATTGTATACAGTTTCAACATAATAATCCCCTTTATCAGTTTTATCCAAGTAGTGAAAATAAAATGCAATAAGAGCATCCCACAGATCTTTGATTCTTTCTAAAACACATAAAATGTACACCCACCTATAGTCTGGTCTCTTCAAGGGCTTAAGTTTTTTAATGGCAAGGGATTCGCAGATTTTGAAAAAATTTTCTCTTTTACTGCATCTTTTCATATCAAAATAGATGTCCTAAAGCAAATCTTCTAAGTATCTATCAAAACATGAAGCAAATTTTTTTGCACAGTTATTAGCTGTGTGGCATGTGTCACCATCAATTTCTAATAAGTGGGGTGTTTTGTTTGATCGTAGTCTGATTTTAACACCCTTTTTTTCCACGCATGGTGTTACATGAGTCCATTAATACACTAAGTTTGCCCATGGAATATTATTATCTTCAATAGTATTAACAACTGCTTTAAAAACAGCTTCTGAATTGCAAGATTCCATCTTTAGAGATGCAAAATTATGAACTACAACTTCATTTTGATTGTTGTCATAAAACTGCACCAATATTGCCAGTATACATTCTTGAGCATTGCTTGTACTTTCATCCAAATTTAGAGAAAATGGAGTCTCCTTTAAAGTTTTAATGATATTTTCCTTAATAGTTTTTGCGAGCCCATATTTCATCTTATAACATGCAGTAGTTCTGGACATTTCCAACGAGTTTAGTGCCGTCTGATCGCGGCTCAACTGTTTGCAGAGTTCAATTAAATTGGGAGCTACATTGAAATAAAGAGAATTCTCGGCGATAAACGAAGTTATTAATACCTCTTGGCGTGCTTTTCTTGTCACATTATCCAATGGCCGAGCATCAGTCTCCAGTAAGTCATCAGTATTTTCTGAATTAGCATAATTACTTAAAATCATTGAATGTTTAATGCACTTTGAATATTTTATGTGCGTCACAGTTTTAGAATTATTTGTGAAAGCCTTGGATCCTTCCCCACCATAATTCAGAAGTGAGTTACAAAAAACACAATATGCTTGTCCAGCAACATTTATTTTCTTGCACCATGTGTCGATGGTATTCCCATTACCATCTCTCCGTTCAATCCAATTCCACCTAAATGCATTCCGGACACCTTCTTCTAATTGTATAATATCACTATTTATATCGAGAAATTTCATAGCATTTTGAATAGTGAAATTCTCTTGCGTACATAAATAAAAAAATATTTGAATAAACGAAACGAAAAATCTACATGTACATCAATAAATGAAACGAAAATTTTACACAGCGGAGAAGAAAAGTTGCGAAGCGATCAATGACAAATAGCTAATATGGCGAAAAATCCCTCTTCTCTACTTATTGGCGCGACGCCAGGAGAGATAAGACCTTTGAACCCAGAGTCACGTGATCACACATCTGGTAGAACAAAGTCTCTCCCTTTTTTTCTGCTGCGCCTACTTGCCGAAAAGAATCCAGAAGAGAATGTCCAAGAACCGGGGGAATGAGTCATAACTCGCAATAAGGAAAGAACAAAAAAGAAGTTTTTTCCCACTTTTCACGCATTATCACTGCCTTTGGAGAAAGAAAGGAAAAGTTTTCACCACACACACTGACCTTGCGTTTTTTGCTTTCAAAGCAAACAAAATTACCCAGATCAAAATGAATAATTCATTATTATTCCTACTTGACGATCCCTGGAATTTCCGGGTATCGAAGTTCAAAATCCCCGGAGCACAAACACTCCTGATTTACTGTTTTAGGTAGTAAACTTTAATATCACACAATATTTAAGTATTTTTGAAAAACATCAATATTTGCTTATTTATTTTTGTAAGATTTCTCTTGAGCAGAGTTAATTTTTTATGAAGAACTTTAATGTTAGAATGATCAATATTTAGAGGACTAAAATAGAATCAAGATTTACAGTAGATTTGCAAAAATATTTCAAGCGTTTTTATAAAATATCACATTATTTGTTATTTTTTAATACAATTCTCGATATAGAATTTCAGAAATTAGAAATTTATATCACAAACGTTGGATTGTTTTTTCACAGAGAGTAATTCTTTATTATTCAGTGATAACTGTTTAATCATGTGACTGATAAGAAAATTATGTATTTTCATAATTAATTCAGTATTTATTTTAAAAATTAATGAGAATTTAATAAAATATTGAATACATTTGCAAAACAAGAAGTTTTTTTCATAAAATACAAATTACAAAATTTTAGAATGTAAATACTATAAACATATAATACATTTTATTTAATAAATTTCATCATAGCAATTTCCTCATATTTTTCATGGTGAAAATGATTAAATTATTGAAAAATAGTTACAATGGATATCATTACAGTGATGTACGATTCACAGACTATATATTAAAAGATATTGTATATTTCAGCATAAGATGAAATACAAATAAATGAATAAAAACTAAATTTTAATTATTTGATGGTAACTAACAAAAAAAGCCATTTGAATTTTTAAAAAATTAAATTTCAAATTACTTACCCATGCTGAGGTCCACCATCATTATTTACTTGTAATCGAGCTAAATGATGCCGCAGTTTATTCTTAAAATTATTATTAACTCTAATAAAAATATTATTTAATTCTTCTGGTGAAAGCACGTTATGAATTAGTCCATGAACTTTGGAAAGTTGCTTAGAAATTGCTGTGAATGTTGGTGATGGGACAGGTGCTTTAACTTCCCACTACAAGAGACAAAAGTAATTCTCAGTAAACTGATTTCTTGATAAAACTTTTCCTTAATTTAAATATAATTTTACAGATATAAGAAATTGATAGTTAAATATAGCTCAACATATAAAATATCATACCTTTCGCAACTGGCCTTCAAACATATCAGAGATAATAGACTCAAGTTTAAGACTAATTTCTCGGATATGCTCAGTATAGTTCTGCAATAAAAATGTATCAAAATAAAATCATTGAACGAATTTATTATTCAATATATTATAATATAAACTTAAAATAAATCAGTGGATATACTCACTCTGACTATTTGATCAAAATGCTTGTCTATCATTTGTTGTTTTACTGATAACTTATCCTGGAAATGATTTTTTATGTAGGGAATGAAATATACTATGAGCTGTAGACAACGCGATGTTAGGGCTGTAAAATAGAAAATATAATAATTTAAAATAATTTTAATAGTTGGAAAATGCATTTTCAATCTAACTCACACACAAAAAAAAAGATAATCACCCATTTTTTAAAACACAGTCATAATTTTAAACTTAAAAGTACAATTTAGAAAGGCAAACAAAACTTTTAAAATGGTTCCAGACTTCAGTAATTATTTTTGTCCATGTATACAAGTTAACATTAAAAGGTATAGGTCACATTTTAACCCTTTTAATGTATGATTTGATCATTGTTAAGGGGTAGTTATGAAAAAATTTTAAAATTTTGAGGATTCAATTTTTTCTGATTAATTTGCAGATTACATTTCATTTGTTGTAATTATGGCTAGTTAAACCAAAGCCTAAAGTTTAAAATGGATTCTGAATTACAACTAACATTTGAGTTCAAAGTGATAATAAAACCCATAAATTGTTGAACTAAACGCCAGAGCACTAACTATTTGGCAACTACTATATTATCTGATGGTTGTGAATCGGTCATTTCCAATTGAATTTAACAAGGTCAATAAACATATGTAACATTTACTTTTCTAAAATAAATACAATATTTTAATTCACAGATGAATGAGTAATATTTAACTTTTGACAACTTCAAAGCTTGTTCAGATAATTAAAAAAATCATCCCAATATTTCCAATAATATAATGGTTAGTAAAATGCACAATCCAAAATAGCTTAAATAAATGACTATAACACATTATAGTAAACTACTTTGCATTTTGCTAAAAATATTAGATGAATCTAATTTCCCATGTAAATTCTTTAAGAATATATAAACATATTACAACAATGTGTTCCATCATATCTTAAGCACATCAGTAAATATGAATTATTTAAGACTGTATACATGTTATTAGTTGATATAAAATAAAAGTTTTAGAAAAAATTGTTATAAACTTTACAATTGGTCACATTTTTTAAACCTACTATGAAAAATCTCAAGAGTTAATATTTTAAACAGCTTAATTTTAATCTCAAATGAATAAATTTTTTTCCATATTACCGTCCGTCATAAAATAAAATTAAAATAATTTTTATGATAGAAATTTGTGTTGTTTCTGAAACATATATTTCTAATTTATTTCATATTTTTTTCAGTTTTATGATTCATTTTTGCACACAAGGCCTATTTAACTAGGATCTACAGTTTAAAGTGGATTCCAAACCATTACAAACATTGACTCAAGCAAAAGAAATCAAACCCACAAGCTTCTGAATTGTAAGCTAGAAAAATAACCTTTCAGCATACTGCCTTGCTGTATCTTCTGATATTATCATTAAATAAGCTGGTAATTGCTGATTCAGACCAATTAAGTAACAAGTAAAGGCTTGTAAAGAGAAAATAATTTTCATTAAATATATTACTATGTTAAATCTAATAAAATATGCACAGATATGAAGCATTTTACATATACCTAAATGTTTAGTATTTATAGTTTTCAAGCCAACCAATTGTAAAGCTCCTGCACCCAATACTAGTTGACAAGTTTTTGAATTGAATGCCTATAAATTTAGAAAAAATAATGTTACAACTTGAATGCATTTTAAATTAGTTGAAGGATTAATAAAGACATAGTACTTACTTTTAATAAGTCTATAAGTCGACTAGCAAGATCTGTTGCTAACATTGGTAGTTCTTCAGCACATTGGCAATATTCAATAACCATTCTTAAAAGCATCAATACAGTTCTTAGGAAAGAAATTTTTAATATTTTAACCATGAAGTTATTTACAAACACAAATCAAAAAGAACATTCTATGAATGGATAAAAAAGTCACACACCCACAAACAGCAAAATTTTCATTGTTAACCACTAAATATTGTTGAAGCTGATTTGTTTTGTCAGTGTTTTGCCTAACATAATTTGTAATACAACCTGTAAATAGAAAACAACATAAAAATTTATAAATTGTAGAAAATTTTTCATTTTATACGGAGTTATAGAAAGAATATACTTTAACCTGTAGATATAATGCTATTTACTAGTTCTTGAAATTCTGATGGTACATCAGCTTGTTTCCATTGTTCAGTTTCTAAAATTAAGCTAGGTAAAAAGCATGTAAATAAATATAATTTTCAAAAAATATCAAAATTATACAAAAACATTCAACCAAAGAAACTATATCATGAAAAAGAGAATGTTTCAATATACAAACAAAATAAAAAGATTTTATCACTCTAATTATATTTTTATAAAATTTTTGCTTCATTCATTTTAGAGTATTGTTCTCCTTTTGGACACATGCATTCAATTTGTTTATAATTAGTGAGTAAAATGTATTAAAAATACATTTCTAAGAGTTTGGCAATCTTTCTAAAATCTAAATAAAAATATGAATCCCAATTAAAGGAAATTTTTATTACATAAGTAAATAAGATATATGCAGTTCCAAATAATTTATAACTTGATTAGGGAATAAATGTTGACAAAATTAGTGTTTAGAATTATTAGAATGATTTCAGTCAATTAACAGAGTAGAAATAAATATATTTGCAACCTGAATTCTATACTTATATGCAATAAACAATTTTAAGCCAAAATATTTTTGCTAGTATTATATAATATATAATTGATATAAATGTTGAATTGCAATATTCTGATAATTATTTTCTACTTATGTCTTAATGCTTTTAGACAAAGTTTTAATGCTAATGATTTCTTTTTGATATATATGAAATTGAACATTAAATATATACAATTTTATTTTTGATCACAATATTTTCTTAGTTTATTTCCTGTTGTCTAATGTATCACAAATAAATATTTAGATTGTTTTATTTTGATTTTGTAACTGATTGTGATAGTAAATAAATTATAATTTTTAATAAAATTCAACTAATATAATTCCCATTAATTTATTATGATATCAATTTATTACAAAAAATGTTTAATGATAACAAATTTCTTATTGAAAATAATACTAATCAATTTAAAAGTAAATTTTTTTCTGACCAATACAGACATTATATTTTAATAAATTAATTTATAGATTTAACTATATTCAGTTTGAAAACTTAACTTTTGCTAATACGTAAATCTAAAGGATAATTCAAAAATCAGTATAAATTAAACAATAGCTTAAAAGTTATTTTTTATGTGCATGAAAAAAAATATCTATGTGTAAATGCTTATTACTAATAAAACAGCTTTCAAAACACTAATCATTTAAAATATCGAATTTGTATACACATGATTTAAAAATGTAAATAAAGTTCTGAAACATCTAGATGCAGTTACACAATTTAATTCTTTCAATAAAAGTTTCAAATACATTTTTATGGAAGTCCTCTATATATTAACTTACCTAAGTTTTGTTTTCTTTTCTTCATGAAATCTTGATACAAATCGATTAGCCTAATGTAATGCATTATATTTAAAATTATAATATAAAACATTTAATATAAAACTTAAAATAAAAATTATATTAAAATAAAAATTATAATATAAAACATTTAATAAAAAGAAAATAAAGAAATACCTGGGTTTGTAATGACAATCGCAAAGCTGTGCTCTGTTTACCAGAAATAGCTTCACTTTTAATTTGAAAATCTTCTACACTTTTCGCCAAAATAAGAAATTCTGACATGTTTAATTTGTCTAATGAGCCATCCTAAAAAAAAGAATGTTACATTAATGATATTTTAGGGCAAGAACTCTGAAAAAAGATTTTATTTTCTATTTATAAATCATTCTTACTAAAATATACCTGCTTTTTTGACTCACCATATAGTTGTGGTAAAAATTTTCATTTCTTTATATTAGGAGTGCAATATCATTTTTATAAAAAAATTAGTCAATTTTTCAATACAATCATTACAGTTTACAATTATGTTAATTAAATATGCTAGTTTAAGTAATAATCATAATGTAGAGATATATTGTCGTGGTAAGTAAAAGAAAATGTAATATTTTGCAAAATATTATCTATACACATAATTAAAAAACCTCATTCATGAACATATAAAAATGTGTATAGTGATTAATATTTTTATACCATATTTTCCTGTATATAATCCAAATCCACTAATAATCTAATATAAAAAGCATTCTCTATTAAAAAATGTACTATAAAATTTTGAAAAAAAAAATGCTGTTTATGTTTTATAAAATAACAGATGCCACCATAATTTGACAAACTATTTCATCTACAATCAGTTTTGTCCAGTTGCATTCAAGAATGAATTCGGTTCATCGTAAAGATAAGACAATTTGTGGAAACAGTTGCTATCCCCATTTTGAATTTTTTCTTGACCAGAGTTACTTCATTCTAAAAATATTCAAACTGTTATATCATCATGTGGGAGCAAAAATACACATAGTAGATTTTAAACTAAAAGTTATAGAGAAATCAAATAAAAAATGGCAGAAAATGCATTAAAGCAAGATAACAAAGCAAGTGTTGTGCAAAAGAAAAATATATCCAATGTGCAGTTCGAAAATAATCCATTTCTTTCATTTAATAACAAACTTAACAAAATGAATTTTATTTTTAAAATATATGTCTAACCTAATTTCAAAAATTACAAAAAAATAAAAATCGACAAGTTTTTCTAGCCTTTTAGAACTGTCTTGATCAATCTTGTGTTTTCATTTCAGTTGATCGCACTTTGAAATAGAGTGGATTCATAAAAATCTTTTTTATAATGAATGATTTTTTTTTCTGTACAATTTACTAGATTAATCCGAATTTGTATTTTTTTATTTTATGTGACACCTACATTATCAGCAGAATATATTTTTGACTATTCACCGAAAAAATTGCAGTACATTATATGACACTATGGTTTAATGCGACGTTTTTTCTTTTACTCGAAAAAAAGGTTTTGGGAAGAGTAAGCTGCTGCGGACTTTATATAGGAAAATAAAGTATACATAATGTTCTTATAATTAATATTCTATTTTAATGACGTTGCTTTTAGTTGAAATTCTAAAGATATGAGATAATAATATCATTTAAATGCTTTTTATTTTAAAATATATTAACAGAATACTAGGTCAACAGATGAACATTCTGCAAACATTCTTTTCTTCACAAATTAAATGATAATTCAAAAGCAATTGTCTTTAATATATTTACTAGAAAATTTAATAGGGCAGAAACAATGATAAGATGAAATTAAAAGTGAAATATATTTTATTGAAATATGTGTTACAAATTTTAATAAAAATTATTTTTATTCTTAATTTAAAATCTTAATTAATATAATATCATTATTATAAAATCATAATTATTATTTTTGAGCATTATTAAATAAAACAAAAATGAAAAACAAAGATGATCATATAAAAAGTGAAAGAGGAATATTTAGTTGATTTAAAGCTTGAAAATAGATCAATCAAATATTAAATATATATACATCATTGTACTGAAAATGAAAAATGGCTTTATATATGTTTAATGATAAAATTCAAAGGACCATTATTAGCACTATATCTTTGCTTATGGTATAATGTAATCACTCAATACTCAATCTCAACCCAATGAAATTGCATACATCTTTATTCAAATGAAAATTTTTTACCTCGTGAATTATTTGATATTAATTTCCATAAGTTTTCAAATGATGTCATACAAAAGTTGCTTGTTGATAAAACAGGTAAAGGTGCCATAAACATATTAGAAATAAAAATATATAGGACATGTCAATTTGATGCTTCATAGCAACACACACACACAACTAAGTTACATTCTTATTTTTTTTAAAGTGTGCACATTTTTTCTCTGCAATTAAAGCCTACATTTTCAAGATTTATTTCAATTCTATCCTACATTTTATTAGATGTAAAAAGAAAAATCAGAAGATCCCAGCATGTAAGCAATTTGAGAACTTAAATTAAAAACTAATTAAAAAGTTTAAATGAAAACTTTTTTATAAAAATGTAGTGCAATCCTAGATATTTTTAACAGGTAATTATAAATTCCAGACACTTAAACAATCCAGAGGAAAAAATCAATTTTGCCAATAACTTAAAAATTTCAAGAAAATATAACTATATATGATAGCATTATTAATAGTATGTGAAATATACTATTAGCTTTAAGTTAAAATACAATCAGAATTCTTTTTCTCTTTGCTAGTACGACTTCCCATAAAGACTTACTCTTGATTTTGCAGTTAATATTTTCGCACAACAATCATGAGCATGATCACAAACAGAACAAAGAGCATCTTTCAGATCTTGTTTTATTTTCAAATAATCTTGCTCACAAACCATTATTTCATTTTCACTTTCTCTAAAAACAACAAAAATTGTTACACATTAGTTATAATAGAGCTAAATCAAAAAGTTCGAGAACAAAATGTGATTATAAATAATTCAAATTACATTTTTTTTGGTTCTAGAAGTGTGTGTTACAACTAAATAATTTTTCATGTGTAGTTCCTATTAATAATCTTTTGTTTATGGAATGTGTGCTATGTTTATTATGGTGTAAATTGTTGCATCTCTTTTCTTAATTTAATGAGAAAATGTTTATTCATGAAGCTAAAATCACATTGGTATAAGAATGATCCATAAGTAATCAGGATAGACAGAAATAATTTCTTCATTGTTTAATATACCTCTAACTCACAGTGCTCAAATAAAAACAGGAATAAATGTATGCAACTACACTTTTCCAGTTAATTTAAAATTAGATGTTATATATGAGAGCGAGTGTTCACACATCAGATATCTGACAATCTAAGGTATTCCAATCCTGGAACCAGGGGGTACATGTACCTTCCTGGGGCTTGAGCAGCCACCAGGCGCGTCGGCATGTGGTGGATAGCCGAATGTCCTGTAGGAATGACAGGATAGCCTTGAATATAGAATCAGAGGCCGCGAACCAGCTCCCGTAAACCCTGGTGTTATGCGTTCCGTGCCTAGGGCTAATTGGCACCGCGGTATTGGTGTCTTAACGGAGCCTCTAGTTGCCTGGCGAACTTCTAGAGTAATTTGCCTTGCCCAGTAACTCAGGCAATGCTGGGTGGACTTATATTACCTGAGCTTTTTAATTGTTATCTTGTGGCTGAAAAGACACAAGTTATAACAAACCTTTCTGCATTTGCAGGTGAAGCCTCTGAAGTAGACCTTGCTGAAAAAGACAAGGGAACTCAGAGGCAATCTTGTAAAGGGGCAGCAATGAATCCTTCGCTTGAGGTAGAAATGACCTCCAAACCATCTTCTTCTGGTGAAAGTCAGGAAGCTATCCCTAGCATGTCTGACTTTCTGACCAGATGGGACTGTTTCAGCAAGACCCTATCTGCTGGAAATGTCATACGCAAGAGGAAACGGCAGAGCATATCATTTACGAACGTGAGGCTCTTGCCCTTCCTAGATTAACTTCTTTAGGCATCATCCATACTAGAGAGTTACACCTAGACTCCATTAAAGGGTTATCGGACTTTATTAATAAAGTGGGTGACCCGAGCAAATGGAACTAGGAAGCATTGGGTTTGGAGTTAATGGTACAAAATGCTGATAAAAGCAGAGGTGCCCAATGACATACAAACCCAATTCTAAGAAGAAGAAGAAGAAGGTATTCCAATTCTTCAGTATATAATTAATTTTTATTGAGATTGCTTCTTTGATAAACATTAACAAGTTGCAATTATTATGAAAATATGCTTTAGAGCCAATTACTTTTCTCAAAATTTTAATTAATAACATTTCCAGAAGTCAAATAAAAATTATATTGAATTACACACATAACTAACATAGCAATTAAATTACAATTAGTTTTTAGAAAATAATATTAAATAAATTCAAAAAGCTAAAAACAATTTAAAACAAGGGAGAAATTACAATTTAAGAAATCAATTAGAATTTTAATCCATAACTAAAATTTTAGGCAAAAATTTTAGAAAATATTTCCATTTGGTACACTTTGCTTGTAAACAATATATATTAAATTATTTATAACAGTAAAAATCAAAAATAATGATCTTGAATTTAATTCTCTGTGATATAATTTAAGATCTCTAAATAAATCTTTTGTTGTACAAAAACCCTTAATTATCATATTTTAAATTATTAACAAATAAGCTTCAATAAGTTTATTTTAGAATCATTACAAAAATGAATTTCCTGGTTTTTAAAATTGTAACAACCAAATGCTAATAATTTGTATATGTAAACAATGTACTACAATAATAACATGAAAAAACCACATACATAAAATGCAATGTTTGACATCTACGAAAGTTTTCCCCACTAATGACATTTGAGATATGACCAGCAGCAACTTCTAATGTTTCATCCATAACTTGATATAAGGCCTGGAAAATATATTTTATCATATCTTTATAAGTAACATTCCTAATTTTATTTAATTTGATAATACACAAGTACATTTATTTAAACTTGATTTTTAAATTAAAGCATATGTATAACATATTAGTTATATAATAACATATTAGCATATAAATAACATATTAGTCGGATTTAACAACATATTAAAATAAAATGATAAAAAACTACATAAGAAATTCAGATCAGTGAATACTTATAATAATTAATAATATGGATATTAATTATTGATCACAATAAAATAATAGGAAATCATATTAACCTGAATTCGTTGGAGGAGAAAATGCGCATTTTTCATAACAAGTTGAAAAAGATTAACCCATTTTAGAAAAGTTAAAGGCTTTAATTGCTCGGCCAAACTGAAATAACAAACAACATTGTCAAGACATTGACAAATATTTTAGTCTCATCTTTACAGATATTTCCATTGTTTAAATAAAAAGTTAAGAAATTTATTTTAAATTTCAGATAATTTTTTTAAAAAATTTATTAATATTTATATTTAAATTATACGTTCAAAGTTAAAAGATTATAAAAATATGCTTAGTTTGCATAAAAAGTTATAAAAATATATTCAATTTAAATAATGTGTTTTGATAAATAATTTTTTCTATTTTAAATATTATGTTTTAAATACTAAATAGTTATTTTAGATTCCTTAAAGAAAATACATATGTTTAACATGTTAAATAAAGCAAAGAATCAAAAACAACTTGTATTAAAATGCAAATAAATTTGTATGTGCTTAGAAAAATCTTGAGCTTTACAAAATAAAAATCTTTAAAAAATTGTACTTCAAAATGCAATGTTAATCATAAAGTAAGAAATAATTGTTTTCAATCCTTAACAATGAAACATGAAAATAAGACAAAATATCATAACAGAGGAAAAAGCATTTATTTGTTTCCTCGAATAATATTAACATCAATGATTTTTGCTTCAATTGTGTGTGACTTTTAATTAGCAAATTAATATTTTATATTTTCCCATCTGGCCAATAATAATTTTTGAGACACATCATTGTTTAGAATCTGGAGAATCAGTATTGTCACAGAACGGGAAGGCACATACTTAAACTCAGAGACAGATGTACTACAAGCTATTAACAATAGTGTTATTCAAATTATTATTAAATTTATGTACAAAAATATTTTTTAAACTCTCTAGTCATTTCAAGATATTTAAATATACATAAAATTTTAAATGCCTAGAGAAATATTACAATTATAGCATACTAAAAAAGAAATAACAAATCCATTGGCAAAAGTGTTCTTCAAACATAACTATAAAGTAGAACTCAATATATAACTCTTCCTAAAATTTGATTTTGTGAATCTTATTTCAATGCTGAACATAGTAAAATTTTTATTTCGACAAACTCTCAGTGTTTTAGGTTTGTCAAGCTTTTTAAATATCATATCACAAAATATTTGATAGGAAATCAGAAAAACAAGTGTCACTTTATACTAACTCAGCAGATTCTATACAATTTTTGTAAAATGCTACTATAAAAATTGCTTTTTACTGATTGAAACAGGCCAGAGAGTTACATTCTGTACAAGCATTATAGTGTACAGGCAATTCAAGCGAAGTTGAATAATCACGTAACTAAGCAGCAGCCATTGTTACTTTAAGCACAATCCATAGAATTCGTAATTCATCCCATTCTAATTCCTTTACAAAACATAGGGCTTAGTGAGAAGCACTGATATAACATTATATAATAATTTCTAACATGTTTAACACCAGTTGCTCAACCTGTCTAGTGGTCAGCATGCCTGACTGCATATAGGGAGGTCCTGGATTCGAATCCCAGTACCTGTATGGATGTACTTTCATTCTCTCCTGTTCTTTCATATTATGAATGGATTGAGAATAATTGCCTACCCTATAAATGGCTACCTATAACATGTATGTACTGTAAAACTAAGACTCCACACCAAATGACAGTGCAGTTGGAAAAGTGGAGCACCCCACCTGGTATTGCCACATACAGCCTAGCTTGTACAAGACAACAAAAGTAACCAGTTGCTCAAACTCACAGTAGTTTTCAGTAATAATAATTGAATGATTCTGAATATAAAAACAATATTTAAATTAACATAGTTTTATAGGATGTCTCATGACCCTTCTTATTCTACATTTAGAGCTAAGAAAGGACAACAAAGTCAGCTGTTTCAGCAATGCAAAGAAAATTTTATGTAGATGTACCTGCTAACCTTGGAGGAAAGAAAATCAGTAGATTCTACTGATTTTGTGAAAAAAAATCAGGAGGCACTGTTAGCGACATTTTTGCTTGACACAAAATAATTAAAACGGTAGTACAGCAAAAAGACAATTTTGCTCTTTAGATTACACATCCTGAGAATGACTTATGTTAAACACATTTTGTGTTAATCTTAATTTTTTAATAAAACATTCATCAACCTCATAAAGGAGCTAGGAAAGACTAAAGAATATATTACATGTAAGAAAATAAACTTCGACGCTTATGTCCCAATATTCATTTTAAAGGGCAATTTTTACTACATTAATGCAAGTTTTGTAAGTATTAAACTTATAAAATTACATAAAATACATAACTAAATCATTTTAATTCAATGACAAATACTTTGTTTGAAGGAAATATTTTCCTAATTAAAATACTAATAACTAGTAATATTCTGCATAACAGAACGGTTTCAGTAAATAGGCACCTGGTGTCTGCTCTGAATGTTGATTATATGACTGCCAACTCATAGGAGTCTTGGCAGCCTAATAGTTACAGCGTCAACCTCCCTTGGCAGATTCAAAATTAAAAGGAACAATATATTTAAATAAAATAATATATATATATATATATATCATCATATTAGTGTGCCATTTGTTGACTATTTAAGCTCCTAAAACAACTCAATAGACTTTTTTCCCACAAGATTTTGGCTGCTTTTAAATTTTCCACTGAAATTGCCAAAAATCAGTAGATTTTCATACATTATCGGGAAAAACGATAAAAAATCGGGAGTTTTCCGATAAAATCAGTAGAGTTGGCAACTATGTAGATGGTTTGTTTGTTACTCAATGACCCTTTTTTAACATAAGTACTTACTGAACAGGAACATAACATCAAACAGATCACTACAAATATCCAAGCTTGAGACAGAAATCAAATATATGAACTGTTAAATTGAAAACTAACAGTGAATCTTGTGTAGAACTTAATGATATATTTAAAATGACTCTCTGCACTGTTGAACATAGATGAACTAGGTAGATATTATTCACTATTATGTAAAATAAATTACTGAGTGTCTTCAATTAATCTGAGATTGCTAAGCATCTTCAATCACAAAAATGAAGATAAAATAAATTGAAATAGCATTTATTTTTTCATATAATATACAAAATGTGTTTTTTCTCATCTGAACTCAGGAAACAGTAAGTTTGGTTTCTTTTGGTTAATAGATTTATTTGTTACTATTATTTTCCTTTAGCTCAATATAAGATCAATCTAAGATTCATTGTCTGAAGAAGAAGAATATATGACTAAAGGGAAGAGATATATATGAACTTTTGCTGGTATATTCTTTCATTTCATTTTTCACCTAACATGCATTTGATTTATAATAAATAATGATACTGACAACTTTGCAATTTTTAAGCATTATAAAAAAATATACTACAATAAAAAATGATGGATATTATTATGAATTTCTATGATCTGCACATTTTATTGTTAATGACAATCATAGTTTCATAGATGTGAGAAACATTTAAATATTTCATGTTCTCATAACATTAATAAAATTACATGAGAAAGCCAAGAAATTCAGAAATATTTTTGTTTTAATTACATGTGCCAAAACTCTTGCAATTCAGCACAACAGATTTTGAATATTTTAATTTCTAGCATATTTAATATAGAGATTTCTAATAAAATACTAGAAAGTCATCCTTTAAATTTAGTTTTGCCCTTTAGGTAAATCATAATTTCTGAGAATATATATATATATATATATATATATATATATATATATATATATATATATATATATATATTATGTGTGTGCATGTATACAATAAATAATTATTTTAGCCTTATTTTATGATTTTAACCTTATTTCTCAATATTTTATAGTATTCTCAGCACAAAGATTTCATAGATTATTAATAAAAATATTATTAAAAATAATTTTAATATACAATGAAAATACTTTAAACTATAAAAAATTATTTTGACAAAACTATTATTATTGTTTTCAAAATCCTGACATAAGAAATTTTTGCAACAGCTCAAAAAACTAACGATAAAATTTATTTAACCATCATAATTTTTTGTGTCATTGAGAAAAATTATGATGCACAACTCGAATTAAAAGAAAATTACTTTCAAGTTTATACATAGTGGTACATTTGAAAAGTTGCAAGCAGCAAACACATATACAGACATATTTCATTACTTGCCAGTGTTGCTTTCAATATCAAAATCATCACTCTGAGAAATAACTTCTATCACAGTCTGTCATAAAAGAATAAAACAAGATTATAAGTCAAATGTTTGTCAAAGGAATAAATTAAAATTTTTTGATAATTTAAATTATATGATGTTACACATAGACACAGAGTACAATTGTAGCATAATATGATACACTAAAAATAAATAGCAATCATTTATTAATTTTTTAATTAAGACATATTATAGAAATATAGCAATACATAATTATCTGAAACACATTTGCATGAAAAACTATTTATCATTGTTTTAAAATTTTTGCCTAAGGAACATAAGCAAAACTATAAACTAATACAGTAATAATAATACTTTTAAGCAATGTAAGCTATAGTTATAATGAAAATTAAAATACAGTATGAATTCTTTATATTACAATATTTGACAAATAATTCATTTCTGCAAAAAAATTAGTGCAAATTATAAATAAATTATTTAAAGTACTATTTCTATCTAAATATTTTGCAAACAGTTCAACTAAGGTAAAAAATAATAAAAAAAAAAAAAACTTAACATAGTAAGAAATGAAATATTAAAGCTTTAAAACATTTTTAAAAAAATTTCTAACTGAGCTCAATTTGATGAATCATAAATAGGAGAATGTCTCTAACTCAATCCTTTATACTTTAAGTGAATCAACAATCTTAAGTGTTATTAATAGTAGACAAAATGTACTTCAAATAACAATAGTTTTAAAAAATAATTTTGCCAATTCACATTAGTAAAAATAGTTTGAAAATGTGAACTGATTTTCAATATCATTAACTTTGAGAAGACATTCTAATTTTCAATAGTTAAATATTTATAGAGAAGTCTACCTTTTTAAGCAATATCAAGACTCTTTTCATATATGAAGAAAATTAATGTCACTATTTCTAACATAAAATGAAAATTAAGCAATTACAAATACAAAAATGTAATTTTTATCTTGCATAAATCTATAGCATCTTTTAACAAGTTAATTTCGGCATTATTTCAAGCTTTAAAATTTGGTACAGTATTCATTTCCAATGAAAATAACATTTTGCTATCATTAACAAATACTTTTAAAAGTATAGTTACATAATTAACACTACAAAATGATAGAAATAATTATTATAATAATATTACCAAAAGATAATTAAAAGTATACACTTTTAAACCTAAAACATACCAATGATATGGCTTGCTGCAAATTTAATAATATAAATGATTGATTTAATAAACATGCTTGATTTTTCAATGCAAAAAAGGATTAAGATGCAATTTAGAAGATTAAAGCTACATTTATTAAAATTTTTCTAAATTCAATGTAAACTCATGATAGATTTTTAAATTATCGAAAACAGAGAAGAATTTTTCCCTAAAATACACACACACATATATATATAAATTCAGTGACTCATCTGCAAAAAAAATTTTTTTAAATCAATGTAAAAAACTAAACAGAAAAATGTTTGATATAGAATTTAAAATAACATACAAACAATATAATCAATGGAAAAAGCATTAATAAAATGAATATAATTAAGCTGAATATGTTAATTGTTTTTACTCTTTTAAAGTACAGGATTTTTATTTTATTTTCAACAATGTTTTCAGAAATATTTTGATTACAGAAAAATTATGAATGGAACTGTTCATTATTTTTAAAAGTGCTCAGATGTATAAAATAATTTTTATCATTAAACACTTTACAAAAAAAAAAAAAAAAAAAAAGAAAAAGAAAACTGCAAAATTATTTCCAACAATTTTTTAATTACAATTTATGCTCTCCCTATAAGTGATGCACATTCCTTAATTTGAATATTTTGTAAATAAACAAGTAGCCAATTTCTTTTTAAATGACTATATCAAAATATTTGTTGCAATAATTATTGTTTTAAAAACCCCTCTAAGTGTGTCACCTATAAAAATATAAAGCCATATTTCCAAGGGAAATATTTTAATACCAATTATATTATGTTGTAAATAGTTTACATTTATTTCTAAATTTAGTAAACAACTTAAAACAATATATAATGCAAACAATGTTAAAATAAATCAAATTGATTATAAATTAACAAATTCATGCACAGCTTTATGAATAAAATAAGCTTACCTGCTTGATAATAGTATTAATAGTAGTGAAGCATTCATCTTTGAAAGTTTGTACAAAATGAAAATGACTTTGACGAAGCATACCAAATATAATAAGAATTAATTTTTCCTATAAAAAATATCACATTATGGTTTGAATATTTTTTATTTGACTTCTATAATTGATAATTTTTTAAATATAGAATATATAAATTTTTTTAAATGTATAGTACATAACTGTTTGATTTGCATTTAAAATTTGAATACTGAAATAAAACTGTTTAAATATTAAATCCAGTCAATTGAAATTTAACATATTTGAGAAATTCAAATCTTTCCTATTAAAATTATTTTATTTCAAAAGTTGCTATAATAATACACAGTAATTCTTCAAATTACTGAAATAAATATAAATATTTCTTGCTTAAAGAGTTAGGAATAACAATTGTTAATATAAAAGCTATAACAAAAATATTTGAGTGGGTAAAATTTTGTTATTCAAGTTACGAACATAATATTTAAAAGAGATTTTTCTAGAAATATCAACTTATGAAAATCATCACAAAAAAATTAAAGATTTTCTTTATAAGCGTTGTGTGTACAACTATGTTATATTTAACTTTATTATGTTATACAGAGTTTTCAAGAAATTAGTGCCCAGATTTTAACAAAATTCTGCTAATGTTTCTGCTTGATACAATAAGAATATCAAACTTGTTTGTCATATAAAATTATCAAATTCTTGTAATTCAAAATTTTCTATAAAAATTTTATTATACTGAATAAAAATATTCTGTATACTGAGAAGTATACACAAGTATATAATATATATAAGTAACAGTATAAATAACATTTTATTAAAAATATATCAGTTAAAAAATGGGTTGTTTCTCTGCTTGAATCAGTATTGGTAAAATGTGGAGTAATAACTAAATAACTGTCACAAATATTAAAAAGAAATACCTTATCTTAGATAATCAAATAAAATTACAGTTATAACAAAATTTAAAGTAAAAACAAATAAATTTCTAACTCCAAAATTTCTTTAATGATTATATTATATGAATCATAATAAAGGAAAATATGCTTAAATTTAATTTATAAATATTCCCACAATTCTTTAGAAATGTTTAAAACTAATAACATTTAATCAATAAAGCAATAAACAATGATTTTTAAAATGACAAATACTGATTACTGATCAATGTTGAAAAGGGTCAAATAAAAAATTTAAAAATTATTAAAAAAATTTGAGAACTTTTTCAGAAAAAAAAAAATAGTTGGGACTAAATTGATAGTTTTCTTCATTAAAAAATTAACAAAGGTATAGTTTTCACATGAAATTTTAATGATAAATTATTAATACAACAGCCATATTCAAATGTGTGGTATATAAAAATTCTCCTTTATGTTAGATTGATAGATTTTAAAATTTGTTCAAATAAAACAATATTTTTCATATAAATGTGCTTTTGAAGTAAATAGCATGTTTAATTTTCCCAAAACCAATTTTCATATAAATTATGAGGAAAACTACATTACTTCTTCCATCACAAGACATTCAGTGTAAGGCCTGTTTAAATCAGCAGTTAAATATCTTATGAAATCAGTTGCCATCATCTTGCTGATAACTTTCTCCATTTCAGCTAGTTGAGATCCAAGATGTCTAAAAATTAAAAAAATCCTTAAAACAAAACCCTAAAATCAGAATAAATTATCATGCAGCCTTGTTCTTTGATACAAAACATTTATATTTATTAAAAGCTACAAAAAAGATAAAACTCAATTCCTATTTTTTTCATTTTAATTTATAAATCTAGAAATTATCAATAAATTAAAACCAATAGTATAACCAAGTAATAAAAATTAAAATTACCTGAAGCTATGAATGCCACTGAGTTCTTGAGCTAAAACATCTTGCGTTGTATAAATCATATCTAAAGCGCCAACAAAATCAGAAGTTTTCAGAAGTATTTGTATAGTAGGTTGAGTCTGATGTACAGTAGATATAAGGTTTAACTATTCAAAAAAATTAAACAGTTAATCTGATTTTAATACACAAAAAATAAGTAGGTATTTAAACTATATGAAAACTAAAAGATAATTTCGTAATTCTTTATTGAAAACTAATTTAAATTTAATAAGTACTTCAAGTGAGTAAATAGAAATATATCAAATATTTTCATAGAAATATAAGTAATTTTACCAAATGTAATAGTTTTTTTTTTAAATTTTTTACACATTAGCAAAGATATAGAATAAGAAATACCTAACCTTAATCAGTTTTTCAACAGCACTTCATAATACATACAAATATATATATATAAAGACAGAAATTAATTATAATAAGCATTTTTTACAATTAATGAAAAAGTAATCATTCTAATTATTAAACATAATACAACACTCACTTTTTTATAAACAGCATGCAAATTCTTTTGCCGTCTTTTTAATTTCATAATTTTCATTGGGCCATTAACTAATACTGCTTCAATTGTATGAATACGATCTCTAAAATAAAAATATTTTAAATTGAAATTTTATTATGCTAAGCAAATGCAAACTATATAAACAATGTAAATTTTATATTGGTTACTATTTTGAAACAATAAAAAAATAAGCCATTCAAAAAACATATTATTAGAGTTTATTTCATTAGACAATATTATATCAATTTTTAAAATAATTAAATTATGACATGTTGCTTTATTTGGTGTGCAATCATCAAATTTTGCACATAATGGTAGATTTGGCAGTACTTATAGTTTGAATAGATCTCTGAACCACTACAAGCACCCATGCCCAATGTGACAATTAAACACACAACCCATTAAATATAATAATTACCATTAAATTGCCTGCATGGTCTAAAATAAGCAAGAAAAATACATACGCAATTTCAGAAGAAACCAAATGTTTAATTAAAATTTGATACAAAATGTATAATGAATGCATTAGTAAAAGATAAATATTGGTTTTCAATTATTAAAAATTTTTCAAAGAAAAAGCATTTAAAATTTTAATGCAATAAAATAATTATTATTAATATTTTATATTGTATAAAATAAAATTAGTTCTAAAAATGCCACTCATGAAATCAATATAATATACTGGATACAGAAAAAAAAAAGAAAAAAGAAAGAAAGAAATGCATTATTTCTTCCTGTGTAACAGCAAATCCCAAGATTTCAATATTTGCTTTATATGCTAAAAAATTATTAATCAATTTTTTTAATAACCACAATGTGCATAGATATATTACAGCAATATATATAATTTTTAAAAAGTTAATGTAAGAAAATGTTTGCAAGTAAGCTTTTATTACATAAATGAGGATTTTCACACACACACACACACACAAATTTTGTTTAAATTATATTAGTAGATATTAATTAAATGAAATATTTATTTTGAAACAATTTATGAAAACTGTAAGAAAAACACATAAAGTGAATATCATATACTATTCAATAAAGCAAATTATATTTAATATTTTTAAATTTGCCATGAATTTTTTTAAACTAAACATATTAACTTATTGAAACTCTAAATACACAAATCTTAAACTGCAAAATTTTTATTAAATTTTAACGTTGAATGCACTGTTCACATAACATCTTGTTGAAAATTAAAAAAATATCTGTAATATATTTCTAAGAAGTTATTAAAAGATTATTTCTGAGAGAATTAAGATAATGTGTTTAAAAAAATTGAGACATTAATTTTATTTACTATTTAAACTAATTCCAGTTTGTTAATCAATTAATTTCCTTTACAAATTATATTACTTAATAGAAGTTATTAATAGTAATACAAGTTATAATTCTTAATACAATCCTTAATACATGTTATTAATAGATATTTTAATTTGACAAAATTTACTATCATGAGCCAGCAAAATTATATATAGTGAATAGATAGTCAAGCTAGATGGATGTTGAATGAAGTCTTTTAGCTCTGAAAGTTCCAAAAATTAACTTAATTACAAAACTTGTATGCATACATATGTTTAGGTAAAAAGTACAGCAAAGTTATATGAGATTTCCTGGATCCCAAACATATTTTGTAAGAATTCAAGTGTTTCTTGACTAAAATTTTTTTTTCAGCTATCAGAAACAATTTTATATTGATTAATGTACTTAAGAGTAAACAAATTATCCTAAAATTATTTCAGACAATTGAGAATATTTTTGCAAAATTTTTTTTACATGAAAATAAAGAAACTATTAACTAAATTACTCAAATACTAAAAAAATGAACTTAACATTTAACAAGAAATATTTTCTATACAAATTCTTGTTTATTTATGAAGCCTAACTGAATGGCTAGCTATGTATACACTGTGTATTAATAGATAATAGACGATATACAACTGGAACATTATATCTTCCATTCTTTTAGGTCAAGTGCTTACTATTCATATTCAGAAAGCTCATTTTATAAGAAAAAGTTTCTCATTTATTAATAATGAGCCAAGATTAAGTTTCTTTTATGTAAAAGTTACCCTTGAATTTTGCTTGATAAACAATTATTCATTATTTCCCACCTGAAACAAAAGTCACCGACAAGTTAGTAAAATGATAAATATATATTCAAACATCTTCTTCAAATTTTATATTATTAAGAAAAAATGGAAGAGTTTTGTTTGCTGCATACTTGATTTTAACCAAAAAAGTGACTGTTAGCACTAATTGAACATCTAGTTTTTTTCTAAGAATTTACGATTCACATTGTGAAGGAAATATATATTTAATATTTGGATTATATGAATGTCATTACTTAATGGTTTTCTTATTATAAGAATATAGTATCAGAATACTATTTCTGAGAGTAAAATATTTTAAAATTGCCTTACTTTCTTTTCTCATATCAGATTATATCTAAGACCATCTTGTTTACTTAAAAAATTAATTTTATAATTTTTTTATATAAATTTTTTGAAGCAATTTAGAGGCTTCCTACTGTACAATCAAATTAAAAAATTCTTCCTTCTCCATTTTTGTAAAACTACTTTAAAGAGTCTTAAAAATGTAGTTTTTTCACAATTAAAAGCAGTTTTTAATCTAAAATTTTATCAACAGGAAGGAGTTTTAATAAGTATGGTGTGTGTGTATATATATATATATATATGATTTTTGGTTTTATGGAGATGGTTTAGCTTAGCTACATCATCTGGGATAATAATCACAATGTTCATTGAATCAAAAAAAAAATGAACTTCATATTATTATTAACAAATAAATATTCTTGTAATTCAAAAAAATGAAATAAAATAACTTTTTAATTTGCTTACAGTAAATAATAAATATCACCTATTTAAGTAACTAACATAAAAATGCAGTTAAAATTGTTTAAACAAACCTCAAATCGCACACACATTTAATAACTTCAGTTAACTGATCCATTAAAGCATCATGTGATGTCATAGCATGGAAAAAAGCATCAGACCTCATAGAAATCTGATGGGCAATGTGAACTTCAACTAAATCTAAATAATGACTCATCTGAAAAAAAAATACCAATAAATTACAAATTAATAAATTATAAATTTTTTCAAAATAGGTTATTTACATAATATTTCCACTAATTAAAGATAAATTAAAACATTTTAATATAAGTTGAATTTAAAATAAATTACATAAATTAAACATATGAATGTATTATGAGAACTATAGATATAGTAACAAATATAAATAACATCTTATTATTTTCATGAATTATAAATAAGTAAACTAAACCATTAAAAACTTGATAAGTTATTAAACAATAAAAGAAAGAAATTTTGCATAAATTTCATTAATTATGTTAAAAATCAAATTGATGTAAATCCATTCTAATAAACAGACAATATAATATATCAAGAAAAAGTGAATGATTGATTTACAATTAAAACATACTTTCTCTTGCAACAATTTTACAGAATTCTTTTGATTTGAACTGCTGCTGAAATCCTGATTATATAACTCAGACCAAGGAATAACAGCATTAAATGTATTTGGATTTTCTAAATTGAAATCAGACTGCAAAAAAATCTGAAATGATAAAAAAACATGCCTAAATTCAAACAGTATACTATACTACAACTACATTAATAAGAAAAAAAGAATTAAATAAAATTATGCATTAACAAAGTAATAATTTTATACATAGAACTAATAGATTAATTTGATAAATATTTTTAATTTTTCAAACAAAGTTTTTACGCTAAATATTGCTTTAAAAAACAAAAAACTATGAAATGTAAATTTTAATATTCCATCCCAAGCAAACACCGATTATTTAAGTAGGGGAAAAAAAAAGAAAGCATAATATGAAAAATGGTTAAAAAATTACATGAAGACAGCCTTTGAAATTCTAAGTTAAAAATTTTTAAAATAAATACATTGAGAAAAATAAAATAAATATATAAATAAATAAAAAAAGTGCAAGATAACAATCAATAGTGGAAAGCATTTTTTCAAAAATAGAAATTTCAATATATAGTAGTAATAAAATACAAATGTGTAATATTAAAAAAATATTATATATTGTATTAAGATGGAAAGAATATTGTGTATAGAACAAAAGAATTCTGGTGTATATAGTCAAAAATGTACACCTATGAATAAGCTGTTAATACATAAATCTTATTTATAGAAATTAAAGAATATTTCAGCAACACTTTAAAATTTTTCAACAATTATTGAGAAATAGAATGACAAGACAGGTAAAAATAATAAATGAGATTTTTTATGTAACATAATCCTTAATAATATAAATTAATATATTAATGAATATTTTACATAAAGAATCTGTTATGTAAAAAGTTTTACATAAAGAAATTCAAAATTAAAATATATAGCTTTCATAACCAATAGACTTTTTACTATATTTTTTGTTTTACAAGAAAGTTAGTTCATATTAAAAGAATTATTAAAAATGAAATCTTTCTCTGTTTTAAAAATAATTTTTATTAATATTATTGCCATTATAGTAAAAATGTTTCCAAAACAAATCCATGAATAAATTGCCATTACATAAAAATTTTTTTCTATAGACTACATGAAACTCAATCATAAAACATACTTTTGGTATTTCTTCAATATCAGCATCTAAAAGGCAAGGAATAATATATAAGTATATATTTTAGATATGTGTTAACAAGCTTATCAAAATTTGAAAATATAAATGATTTTCTTCAAATGTGATATTCAATTCTTACTTGTTTTTTCAGTTAAAGATTGAAAATATTTATTTGATGGTTCCTTTACTGTCCTTTTAACATTTTTTCGTAAACCCTAAAATAGAGAATCAAACAGATTTTACTACTATGCAGTCTAAACATTTTTATTTTTATAATAAGAGAATAAAAGATTTTTATAGAGAAAATTTAGATCTTAAATTTCAAGTACTTAGAAATTTAATTTATTAAATATATACTTTATAGTAAAAATAAAGAAATTTTTAAAAAAACAAAGAAATTATCTCCCAAAATAGGAAAAAAATATAAATTCCCAAAATAATAATGATATACTTAAAGATATATTTTCTTTAGATTTTTATTTAAACTTTGGAGATTATTATTTCTTTCATCTGTAAAATTTTTTATCTTTACAAAAGGATAGAAATCATAAAAATAAAAGGGTATTAATATCATTAATGTCCAATAAATGAAACTTTCTTTAAATGTGCTGAAAATGGATATAAAAGGCTGAGAGGTATACCGAAAAGCAATTAAAAATATTCTTTTGAAAAGTAAAATCTTTTACAATGTTAACTGATAGTGATTATTTCATAATCATACTATTATATTAAATAAAAATTAAAAAGCAAGAAAAAATGGTCTAAAGCAGCAAGGAATCATATGAATGGGAAATTCCTGGATAATGTCTTGTATTTTACATTCATACACACCAATAAACTGATAGCAACAAAATATCCTTGATTATATTTAGAACTCATACTTTAACTGGTCAGGAAGTAAGTTACTTTAGATCAATGTAAAAATAAAAGCTGAGTGCATTAAGATAATAAAAAGATAAGTTTATTAATCATATATTGTTGCTATAGACATGGTAACATAAGGTTGTAAAATATCTTTCCATAAAGTTCTCTTGTGAAAAAGAATCTACATGAGTGAAAATCTTTTCCTTGAGAAAGATACTTTTTGTGTTTTATGATATGCAAACAATGAATAATAAAGTTTGTTGTCTGCAAATTATCCTCGCAGATATTTTTCTAATTAGAAACAAAATACTTAAAATAGGTAAAATTGATCCAAAGATATGTAAAAAATCATGCCATATTAACTTCCAGTGTAATCTCATATCATATATTCAAAATATCGATTTCAATTATCTATACATATGTAGGTTATAGCTTGATTACTATTACATCAATTGTGGGTAGCAACAGATTTACAATTAACACTACAAGCTAGAGTACAAAAAAACAAAAACAAAACAACAAAGTGCCAAAACTGAGAAAATTCAAAATGTTTTTAATTAAAAATGGAAATTCTGCATCATAGTTACATAAAGGTATGAAAATATATTGATAGAAGAAAATAAGTACACATAAATTAAGATTACACTCAGATATATATACATAATTTTATGTATTGAATACTTTCAAGTTTAGTTTAAAGAAAAAAAGAGTAGTTACTATTATAATGATGCTATTGAAAATTATCTTAATATAAGTTTACTCATTATATTTTATAACTAAATTAGTAATTTTTTGTTGAATTCTCAAATAAATAAATAAATGCAAATGAATTCTTTTCAAGGCCTGTGTTACCTAGTACTCTTAGAACCACAATTGCTCACAGGCTAATCACTACATAAGATTCCCAGAGCAGCAACATAACAAGCAATCAGTTTTAAAAAAATATCACTCTACAATGATGTTATATTGGTAAAAAAAAAACTAGACATTATTAACAAACACATTTTTCACATGCAACTCTTTTAAATAAATTAAAATATTATTCAATGTAGAGAATCATTTTAAAAAGTAAATTATTCAAAAAGATAAAAAAGATGATCAGAAATTATATAAACAAAGAATATCTGAATGCAAATTTAAATATAATGCAGACAAATAATATTAAAAACTAATTGTTCTAATTATAATCAAAAGTATAATTTATTTGTGTTATTTAGTAATTTTGTACAATCCAAAAACTTGTTAAATAACTTTTTCCATGCTGGGATTCATTATTAAAAAGTCTCTAAAATAAAGAAATAGAATTCAAAATTTTTGAGAAGGTAAATTTTTATTTTTAAAACACTTGGAAATAAAAGAAAGCATACCTTTCTAAGATGCTTCAAATATGTTTCAAAATGCAAATATGAAATGTCTGGCAAATATGTAGAAGGCAGATGAGCAGATTCCAAGAAACTATCACCCCATGTTTTTGTAAAAAGATCAATTTCTCTCTTAGCTTTTCGAGGGTCATTTAACACTGCCGGCAAATTTTGAGTGCAGTTATAAATTGTCCATTGATATACATCATCCACAACATTTGGCTGAGGATTTGACTGGTTAGCATTAAATATATGTGCATATTTTTGACGAAGATTTTCAACAAATTTATCCTCTTGAGAATGATCTTCAACTATAAAGTGAATATAACAATTTCTAAATGCATTTAACAATATTTAAGAAACAGAAACTTAAAATTATTCTTAACAATAGTAATTTATGATTAATAAATTGATTATTATTGATGAAAAAATTTAAAAAAAACAGGAATTTTAGTTTTCTTTAAATTAAAGAATGATTATTTTTCCTGATAAAATTTGAGCTAAGAATTAAATAAAATGTCAACACTAAATTTAAGTTTCTCCAAAATGAATAATGAATGACAAACCTGTAAATGTCAAAACATGATGTTTAACAACATGATACTCATAATCTTGATCATTTACTCCTTCAAGTGGTAAGGAACCGCAAATATTATTATTTCCATAACAGCAAACATAAGAACCCCCTTCTTTTTTGCAATGATTTAAACGTAAATGCAGTCTGAATTCTTGAGCAGTTTGAAATTCTGTATTACTACACAGGTTGCAACGCTTCCATGCTGCAACAGAGGATCTGCCTTCAGAAGTCATACTTGAAATAATTCACGTCTATGGTAAGCATTTTGTTTTATCTCTATAACTATACACATTACTACGAAAGTTTCTAAATACTAACACTTTGGCAGTAACTTTATTTACATTCATAGTAACAAATAAACAAACAGTTCACGAAACATTTCACGCAGCTTGTACTGTATAGAAATATTTAATGTATAAATTAAATTAGTGATTAAAAAGGAAGAACAAAAACTTATTACGTTGCACACATTTATTTTTAACTCAGAAGAAAATAATACTGGTCGGTGATAAAAGTAAATTAAATACGAATTTTATGAAAAGAATATTTTTAAATGAAAACATTTTGTGCAAGTAACCCACAAATTTAATTAAGTATACCCACAAATTTTATAAATAGAAGACAAATATTCTAAAATTTAATGTGTAACAAATTTTTATAATTTGAATTCTTCGAATTCTTTCGCTATGAAAAATATAAAACTATTTTTGGGGCATTTGTTATTTCGTAATCATAAGCATTTCTCATTTTATTTCTGTGTGCAATAAATGTTTAATAGATATTGACGTTTCTATAGGAGCTATATTAATGCAGATCAATAGCGTGATTGTTAATTTAGTGTATATTATGAAAAAAATAAGTATAATTCTCATAAGATGCTTAAATAAAAAAAGTTATTGCACAATTTATAAAGCGCTTCACTGAAATCACGGCCTAAATGGATGATACACTGTGAAAACATTGCAATAAATATCAACATTAATATAATAATAATATCAACCGTAATTTTTTATGTCTGGCAGTTTTGGGGTAAAAAAAATAGTAATTGATAATTGCGTTTAACTATTGGATTTAATAAGCATTGTTATTCAGAAAGTAAAGTCTATTAAAAAGTTTTTTAAGAAGAAAAATAAATTGCACAATGAAATATGATAATTTTTAAAATGTTTTCATATGCTTACATACATTATTTAAATATTTAAAAAAATTCATAAAAATATATTTATTTGGAACTAAATTTGAGTAAGTAGTTACACCATCTATATAGTTATAAATGATCTCTGAAACAAATATAAAAAATACTTCACATGTGCAAATAATTTTATTGCCACCATTTAGCCATTGCTTGTTTAATGTAGAATAACTATTTTTTCAAATACTTTTATCAAATCTTTCAGCATAAAATTTGTAATGGAAGTATTGTGCATTTCTTTATTATTTATGAAAGCAAACTTATATTAGTATAATCTTATGTATTACATAGAATATTGCATGTTTTACATGTAATAATATTTTACATGTTAGTTTTGATTTTGTATACATTTTTAATTGTAACGAGAGGAAATCAATAGTTTCCTTACTCAATGTTAAAAAATTGTAATTTTAATAAACATTTTTTCACCAATTAATTTCGAGTTAACTAAATTGGAAACTAGAAAATTTATTTTAGAAATAATCACTGTTAAAAAATAATAATCACTTTCAAAATTATTTTTTTAATTTAAGTTTGATGTACAGAAAGAAAGAATAAAAGAGAAAACTTTTTACTTCAATTTTCTAAAATGAAATTATAAATCTTATAAAGAAAATTTTAAGCTTATCATTGGAACATAAATAAATTTGATAAAATAGTTTCCCAGAATTATTATTTTCCATAACGGATATATTTCTGTTATAAATGCATAACATTTACATTATATGTGCCATTAAAAATAAAAAAATCCTATCTATGTACCTTTATACTTTAAAAGGACAAAAAAATTAAGATTAGTTTTTGTTAAAAAAAAATGTTATGTCTGTGCAACGGCTTCTCTTTCATTGGTTAATTAAAAGTAAATAGTCCTACGAAATGCCTGGAGTGTCCTTCCTGGAAGGTTTGCTTTTCCTTCAGACTCGATGAAATGAAGGTGATAATTATTAGTTAATTCAGTTAGTTTGCGAAGCTTACTTTGTGACAATCCAAGAGACTAGTAGGAATGGCAAATACTAAATGTAAAATAAATAAATATAAAACATTAAGTACAGAAAATACAACGTAAGTATTTCCGGAATTTTTCTAAGTATATTTCAGATTTTTTTAAAAAAAAGCCAAAATGTATAAATATTCCTACTTCTAGGGGGAGATTGAATTTGATTAGAATACAGATGAGTTGGATATAATGCTTTTTACTGTGAATTTTTACTAATTGTAGCTTGAATGTTGATGTTTCAATGAATATTCCTTTCTATAAAAAGTTTTTTTTTTTACTAATGATGGGCACTGGGCGACTAATACTTCGCTTCAACAAGACTTAAACAACATGACAATTTATGAAAAGCATTTAGGTACATAATTGCCAGTTTGTTACACTTTTCATTATCGATCACATTATATTCTACTTTTTTTTAATAACGGCTGGCACTGGATGTCTATACCTTCACCACGACAAGGGCGGAAGCTGCTACTCATTTATCATTACCCTGTGGGCATTTATGGACAAAGTCACGGAGGCAAGTAGCATTACCCATGTCACTCCACTACAAACCCGTTTGTAGGGAGGGCAATAATCATTCATCATCTCAGAAAAAGAGAGAGAGAGAAACATCTATGCCGGAACCGGGATTCAAATCCGAGACTTACACAGCGTAGGAATCAATAACATTAACCCTTCATCCTTTGGCCGGTCATTCGGAAATACAATAATGTCATTATACTCTGGAATAGAGATTCCATGGAAAAATATATTATATGGAGTACCACAATCATTTTCACTAAATGTTAAATTTCTAAACAACTTCAACAACAAAATGGTAAATGATGTCCCTATATTAAAAACGATGAAATATAAAAAATCTCTATATATCTCCGGAGAATTCCAAATTAACATTATTTGATTTTAACGGCAACTCTTATTCGTTATTAAATAAATAATTTTGCCATTTTTTAATGGGTAAGGTGTATAAAATTAAAAGTAACTTAAAAAGGACAAAAAATTGTATATACTTTCGTAAAAATCTCATGTTAAAAGATAATTTAATTTAAAAACAATTTTAGTGTGAGAGACATTTTAGTAATCTGTATAATTTTGGGTTTTATTAGTTACTTTCCAACGTGAAACGTTTTTTAATTTTACACAAATTTATTATATAAAATATATCTCGCAATAGTATCATCTATATTATTTTTGAAATTATTTCAAGTTATTCTTGTTAAACGATGACGATATTATAATGCTGAGAAAGAAACTTTGCATTCAGGACAAAATAATTTTCCAAGTGCATAATTCAATAATTATTTTATTAATATGGTTTATAACAGTAATCTTCAATTATATTTAACAGATAATTTTCATCTGATAATTTATCATAAATTCTTATATTTTTTCAATAATTTCAGTAAATTTCTTAATTTTTATAATTAGATTCTTTCTGAGAAAATAAAGAAAAATGTAATATTAAATGCATAATTCTCTTTATTTGTATTTTACAATTCTGACTTTGAATTTTTAAAAAATGAAAGTTATCACTAGAAATTTATTATTATTATTATTTTTATTTTATTTTATTTTTTTGCACAAAGATCTTGTCTTGAGCAATTCAAGCAAACGTACTTTTTCTAATGATTTTATCCCATTGTATCCCTACAAAAATATAATAGTTGTATTCATGTTATTATATAATGCTCGGTCACTAGGTTTCCATCTTTCTACAAGGAGTGGAAGTGATGACACCAAATATGGAAGTGGGGCACCCAGTGGGTGTGCCATCGTAGCTCCGATACTGGCTCTTCGCAATTTAGGCAGTCCGCAAACTCGTAGATGATCGCATGAGACTTGTCTCGCGAGATGCTCAGAGCGTCTCGCAAGAATCGCATCAGATCAAATGACGTCATTAAGGTCTTAGTTACGTCAGAAAAGGGGTGGAGCGCGAGACGTTTCTAGATTTCGAGCTGGTTCGAAATATCTGGCAACTTTCCGCGAGACAGCGCTCTCATTGGTTTAAAATTCCATGACGTCAGATACAATGTTTCAGCTACATCACACTAAGACATCGAGGAGATCACATTTGTCTACTATAAGACGGCGTCTCAATCGGATTGTCTACCGAGTTCGCAGCAGTTTCCAAGCAGAAAACCCCAGACTTGACCTGCCACCCCCTGCGGTATCATTTCATATAGATGGCATTGCTGCTAGCGTGCCTGAGCCGCCATTAGAGAACACGATGGATCTTCGCTTGGGTAGGGATTCGAATTTTCTATCTTTGATAACGAGAACAAACACCTTATCTTACCAGGCCATAGCGGTCCAATTCAATTAATAAAATTTCCGTTTGTGAGAAACAGCCAAAAGAAGTTTCAATTTGGAAATCATGAATAAAATAAAATTTCCATTCAGATGCAACATTGTTTCGTGCCTGGAATGAGAAGTTGTTTCCTTACAAGAATTCAACTTTCCAATATTTATTTATTTACTTATTTTTGACAAGATTAATAATGAAATCAATATAACGGGTATATTTCAACTGCGTATTTGAAAAAAATAGTTTCATCTGTTATTCATGCGAAATAGTTTCATCTGTTATTCATACGTAAGAGTTCCACTAGAATTGCTGCTGGTGTCTTGTAGAATATTGATTCTTTGGAATTTGGTGAAATTGGTATTTTCATATTTTGATATATTTCAAAAGTATTGGTGAATAATCTGTACTTATTTTGAGGTCGAAGACAGCGCTTCATCAATTGGCTGTAATTCCTTTTCGTATCTGCAAACTAGATAGAATATGCAACAATGTTCATTAGATATCGAAAAGAATCTCAATAACATATTATAATTTTCTGGGAAGAAATTATTGATTTTTTAAGAGTGGCTGTCCAAAATAGTTTTCATGATATATGAGTTGATATAAAGCAGTTCTTTTAACAATACATAATTTAAAAAGATCACTTCAGATAATTCTATATTACAGATAGTATTGCAGAAAGATTGTTTGTATAATTTTTTTGATTAATGTATACTAAAATATAAGCATAGTTTTTACTTTTCTTTAAATGAAAAACGTTTTATAATTATGTATATGAGTGACTTAGAAAAATTAGACCTTATTTTAAAAAAGCAATAAAGTTTTATAAACAACGTTTAAAATTTTATAGTTTTTAATTGTTTGCTCATAAATTAATTTATTATTTCTGTCTAATCATAACTATAACCCCTTCCCTAAAAAATAAGAAACATGTATGTATCATTACTCTAAAATAATCTACAAGTGAATTAACTCTTAAGTTTGAACTGTAATAAATATTTTTAAAACATTAGAGATTAAAACCATTTAGTTATTCTTCAAGAATACTAAAAAATATTTTCCTATATTGAAAAAAATTAATGAAAGATAAAAATTTCTATCGTATATCATTTAAATCATATATTTGTCAACATTAAATAAAAGAAAATATTCATGCTGGATTTTAAAACAATTTCTTTGCATTTCTAAAGTATTATAAATATTTGAAAGAATTATTATTAATTTGAATTAAAAAATTGAAATAAGATTTTAATTTGCAAAACTTTTTTCTGAATTATATTTTTTGTATTATTATATTAGATAAAAACAAACGATTATCTCTAATATTTATGTATAAATTGTCTTGAAAGATGTCTGAACCGTTGAATTGGGAAACCGGATTACTCATCCCCTCCCAAAATCGCGGAAATAAAAAATAAATTACAAACATATAATAAATTTGAATATTTTATTTCCAACTTCTTAATATTTATGAATTACTTAAGTAAGAAGAAACACTTTGAATGAGGAATAAAAATGCAAACAATATTTACATGTATTATTTATCATTGGCTAGGACTCTTTTTTAGAAAGTCAATTGTGTTTTTTAATCTTGTAAAAATCTTCCCAAACTAATCTGTTAACCATAGATTTCTTTATCATGAATCCATGCGCGTTGTTCATCTTAGCAAATACTCTCTACAGGTGCAGATGCCACTAATAAGAAGAAAACATACTCTATAATATTGACCAGATTGGAGGTGCTAAGTGATTTTTTTTGAAGTGACCAAACAGCCTGAACCATTTTTCTTTACTTAAAATAATCGCATCTCTGGCACTCTCTTATTGACTTCTTCTGTTTCCAATTTGACTGCAAGCACTCCTTACTAAAACAACTTCGCGCATGACTATCATTGGCGAGAGATCACGATACAATGACAATATAACTTATTAGCAGATTGACAATACATGTTATATTGAACTAGAAGGTCTAATCTCCTTAAAGAAAAAATAACCAATGATAAATACTGCTATAAAATTGCTCTACGCTCAGGAGAACGAAATAACATTGTGTGCATTTGTAACAGATAATCTGTTGCCCTTATTCTGAAACTTTGAACTGTGGCATATTTTTGGATATGGAAACGAGTTTTTTTCTAAGCACAGTGTCTTCAACAGTCATGCATTGTCCATTTCCCTTCCAGCAAGAAATTACAGGGTGAAAGTGCTTCGTTTTCTTGTCGTCAGCAGGAACTAACTCTTGAATATATGCAATTTTGAATGACTAACATAGCAGAATGTTCTGTAAAGTTCTGAGAACCACGATATGTTGTTGTTGCACCAGCATGCTTCCCTGTACGGAGCCCTGGCCTGGGTTGCACCAGTTAGACAAAAACAGCCGCGTAGAGTCTTCGTGATTTTGAAGCAGGGACCAAGAAAAAAAACCCCAATGCCAACCCCAGGAGGCATTTCCATGAATTCAAGAATCATAACAGGGCTCTGACAGATTGAGCACTACATGTTCCCAACATTTTCTTAATAATCTGAATTTGCGTAATAGTCTTGAAATGTTGTAATCATGTTGCATTTTGCGTCAAACGAATTCGTCTCTTCAACGTGAACATATCAATAGTTTTCTTTAAATTGTAAAACATTCGGATTAAGACCCCTTCGAAGAATCCTTTAAATAACGTTTTATATTTAAATTGAATTTTGAAACTTGAAATAAAAATGCGTTTTATGAGAAAAATTCGCATAAAGGATGGTACAAATAGAGTTTTTTTAATAAAAATTTTTGTACAATTTGCATAAATGGAAAATTTAATAATTCATAATGATATATTTTGAAAGTAATTATTTATCCTATAACAATTTGATAAAAATTTTTTAAGTTATTTATATTTTAAAAATGAATCTTTTCTTCTTCTTCGTCATGAAACAATCACGATTCATCTGTATTTGTAATTTATAAATGAATTTGGGTTAAAAATAAGTTATACTATCAGGAAAGCTTTTGAAGTTAATTTAAACTGCTTATATATAATTTATTTATGACAGGGAAACTATTGTAAATTCAAATTCAAGGACATCTGAGTTACTATTTGATGGTATGATGGAACATATTCATAAAATCAGGCAAAATCCTACTTATGTGGTATTCCTCCAACAATATAAGAATTTCATGATGTATGGTTTATCTATCTATCTCTCTATCTAATTTGAAATTTTCAATTGAACTTATGTGTAACTGGACATTTTAATTTTAATTTTCGTAAGTCTAGAAAATAAATTGATGTTTCAATAAAAATATTTTGTTAAAATTGTATATCATATCGTTATATTGTAGAGATTGCGGAGAAAAGTCCCGTTTTTCATTAATGAAAATACTGTCAGCATGCAAATAACATTTAATATCACAAGAAGAAATTTGAAACGGTCAGTACTTTTCCATTATACCCGCCACTTTTGATAATCGCCGTAACGGGAAAGAAAAAAGTTGTAAATTACTGTCGTAAATATATTCCATTTTCATCATGTATTATTTAAAAATGTTACATTTTCAGGAACTACTAAAAAATAATACAAACATTTTATTTACATTTTATAAAATAAACATTTATCACTTATTGATAAAACTTATTTAAACGCCAATATTTATTTCTGCTGGAAACTGTTTAACAATCGCATCGGTGATCGATTGCGTAAGTATGATGTATATAGTACCTTTTTTCAATGAGACAAAATTATTTTGATGTATTAAGTTGTTTTTTCCTTGGTGATTTGTGATTGTAATGTTTCTTTTAACTGAAAAAACTATCACCAAGCAATCTTTTGCCTTAATGAGCATTGTATACCATTTAGCTTGCTTACGATAGTTTACCACTTTTTGTCTCAAAAAAAAATTCAATTTAGTATATATTAAATTTATAAATTATAAGGAATCTTGGATTTGAATAATAGGTTTGGATTATTCAAATTCAAGATTCCTTATATAGGCAAGAAACATATAATCTAGAGTAATTGAGTATTATTTGAGTATTATCTAGAGTAATTGAGTAAATTGAGTATATTTCGTAAAGGAATGTGTCCAATGATGTTTTCCTCTGCAATACCTAAAAAACAATGTAATTGCTTTTTATTAAAAACTTGGAGTTTTTCAATGCTCATCTGGCATCACCAACAAATCCGCAACTTCATAGAATTTCTTTTTTCATAATTATTTCGATTATATGTTGTTGCAAACGCCTCTAGAACAATTACTGTCTTAAGCCGCATTAGTAAGTAATTAGTTTTATATTTGAATTATAGATGGCGACACTAAGAAAGATGCCATCATTGCTACATTAAATTTACAAAGTTTATAAGAAATTATATAGAAGTAGATATTGCTAGACATAATTTTATTATTTTTTGAATTTTATAAAATATTTGTAATTTATTATAAACTGTGTACAATTCAGATTATTTATTTATTTGTACTCGCGACACACTTTCCTAAACTCAGCATCTTACAAAATTAATTAAAATACTTAATTATCCTTCTTGACCTATGTGCAAATTTTTCACACACCTTTTGTTTCAGGGAACGAGAGTGTGTAATAACAATATTTCTCTGCCATAAGCAATTTCATTATTTTGGATGAACTAGAAATAAACATTATTTATACAAAGTAATCTTGATTTTATTTTCTTCTTACGGAACTAAACGGTGTAAAAACATCCCTTAATTATAATTTTGTTTTAGTTTTGATATCTTCATATATGGGATAAAAGTAAGTATCAATAGTGAGAAAGAAAAATTGAATTCAATAACAATAGAAATAAAATGAAATCAACATCCGATGAAATTTAAAAAAATGAGTGTTTCCAATGTTTGTGAGTCATATCTAAAAAAACATTCATCTGAATATTTTATTTACAAAATAATTGAAAAAACTTCAAAATTTATCAAATGGGCATTTATATATATCGCATTTTAATAATAATAAAAAAAGACATCACCAATTTTAACAATAAATTTGCTAATAAAATTACGAAATATGCTAGATAAAAATATTTGGAAATCAAATATAAAAAATTACCAAACAAATCTTATAGTTTTTTTTATTTACTATTTTTTAATAAAAATATAACTTCAAAGTAAGAACTCAAAATAAATTTTTGAAAATTTATTTTGAATTGAGTTATTTTCAGAAGCAAAGGTATCTGATAGGGATTATGGTACATCCTTGTAAGTGTTATATTAAACAGAAAAAATTTGAAATGACATAATGGAAACCTATCATTCTGCCAACAAAGAGTTCAGTGCAAAAATTATGAATATTAAATTAAAACTTTACCGTCTTTTGGTAAGTTTTTTACACATCGCAAATGAATGACATAAAATAAAACCACTACTAAACTAAACTCCATGGCACGACAGCCCATGTGGGCCAAGGCCTAGAGAGCCCATAACTGTTTCCATGACCGAGGGCCCTGGGGTGCAAAGCATATGTCCCAGTTAGGTGGTCAGCCTAACGTAAGACCCCCAGTGTTAAGTTCCCAAGCATGCTTGGTACTCAGTTTATCGACCCACTGAAGGGATGAAAGGCTGAGTCAACCTTTCCCAGCCCGAGGATCGAACCTCTGACCTGTGTCATGGGAGCGTGAAACGTTGCCACTAAGCCAAAAATAAAACCACACTTCGTTAAAAAATAAAATACAAAATTCTACATTTTATTTACGACAGTTAAATAAATTACTGTTTGTTAAACTGTTGTGATTAATTGCTATTTACAAATATAAATAAATTCAAGTTTGAGATATTTACAATTAATCGTCTTAATAGAATGAAATTTAAAGTTCAAGTTTAAAGTTATGGGGGACAGGAGCAGTCGTCTTGCTGCTATCAAAAAGGAACGTCTTCGCGTCTTTAGGATTATTTCTCTTCTCCTCCGCTCACTGGGGAAGCTGTTGCGCCTCTCGAGCCCCTTCTCAAGTGGACACTTGAAATAGTGACGTCGGCTATTAAGTGGTTCACCCACCACAGTTCGGCCGTCCTAAAATCGGCTGGCCCTCCAGACGACACTGCAAAAACATAAAAAAAGAAAAACAGGGAAAGAAACAAGAAAACAGAATAATTCTCTGAAAAGAAACAAATTTTATATTCATCTTCTTATATCTGAAATAAAGAAATGAGTCAGTATATCTTTTAGCTTCACTATAGTCAGTTGGACTTCCGACTATCCTTCAGCACAATTCAACTTTAATTTAACTCCAACTTGCATAACATCCTTGTCTTTTGACATACTATACCAGAGTCTTAGGAATTCAGCACAAGTCGTGGTACCGTTAGGTCCTTCATGAGTTCCTTCTTTGATTACATCATAGGTGTTGCCTCCTTTAAAGTAACTCTGTACGGTCCTAAATATTTTGGTTTCAGTTTTTAAGTGGGGTCCAAACTGAGTTCTCTAAATAGCGACCAAATCGTTAACTCCATAAGATTGTGGTTCTTTTCTTTTTAAATTATACGTTTTCCTGTTTTCTTCTTGGAACTTGAAAATTTGTTGTTTAGCATGTTTTCTGTGTTCATCTCTTTGAGCTTCAAAATTAGCTTGAAACTCCTTTTCAATCATTTCTTGGAGCTTACTAATACCTCCAACGTTCATCTTCGTACCAAAAAGCAACTCAAAAGGTGTGGTATCTATGCTTCGTTGATATGTTGAATTAATCGTCTGCTGCAGTTCGTTAGTAAGTTTATACCACTGAGCTGAATTCTCTAAAGATAGTTTTGAAAGAACTGATATGATTGTTTGGTTGATCTTCTCAACTTGTCCGTTAGCTCTTGGCAAACCAGTGGTTATTAAATGGTGTTTAATATTCTCTTTAGAGCAATAATCTCTGAATTCAGCAGAGCTAAAAGCTGTACCTCTATCAGAAATAATTTGGTAGGGATTTCCAAAGACTGATTTTAGAGTTTCTAATTTCGAAATGACTTCAGCAGATGTTGTGGTCTTCGTAGGAAAAATCCAAACGAACTTAGTAAAAGAGTCAATAATTGTTAAAATATACTAATAATTTTTATGTGTGCTTTCTAAAGGTCCTAAATGATCAATATGGTATTTGTATAGTGGTATGTCATTTTTATGCAATGGGTGTAATAAGCCTTCTTTCTTTCCTCTTTTGTGATTTACAAGAATACAGTGAACGCAATTAGATATGATATTTTCTACTTTCTGTTTAATTTTGGTAATGAAATAATGGTCCTCAATGCTTTTCTCTGTATATTTGATTCCAGTATGTCCCTTTTCATGCGCACTTCTTATAATTTCCGTCTGCATACTTCTTGGCACAATCACTAACTCCTTTCCATCAACAAATTTAGAAAGAGCTCCGTTTCTCTCAAAATAATCTTCATAACTAGAGATTTTTAATAATTCTTTTATCGTTTTTATTTCATCATCATTATCTTGGGCTGATTTTAATTTCGATATGATATTATCGCTTGAGATGCAAAATATGTTTACAGGGGATCTGCTTAGTGCATCAACATGAGTCATTCTTATACCGGAGCGATGCTCAATACTATAATTAAATTCTTGGAGCAATAAAGCCCAACGAGCAACACGAGTTGACAAATCTATTTTTTGCATAATCTTTTCGAATGCGGAACAGTCAGTGACAATTTTAAATGGAATTCCTAATAAGTAAACGCGGAATCTTTTTAACGCTTCAATAATTGCAAGAGCTTCAAGTTCGTAACTGGAATACTTCTTTTCGGCATCTGTTGTCTTTTTATTCATGAGATAGATGGGATGAAAATTTTTATCATTTGGGGATTTCTGTAATAAAATAGCTCCATATCCTTCTATGCTGGCGTCACAATGCAGTTCAATTTCGTAATTTGGGTTGTATATACTTAACACAGGTTTTTGAGCTAAAATTAACTTAAATTGATTAAAAGAGTTTCTTTCCTCTTTACCAAATTTAAATTTCCTATCTTTCTTCAAAAGATCACTCAATGGCCTAGCAATAATGGAATATTTTGGGATAAATTTCCTGAAATATCCAGTCAATCCTAAAAAACTATGGACCTGTTTCAAATTAAGTGGCTCAGGGAAATGAAGCAAAGCTTTAGTTTTCAAAGTAGATGGAAAAATTTTCCCTTCTTCGATGACATGGCCTAAAAATTCAATGCGCTTCTTCAAAAAATGGGATTTTCTAAAATTTATTTCTAATCCATATTCGCTCGCAAGATTTAAGACTTTTTCAAGCCGTTCGACTCCTTCTTCAGTTGAGGAAGACAAAATAATTATATCGTCCATATAAGTTTTTTCGTCCAGTAGTATTAATAAATCTTTGAAACACGGCTGGGGAATTACACAGTCCAAAAGGAACCTTAAGAAATTGGTACTGTCCTTCATGAGTTACAAATGAAGTGTATTTTCTACTATCCTTCTTTACATCTACATGGAAAAATCCATTCTTGAGATCAATTGTACTAAACACACACGATTCCTGCAATCTATCTAATATATCCTCAATCAATGGGAGGGGAAATCTATCTTTTACAATTACTTTATTTAATCTCCGATAATCTATGCACAAACGAGGTGTTCCGTCTTTTTTTCTTTACGAGTACTACTGGGCTACAATATTCTGAAGAACTGGGTTCTATTATACCTTGTTCTAACCATTCATCTATTTGGGTTTCAACTATCTTTTTCTGTGAAAATAGTTATCTACGGGGTTGATGAGATATAGGCTCATTACTTTTTAACAAAATATCTAATTGAACATTAGTTGATTTTGTTTTATGTAGTACATAACTCGAAACTAATTGTTGCAACTTGTATTTAAATTTTTTGGAAAACTAGTTTCAATGTTCAATTCAACTTCATTAAAAGTTAAATCAACTGGTAGAATTGATAAATATTAATTTCTTTTACACATTGATATTTATTTTTAATCTTAATTCCGTTTTCATTAATTAAGGTTTCACCCTGCATTAGTACATTCATTCCTATGATGGCATCATATGACATAACATTATTTTCAACCACATAAATATCTTCTTCACACTTAAAATCATCTATTTTAATATTTCCCTTAAAATAGCCCAACGGCTTTACAACACATTTACCAAAACCACTTAGAGAAGAATTTAACGGAAATAACTCTACAAAATTTAATTTATCGAAGACAAATTAACGAATCAAAGTTACTTGGCTTCCAGTATCTATTAATGCATTAACATTCAAATTATTAATAATTACATCATTCAGTATTGTTTTAACATTAACATTCATTGTTGCTACTTCAGGTTTAGAATTAGATTTTGGACACAATGAAGCTTTATGTCCAAAATTATTACATCGAAAATATTTAATACCCTTCTCTTTATGTTCACAAAATTTAGAAATATGATTTTTTTCACCACTATTAAAACAAATTTTATCTTTACAATCATCAAAATCACTGTATTTCATTTTTCCAAAACCATCATTGTACCTTATTTTATTTACATTTTCATTCTTAGAATTAACTCTATTACTATATTCATATTTTGATTTTGTTTTATCAAAATTATTATATTTATCATGAGAATTATATTTTGTTTTCGTTTTATCGAAATTATCATAATTAAAATGAGAATTATATTTTGTTTTCGTTTTATCGAAAGCTTTTTTACTTTTAACAGAATCACTTTTTATTACTTCATAAACTTTGAGTTTTTCTTTAAATTCATTTAAATTCTTACATCCATACAAAATAATTTTGTTTTCTTGTCTATCATTTATTCCATTAATAACATAATGCATTAAGGCAGATTCTTCAATTTTACCGCAATTTCACAACTCCTTCATTTTTAAAAAATACTCCTGAACAGATTCATAATCACGCATTTTCCTTTAACGCAAAAGATCATGTAAGTTAGCTGAGTTTATTTCAAACGAAAATTCATCGATCAAGGCTCGTCTCAATTTTTTCCAAGAATTTATTTGTGGTTCTGTCCGAACGAATAATAGAGCATTTCCTCCTAACGAACTTTTAGCCATAACAAATTTTTGTAAGTCTGATAAATTAAATAATTTCGACATATCCTCAAAATGATCAATCCAATTAATTACATTTTTATGTGATTCTGCATTAAATTTAGTAATAGTGCTTTCGATATCTTCATAATTAATACTAACACTTGGAATAACAGTATGTGGATAAAAATCATTTTCACAAACATTTTCATTATTCTTAAAATAGTCAGATGCACTTTTCTTTTTGCTTATATTGCATTGCATTGAAAAATCATTTCTACTTATTTCTTCTTCCACTTCACTTTCTGAGTCAGCAGTTTCCGAATCCTCTTTAGTGTATTGAGCTAAGAGTTCAAGGTCACATAACAGAGACAAAATTCTTTCTACGAGCTCTGCTTTGGATCCTTGAAAAGAAATATTTAAAATGTTCGATGCAGTAATAAGTTCGCTAAGCGAAAACTCATTGTTTATATTTTTTAATTTGTCTCGATACTCATTACTTTCGATATCAAAACCATCAAAATTTCTAATTCTTTTACGATTTAATTTATCCCCATCATGATCAAAAATCAATCAATGCAAAATTGTGATTTTATCTGCTTTAAAATTTTTCAATGCAACGCTTATTTCTTTTATATCGCTTAATATCATCATGTACTATGAAAATGTTCTAGGAGTTTTCTCTTATATTCTTTGTGTCTTCTCGGAGTTTTCTCTTATATTCTTTGTGTAAAGATGATCAACTTTTTACGTTAACAGTGTTGACTAGTGCCCTGCACTTGTATTTTTAATATGTGCTCTTCAGAGGTAATGGAAGGCCCGGGAACTAATCACGTCATAGTCAATTTTTTGGACATTTGTAGTAAATAAACAGTTACAGATTGAATTAATGACGATAAAATGTTCCCACGTTCTATTTCACCACTGACTTGTCAAACACAGTCAAACATAGTCAAACACTTGTTGCGAAAGTTATAACATAAGTATATTACTAGATGTTACTGACATCAAAAGCAGCAATTTTGTATCTCTTGAATACTTTATAACGAGACTTGATTTAACACACAAACCATTCTTACAACAGACTGCAATCTCAAGAGCAAAACTCTTGAGATTAAATAAGTGTAGTAGACATCCGTTTTTACGAATCACTAATTTACAAACACTCACAATTTTACAAACTAGTGGATAATCCCTTCCCTGATACTGTAGACAAGATGATAATTGTAACTCCTATTCACGAAATAAAATTTTGAAACTCTTTTTTGCAAACTTTCGTTTCTGACAAGCAGCTTTTTCCGTTTTTTTAATTTTTGTTTTATATTTCTGATCTGAGATATTTTTAAAATTTTTTATTTGATTTCCTTTTTATATAAAGCATTAGAATTTGAATCATTCTTGAACAACGAAATGACATGTACATGCATTCCAGACATTGTGGCAACAATAGTGGAAGACACTTGGATATCATACATTTGATGGGAAAGAACCGTATTGCCGAATTCAACTCCCCATATTTAAGAACATAGAAAGGAAAGGGAAAACGCGTGAAAGTAAAATAAAAATTAAACTTAAAAAATATTTCATTTGAAGAACAGAGGAATATAGAGGCTGAAATAATAAAAATAATGCTGAAGTCTATGCTGAAATTTCTAAAAGCTGTTATATCATATCATATCATATCATATCATATGATATGATATGATATGATATGATATGATATGATATCATATCATATCATATCATATCATATCATATCATATCATATCATATCATATCAAGCATTGATTAATTAAAATATTACATCATTATTTTTCATTATTGATAATAATTACTTTTTCTTAAGTTTTGTAATGTTTTTTTTAATGACGACTTTTTTGTTTCATAAGTTTTTACTAATTTTTAATAATTTTTGTGAAAAAACAAAATTTACATTTCATGTTGATATACCTAAATATAGTTTTGTTAAAAATAGTTATTAAATAATTATTGATGGAGATATTAATTTTTACTAATAATGTATATTTTATTATTCTATATCAATTATAAATGTACGGATACTTTTATGATCCAATGTACTTGAAAATTATTGCTTCATAATGTATTTTATACCTTATGAAATTCATTCCAAAATCTAATAAGACGAAATCATCAGCTGAAATCAAAGAAAAATTTAGCATAATGATTAAAAAATAATTTGATTAGCTTAATCACTAAAAATGAAGTACGCTGTCTATTTAAAAGTACAAAATTTTACACAAATTAGAGAGAGTGTGAAAATGAAAGCAATCTGAGCACCAACGGTAAATGAAATCTGTCTATCAGCATGTCACTGAACTTTTAGCAGAGAGAAATGACAAAAAACTACATTTTATGATAGAACTTACTTAGTTGAATAATATCTTACCCTTTTCTAATTTTCTTGATCGGTCAAAATCCGGAAAAACCGTTTAACTAAACCTATAAATGATACTCTTCTGAAGAACTGTTTATTATACATTATTTGGACGTTATGATTTGTATAAATACCTTTTTCCCTTGAAAAAGTATTGATTATTTAAATAACAATAACTTTAAGATTGAATGTATTAATTAATAAATATCAAATTGTTATTAAATGTCACTTTTAAATAAAAGAAAAGTTTCAAAAATCAGACTCCTGCTAATAAACTATATCTACACGAACTTCTGTATCTATAACAATAAATTTCATTTTTATTTTTCATGTATGGTTCCATATCACATTGATAATTTTTTGTACTAAAGTCTAATAAGAAGGAAAAGGTGAAAGAACTTATTATTATTCTATTTTATTGAACAACACTTTTAGCACACATCGTGGATTGGATTTTTTTTTATCGTCTGCTGAACAAATTATTCTCATGGAAAAAAAATATGCTCGAAATTTGTCGTTTGTGTTATTATATCAGATAAAATTAATAATCGAAATTTTACTTTTACAGCATTTTTATTTGAAAATTCTTTTGATACAAATAGTTTGAATATTAAATAGGAAGTGATAAAAGATAAGTAAAAAAATATATAACAAATAAATTATTAAATAAAAACGTTTATTGAAAAATATTTTACAAGAAGAATTTTCATTTCGCATTATTTTTTAAATGAATCTTTCATTTTTTTAAGCAGAATTTTCTCACAAGCTTTATTCTACGGTAAGTTAAATGTTTTAATACATACAATTCATTAAAGTATTTATTGAAAATATAATATGTAAGGTAATTTTTTGGAGGCAGCAGTGCTTATTTGTTTTAATAATTAAAATAATATCTATATATTAAGGTATTACCAAATTGTGTAGCTTAGGAACATTATTATTATTACTGTTGAAAAACATAAATCAACATACTTTTTTCAAATAAAGCAGCAATTTCTATTTCAGTGAGCTACATACTTTAAAAAATGCCTATGAAAATACAAAAGAAATATTTTGCATTTATTTCAAATTTCTTTGCAGGGAAATGGTCGTATGAAGTATATGTATTAATTTTGTCTATAATAGTGTATTATGTGCGGGTTAAAAATAAGTTATGTTAAACAGATATTAGTTATAATTGGATGTGTTCAGAAAAGGTTATATATAATGCTCGAGATTATAATTATTCATCTATAATGAACGAATACATTTATAATGATTTTATAGTAGCTCGCGTTTGATATATACTGTCGAATATAATGGCAGTCGAATCATAAGTTGTATGTAACTGTATACAGCTTATTATTCGATACAGAAGTATATGCTATATATATATATATATATATATATATATATATATATATAACAAACTTTTATTAAAACTTTAATAAACTCTTGTCTTGAAGCATTAATGAGTACAATAAGCACAATAACATAATATTGTGCTACAATTTTGGTAAATTAATAACCAATTTAGAATAAACAATGATTTATTTATATCAAATCTATACACTTAATATATCAAAACTAATATTTTTGAATATACACTTAAATTTCCTTTTAAAATAACAAAATTTTATGATTTTAACTAGACAAATTTTTGATTTTAATTGTGTAAATTAAAATTTATTTTCTAATTACAAAATATATTTAATAAAATCGTGCAACAGTTTTATAATTTAAATTAATATATAATAAAATACAATTTTAAACTAAAGTTTAAAGTTATTTTTATTTTTATTAGTTATTTTTGAGAAACTTATACGTCAAATGAAAGTTCTATATTTTCTAATTAATAAAAATGTTTGATAAAAAAGTTATGAAATATATTGAAAGGTATAATTTTTTATTAAAAAATAAAGTAAATATGAATTTAAAATATAATTCTGTTGCATTAGAATATATCCGATTAATTGCATTAAAGAACACGGATTTTGTAAAAGAATATTTTGGTTAGATTAAGGCACACAATTTTAAAGCAATTGAATGTAATTAAAAATATTTTAAAATCTTAACATAGAAATTGAATTAAAACTTAAAAATATCTCATAAAATTGTAATGAAATTCTAAAATTGCTTTCAAATTTTATTAAATTTTTTTCTACATAAAATATTGCTTATGAAATTTTAAATAATGTGAAAGTTTTTCGATTATATTAGATTTTTTATTTATTATAATTTGCCATTATCTGCTATCAAATGAAAAAAAGAAATTTTCATTGCTAAGATGAAGCGATTATTTCAGTAATTAATTCTTTATACATATGATACACTCGTAACAACTAATTGTAAAAATTTTCGAAATTCGATTCTTTCAAATTGTCAAAGAAAATCCTAAAGCATTTTTACTTCAAATTTTTAAGTATATCTTTATTATGATTCAATAAATTTAAATGCAAAAATATTTTAATACTCTGTATTAAAAGACTAATTATAAGGGATAAATTAATTTTTAAATTTTAAGCAAATTAATAGTCTCTAAATAAAAGTTGTGGCTTAATGATTTTATATAATTCCATATCATCATCGAATAAATACAAATATAGCAGTGTTTCCATACATCATCTTAATAACTGAATGTTCAGATTTTGATTTTTAGCTCAATCACTCGTGCATTTCAGTCCTAGTTCGATTATGAAAGCTTGTGAATTGTTCGGAATCACACATTTAAGCTATTGCTCTCGGACTACCAAGTTTTTGTTTTCAAAAACTAATTGTAGGGAGACACAAAACAACAATCAAATTGCTGATGTATGAAACCTTTATAGTTTATTAATATTTGTTTTACTAATAAAATTTTAAAAGCTTATTAATAGAGTAGTATACCAGGTGTATGCAAATGAAATGAGACGATTGTTTCTTAAATAACACGATACATTTGCAAAAACTGTTAATATTTCTTCATTCGAATTAATATTCATCGATAGCTCCACATTTTCCCCATCTTTCGGGCAATTTATGAGTACCATGCCAAAAAAAATGATCGATCTTTTGAGGCCAGCTGGTTATCAAGCCAAGATTTGACGTTTTCGTAGGAAGTGAAGCGTTGGTCAGCCAATGCGTGTCCCAATGATGAAAAATGTAGTAATCGGAAGGAGCCAAGTCTGGAGAATATGCCGCATGGGCTAAGGGCTCCCAGCCGAGTGCCATAATGATGTCCTTGGTTGGCTTAGCACGGTGGCTAGGAGAGTTGTCATCAAGTAAAATCACTTTATGCTTCCGTTTCTTGCATTGCACGCGTTTTTCGAGTATAGCATCGTTCGAATCTAGTAATTGTTGCTTGTAGCGATCAGTATTAACGGTTTCGCCGGGTTTGAGAAGCTCATAATAGATTTGCCCCTTCTGATCCCAGAAAATACACAGCATTGTCTTGCGGCCGAAGCGATTCGTCCTTGCGGTCGATTTGGATGGTTGTCCGGGGTCAACATATGATCGATTACGCTTGGGATTCTCCAAATAAATCTGTTTTTCATCTCCAGTCACAATACGATAGAGATTTGACTTGCGTTTGTAAAGGGCAAGCAACATTTCGCACACGATTTTTCGGTTTTCCTGTTGACGGTCCGTTTTAGCTCGTGTGGAACCCATCTACCGACCTTTATTATCCTGCCAATTGCTTTGTAACGACGGGAAACAGTGCTCTGGTTAACATACAATTGTTCTGAAAGATGTTCTTGCATTTGGCCATCATATTCATCTATTAATGCTTGCAATTCAGCATCTTCAAATTTTTTTGCTGGTCTGTCACGCTTCTCGTTTCTCACATCGATATCACCACTTTGAAACTTTTCAAACCACCTGTAGAACTGTGCATGGCTCAGAGCATTGCCATTGTATGCTTCAACAAGCATTTGATGCGATTCGGTAGAATTTTTCTTCAGATGGTAACAAAAAATTAATTCTGTCCACAAATCGTGGTCGGAAGGCATAAAATTCGACATTTTCAACACACTGAGAAAAACACAATGCACGCTAAAACTCGTCCAAATGTAAACTAAACGTGAGTATCAAAGGTGAAATTATAATCACGTGTCATAGTTTCGTAATGTTTGCATATAAGTGTGGTGACATCTGTTAGCAATCGTCTCATTTGATATGCATACACCTGGTAACAGTTATTAACAGAATAGTCTATTTCAAACATTTATTTTTTTTCTCTTACGAATTATTGAAACTAACATTCGCATTATGTGATTATTTACAAATAATAAATCCGGTTCAAGAAATCAATATCTCTAATTATATTTTTCTCTAAAAGTTCAAATTTTTATTCATTGGAATGAATAATTCAAATAATATTTAGATTTTGCTTGAATCGTTATAATCAATTTTATGTAATATTTTTAAAATCGGAATTTTTATATTTGCTTGCTAATTGTCAGAATTTTAAGAACATAGCTTGCTAAAGAATTAACATTTAATGAAAATTACGAGTCTTTTTAATCTTAGTACTCTTACTGAAAATATTCCAACATTTCGTGACTCGCAGAGTTTAAGAACATGATGACTTTTGGCTTGGATTAAAAAATATTTAGTATTTATCACATTTAAAGTTTAAAGCCAAAAATGGTTATCTTATTCTATTTGGAATAAATTAAGAAATTATCTAATTTGTACAAAACATGCATAAGAAAGAAATTAATAAAAAATATCAGACACAGTAGATTAAAAGTAAAAACGTTTATTGAAAAAGTAGTAAAAAAATACCATGATAAACATTTACGTTGAAAAAAGATTCAATATAAATCATCTATTACATTATTATGAAGTTATTTTTTATCGGAATGTTCATTATTGTCTTATTTTACACATTCGTTCCAGAGCAAAGCACGCTTCATTCTACGAGTGTTACGCTTTACATCTTTTATAATACCTTAAACTCAAGAACAAATCTTGTTTAAAAGTGAGATTCTACCATGCATATGTATCTGGATTTAAAATATTAACCTATTTTTATGCATCCTTCGACAAATAATTTTTTTTATATACATAATCATAAAATTTTTAAATCTCATATGATTTTAAATATATTCATCTTAATAAATTTTCTCACAATTAATGAGCATAGTTCTTTAAACGTGAAAAATCGTTAAATTTATACTATTATATTTGAAATTTTCAAAAATATAATATTTTCTAAAATCCATTCCAGAAAAAAATTTATACATTGATAAATATCAAACTATTTTTTAAAAAAATATTTTTTTCTTTTTAGAGTTAGGGATTACATTTATTTATTTTTATTTTTATATGAAGATAATAAGTCATGTTCAATAATTCTTTATTAGCGCAACGTCATGAATTCAACAAAAAATATGATATGAAGATATGACCTTGAATAGAAATGTAGTATTTAGAATAATTTTAATGATATATTTGATTAAACCAACTCTTTAATATATAATTATCTATTGATTAATGATGTGATGACGCGGAAAAAATCAGAAACTTTCCTTATCAATTCTATGTGATGTGATGAAGCTAACACCAAAATCAATCATAGGATGTATTATGTCTGTTGTTATGGACACAAGTGTTTGAAAAGCAGATTAATTTATTCAACGTCTATAATTATTAATAATTTCTCTTATACTCTTTTATTATTTTTATGTAGTGGTAAATATCTTTAATATGTAATAGTTAAAGGTCATTCTTTTAAAATATTTTTATTATAACTATCTATAGAATTAACACAATACAAATTCAAAACATGTATTCTCAAATTTCTTTCTTTGTAATTTTACATATCAGATACACCTTATTCTGCGACTTTGTCTAATTTCTTCTTTGCTGAAAATCCTCAAGAATTATTCTAGTTTAATTTTTACTTGAATTTTTAAATATTATTTTGAAGCATTTATGCGTTTTCCTATAAATATGTTGCTGTCGTCAATAGTTTTACAATTTAAAACTATGAAGATTGATTCCACCACAATCACACACACATAACAGCCAGAAGGATAAATTACGGGTGTAAGAACATGCTAAATTGTAAACACTTTTGAGAAAACAAACTTACAATTTAGATTTAAAAAAACGATGTAAATTTTTTCTTTTAATTAGAGACAAAATTTTTGTAATTAACAGTCTGTACTGAGCTCAGCAAGCATTCCAAATATATTAAACGATGTTATTTAGAAGTTTAAGTTGTCGAGACTAAGGCTTCTTAACCTGAAATATGCTTCTGGAGCTATTTGTTTTGACGAATATCAAAATGAATAATGTCAAATTATTTTAATGAAAATTTTCAAACCTTTTTGAATGCAAACATATGAATGGATGATTGTGATTGAATGCGATTGGAAACTATGTTTTCTTACCAATAACTTTCTTAAAACTTTCATGCATCCAAGGAAGGGGAAATCATATCAATTGCATATGCTCTATATTACTATGATATTTCATTCACTTGAATGGTTTGCTGTTTCCACTATAAATAAATATTTCATGTTTTCATATCATTTTCAATAACTATAGACTTTTCGCAGTTAACTAAAATGGGAAATGAGATTCATCAGATAAAATAATAGGTTTCCAGTTTTTAATATTCCATTAGCTGTATTAAAATCCCAGACTTGATTGTTTATGCGTACTTTATATTCATGTGCATTTAATATAATGCTTTATTGATATTGAATATAGCATTTCAGTGTGTGACTTTTTCATACTGAATATTGCTGAATTCAGTACGAAAAGTTCAAAGAGTGCTTCATTCATATTTAATGTAGCATTGTGTTTTGAAGTCAGAAAATATACTATAGTGAGCATTTTATTCCGAAAGTTCAAAGGTTAACTGAGAGTACTTAGTTTTCGCACTGATATTTGCCTTTATTCTAACAGTTCTATCTGTAAAAATTTTATAAAGTATTCGATATATACCGAGTAAAACAACTTTGTCAAACTTTCATGATGCTGGTTTTTCAGGGTCTTTTCTCCATATGTATCATTGTAGAAGATTTACTTTCCTCTTTTATTATATTTACGGTCCATTAGACAAAAATTCAAGCTTTTCCTCTATCTTGGAAATCTATACCTAATTATATAAGAACAACTAAAAAGACACATTTAAAGCCACTTAAGTTAAGAAATTTGTTATCTTAGCCCTTCTTTGTTTGGACACATGTGATTTAACCAATATTTTGTTAGTTTGCATTATATCACTCGTATAGAAATGGAAAATAATTATTTTGTGAAGTTAATAACTGTTTTCCGTATCCATTTATGAAATTTTTACAAACTTTTATTAATGGAAGAAAATCGTTAATATGCCTATTTTTTTAATAATTTAATGAGGTAAATGAGTTCTTAAATCTTTTAACAAGTTCAATATTCCAGATTTGAATAACCTTATTTATGAATGAATAATATACATTTTGTAGACTTCTTGGAACATTTTTTAATTATTTAAGCGTTTTTTAATGATTAAACTTATAAATTTTATTTATAATAAACGTGATTATATAAATATACGAGAATATTAAGAAATTACATAAAGATAAGTGTGCAACATGAATTAAGTACCAGTGGTTTGAAATATATATATATATATATATATATATATATATATATATATATATATATAATATAATATAATATAATATAATATAATATAATATAATATAATATAATATAATATATATATATATATATATATATATATATATATATATATATATATATATATATGCAGTGGTATGGTGCAGCCCCGAAATGCAGCTAATGTTAACGGGTTTGAAATACTCACCTGTCACCAGTCACTCCTTAATTTAGAACTAAGTTCATGTGACGATGTTGACATCGGAGCTGGCACCATCTTCTACGCATCCGAGCCACATGAGGTCGTGAAAATCTTTTAGGTCAGAATGTTGTTCTCGTTATCGGAAGGTAGATTTCGAATTCTGTCTTAACCAAAAATCCGCTATGTATGATAAAAGCGGTTGGGACACGTTAAATTGGTGATGGTTGCAATGTCCTCCAAGTGAAATGATAACTCTGGAGATGGCAGGTCAAGTAACAGGGATCTGCTTGATCCCTGTTTCTAAATTACGAATACTATCTCTCGGCTGCTTTCACTAGTTGGTAGAGCTCAACTTAGGGCATGCTGATGCAACAACAATATCCACGATACATCAGCTGAAGGATTTTGGGGTCAGAGATAAGCGTGGACGAATACTTCACCCACAAAGAGCAAGAAACCGGTAGACAAAGAATGTAGTTATCTTTTTCAATCATTGCCTGCGGTAAACGAGGCTTCATTTTGCTGTTCTTACGGGAAGCTGTGTGGAGCAGCAACTGTGAACCACTACATCTCTGTCTCTATCTGTGGGTGTACACACACACACACACACACACACACACACACACACACACACACACACACACACACACACACACACACACACACACACACACACACACACACACACACACACACACACACACACACACACACACACACACACACACACACACAGATATATATACTGTGAAGAAGAGGGCTATATTATTTTCATAAAAACTCTGAAAAGATTTTTTATACATTTAGCAGATATTTATTAAATGCGATCTGAAGGGATATTTAAATTAAAATATAATTGCCTAATAATAAGAAAGAACTTTCCTATCGAAGACCCTATGTTCGAATCTCGTCCCTATTGAAAGAGTTAAGTAGCTTTCTGCATTTTGCCTACGTGATTGTGTGTTTTGCTAACCAGTTACGACACGTCATCCATTATCTATTAATAGTCATTACGAGAGAAAGTATACGAGATCATTTTACCTTACCAGTCTTTAGAAATTAAACAATTGAATACACTTTGCTCATATATATATATATATATAGTTATAGATAGATACATATATACAGGTATTAGTATAAAGTTAGTAATACTTTTAACAATATGCCTGGAAAAGAATACTTTAGTTTCTTACTCTTTTCTTTATTTCCTTTATAATAAATAATGTAATTATTTTGTATAACGATATTTAAATGTGACTTCTATTATAATTACCACATTTAACTATGAAACATGAAAAAATATAATGAATACTCATTTTCTATATAGTTGATATGTGCGCCATTTTATAAAAATTTAAATTTAAATTTATAAAAATATATTTTAATGAATTTATAAAAAATTACATTTTTTTATAATAATAACGAAGATATTTACATAAAATATTTTCTTTTATTATTGTTGACTTTAGAACGGCCTTTTATTTTCAACATTTTGAACTGTCGTAATTTATAATATATTTCTTTGTCTAGAATATTCATTTAAAAATGGTATTAAACGTAGTTCAATATTCAGAAGTTATTGTACTATGCTTAATCACATTTTTAATTTTAAAAAGCTATTTTGGTGTGATTTCACAACACACAATTTTTATGATGCCCTTACCAGTCAAAGACAGATTTGTATATTTGATACCTTTCATATATTTGTTCATATAGCTGCATTTTGTAAAGATCATACTAGATCTAAAAAATTAATTAATAAAAATAAAATATTTTTTAATGTTAAAACATTTTGTTAAGTCACATTTAAGTTGAATAGCACATTCATATATGAAAGGTATTTTTCATATATGGCTATACTTTTGGATCTATAACCCTTAAATTTAATATATTTTGGCGTTTTGCAATAACATAAATAATGTTATAAATAAGAAGTATATATAAATAAAAACTTAAGTTACTTTTTATTCACGAATATATATCCTTAAACATCACCGATTTTATATTTTTGTTGCATGCATCACTTTTAATATTTACTTAATATTAAAACTTTTAATACTGTAACTTATTAATGTGTGAATTGTGCTAAATGAAATATTTAATATTGCAATAAAATGAGGTCAGTGTATGCCTACATATAAATTATTAAAATTAGAAACGGATATGGTGACTAATCCCATTCACTCATGAACATACATGAAAGGATAGACTAAGAGAGGGAAGCAAATTGAAATCTAAAATAATGCATCTTTTTTTTGGAACAATAATAAAAGTCAAAAGATTACGTGAAAATCAAAAAAAATGAATTAAGTTTGCCTGTAAAGTCATAATTGCTTCATCACATCAGTCAAATGAAGCTCATGGCTTCATTTCCTCAAAACATTCTGGGAATCCGTATTTTAAAATAAATATTTTTGTATATCATTTGTTACCATTTATATATAAAATTAAAAGAAAATGAATAGTTCTAATGGGACAAAATTTTTATATTATTTTCTAAGATAATATCATGTTAAATTAAGAACTAAATGAAATAAGCTTTGAAAATTACGTCGAAAATAAAAATCGAATATTTCAATCAAATATATGCAATAGTAGTTAGTTTTTATTTGTTGAAACATATTTATTTAGGAGAACTTTATTTAAAAAGTACAATTTATAAACAATAGCTTACAATTTAAAAGGAATTAATTAATTTCATTCTGAGAAAAATATTTTGAAAGACATTCTAATTTTACCTTTGAATATCTTCTCTTTAATTATTCCATAATAATCATTACAATTCAAAAATAATTTAAATAAGTGTAATAGCTTATTAATGCTTGTCAATTATTTATTATAATAGCTTTTCAATAATTATTATAATAGCTTATTAATAATTTTTAGTGTGTAATCTAATTAATTATAATAAATTTTGTGGCGGTAAAATTGATATTGAATTTTTTTATTAATTTTACTTCGATGTTTATCTTCAAAAAGTAACAACATAAGTAAGAAGTGAGAAAATATAAATTATTAAAAGCTATTTTAAAATCGTTTATAATTTAAAGATTTTTTAACTTATTTATTGTTTTAGTTCACCTTTAGATTTTTATATATTTTGTAACCATTGTTAAACAATCATATTTTGATTCAGTGCTCATATTTTTTATGTGGAAAATAGCTGTAATTAGATGTATAATGTTTTTAATAAAACAGTTTAAGCAATTTTCATTCAAATTTATGAACAGTTAGCTATAAAATGTGTTTTATAAATATATTAGAACGAAATGAATTTTGAATATTGGTGAAGCAATAATTCCTATAGGAAAATAAGAAGGTAAGTTCCTGAAACTGGTTGTAAAACAAAAAAAATTGATTATTATTGCAACTGAATAAAAGTAAGTTGATAAGCAAGTAGCGAAATTAGTTAAATTATTAATATATACGATGAAAAAAGAATAGAGTTTAAATGAAATATAAATTTTTATATAAATAGCATTTATATATTTAATTTAAATAATTCTTTTATTCATACTTTAAATAAAGTATAATCATATATATGTTATAATGAAGAGAAAATATGCTATTGAAATTTTGCAAGAAAGTGAGGCACGTTTCAATGTACAAGAATTTTCTAAAAGTGCAGTTTTATATGATTTTCTTAAAAATATTCATTTATTTAATTTTATCATATAAAAATTTTGTTTATTTTGCATTATATTAATAAGGAATAATTTAACATAGTTCCTTGAAAATATTTAACCTTCTATTTAAAGCTCATTTACTGTAGTAATTAAAAAAGAATGTAATAATACTCATGAATGTGATAATAATGAAAGCCATAGTGAAAAAAATTTTAAATTATACATTTTTTCAAATAAAAAAGCAAAATATAAATTCTGACAGAAAGAAAAAAACTATAATAAAGTTACTCTTGCTCCACAAGTAGCTATTCTCATATTTTTTACAACTGCTTTGTAACGTTTAACCTCTCTTAAGGCACAAGTCCGAGATTCGATCCTTGGGCTGAACAAGGTCAACTTAGTCTTTCATCAATTCAGTGGGTGGATAAACCGAGTACCAATCCTGTTGAAAAACTAAGAACCGAGGGTTTTCGCGTTAGGCCGACCAACTAACCGAGCATATGCTTTGCACCCCAGGGCTTTCGGCCAGGAAGAAAAAATATATGGGCACTATAGGCTTTGGCCAGAATATGGGCTGTCGTGACACAGGTTTAGTTTTTTTATGTATAAAGTTTTGAGTGAATATATATATTATATTTGTAAGTATATTCTAAGAATCAGGTCATAGAGACAACATTTGAAGACAAGAGACATTGGTTTGATTCTAAATGCACTGTAACAACGGTATGTATTCCCTTTTTGCCTCCATACTTGAGAGGGTGGTTGGAAAGTTTTTGTGTTTCCTTCTTTTATATTATAAAACATTTTTATAAAATGAATAATTTTTATTATAATGAAAAAGAAATTTGTGATTTATTAATCTATTTAAAAGTCACATTTTTTTCCAATTGTATTGCAATCTCTGCTAATGTGTTTCACAAAATATAGACATATTCATTATATTACAAATACAAAGAATGCTTTTATACAATATCAGAAATTTATAAATATAAATTTTGTGATAGTTTATACTTGAATTACATTTTTATTCGTGAATTTTTGATATACAGTAATTTGTATTTTCATTACATTATATTCAATTCCCATTTTTCAGGACCATTAAATAAAGGATGGTAGAAACCTTTCCCAGTAGCATGGAACTGGTTCCTGATTCTGAAGAATCGGAAGATGAACTATTGCTCGAAAATTCTCGAAAAAATAATCTTTTAAAAGTGCCAGTATTGTTTCTCTCTGATGAAAACAAAAATAAAAATGCAGAGAACGAATTCAAAGATAATATGTTTCAAAATAAACTGCATAAAAATCTGAGTCATCTCCCAAAATTAGAAAACGTTTGTTCAAATGATGTCACAAATTTTCCATATGTTTACCCAAACATCATTTCTAAATTAGATGTCAGTAATCTTGAAAATGAAAAGCATGAAATCCCCTTCCAAGAAGAATTAGCTTCAAGTTTGTGTTTTTCGTTTGATAAAAATATAATTTCTAACATTATTGAAAATTTAGATAAAAATATTATTAATGAAACAAACCATCTAAAAAATTGCAATGATAAGCAAAACACTTTGATTAGTGTTAGTGGGTCAGATAAAATTAAAAATGAATTATTGAATAATAAAGGTGAGCTTGAAATAAATCAAGTCTCAAAAGAACAATTTAATTGGAATCAGCATCATGATTTTAAGTCTAACGAAGAGGGTAAAATAATAGCACTTAAAATAAAAAAGGAGGAAATATCAAATGGAGAAATGAAAAGTATCAGTGAGTTACAAAATCTTTCTATTAATTTAAATTTAGGAATTCCTCCAGAAAAATGCTCAGAATTGCTGTTATCAAGAGATGGAATATTTGAAAATGAGCCGTATGATAATTCTCAAGAATTATTTAGTGTAGAGACTCAAATAATGGAAACAGATAATAAATTCATGTGTAATACACATTCTTTTGAAAATATAAATAACCAACTAGGAGAGAAAACATTAATAAAAGATTTTGGTTATGTTATAAATTCTGATGGTTCGAAGATTTCCTCCCCCAAAATAAAAATCAATGATGGAATTGCTTGTGATAATTTTCATTGTCTGGAATATCAAGATAATTATGCTTCAAAAAAATCACCAGCATCCGACGATCAGTTAGAAATTAAAGTTCAAGATATTAAAGTAAATCAAATTTCCTTTTCTGGACATGAGTATGATAACGATTTGACACCTTCAGATATCTTTTGCAACAACGATGATGATAAAATCGATACTAATGCTTCTCAGTTGGAACCAATTCAAGAAAATGGATGTACTGAAAACAATAATGAATGCTTGGTAACTAATTTGTCACGTGAAGATTATGAAAATAAAGAAAAAACATTAAACTTCATTGAAACGAATAAAATATCGAATTTTTCACAGAATTCTGAAGTAGATTCTTCATATTTCCTTGCTGAATCGAGTCCATCTTCACCGTCTCTACTGAAGTTCTTAAACATACCATCTAAAACAACAGATAGAGGTGAAGATAAATTTGAATATGTGAAAAATTGTGTAAATGGAAAAGTATCGAAAGAAAAGCAAAATGGTAAGGAAATATATGCAAATATTCTCATTTCGGAATCTCTTAATCCAATGAAATTTGTATGTAGTGTAAATTCTTCAAAAAATTCTGAAAACATGATGGCCACTTATAAACCAGATAACGATGTACAAAATACAGACGATAAAACGCACACTGATACCAACACAAAACTAAAACAAAAGCAGCATTTCAAAACAGGTGTTTCACGTTGCCTAACTGCGTTTAAAATTCCTTGGAAAGTTGATAATCTTGATAAAAATCCCGATTATAAGAAAGATCAAGCACTTGAAAATTTTAAACCAGTTTTATTCCAAAAGAAGGAATCATTAAATGATGAAATCTTAGTAAATTCTGAGAAAAATGAAATTTGTGAGAATAATTTGGCAGCACAGGAAGAAAGTAACATGATTAATGTCACTCTAGGTGTGCAACGAAAAGAAAACAGTATGGAAGAAACAGTAGATCATCAAGAAACAGAAAAAGCATTTAATCTAGAAGCTCCCAAAAATGCAAGTAACGAAAATGAAGCTCAAGATGTCCTTGATAAAGAAGTTTTAGAAACGATTGTTTCACTGCAAGAGAAAGTCATAGAAATGAATAATTTAAATGGAAGAGATTTAAATGCACTGAAAGAGATTAATAAATTACCGGAAACTTTTCCTACCAACTCTCTTAATAATAATGAAGTGGAAGTGTTAAAATGTTCTAATAATATAACAATTAATAATAATAAGTGCACGAGTACATTAAGTATTTCAGAAAACACCAATTCTCAGATAGAAATAGAACAGAATGACAAATTAATAACAGAAACAGATCAAAGTTTTGATGGAAAAAAATTACTAAAAGTTCGGAACTGTAAAGAAAATTCTGGTATTAAAGATGTCATTACCGATTCAGATCCTAAATCTAAAAAGCGCAATATTTTTAAAACGCAGGACTCATTAGACAGAGGTAATGACTGTGGAATAAGAACTAGAAATTTGAGGAAAAAATCACGTATTGATTTTACTTTTAAAAATACATATAAGAACTTTGAACTTAAAAAGGATACTGGAACAAATTTCAAATCAAGTACCAAGAAAAATAAAAATTTAACAGAAAATAAGTTTCAAATTTCTTTTTATAGTAACCATTCGAATCAAAAGTCCAGGAATTCCAATTTTAACAAAAATAATATAAATATGGGTGAACAAAATGTTAAAAATTATGAAAAATATGAAAAAGAAAAGTACATACTCGATAAAATTGAAAGTAACCTATATGATATTGAAACTAATTTAAAAACAAAAAATTTATCGCACCAGAGAATAAAACGTGCTTATACTATTCTTGAAAGAATAGATCCGATTTTACAAAAAACAGAAATGCTTTGCAACTTTACAAAGAAGTCAAAAACTCGTAAGGATTTTAGATGCACACAGATTACCGCGAAAGTAAATTATTTAAAGAAAGTATTTATTAGTTTGAAAAATGAAGCTGATATTTTATTGAATAACCCAGAACATATAATAAGTAGTATTACGTTAGAAAAAACTTTAACTTCAAATGTTAGTTACGCACGCAAAAGGAAGTTTGAGGATCATATAATACCAGATAATGCAAAGATGGAAGGATTAGTACCAAATTGTGAAAATATTCGATGTGAATCGAGTGGTATCAAAGAAAACAACAATAATTTCATACTACCCACATCTTGCAACTGTAAAAATACGAATGGCAATATGATTGTCTCTGAAGAAGTAATTAAAGAAAACTGTTCAACAGATATACTTCCACAAAAGAACCAAACCTTAGACAAATTCAACGATAATATTAACAACTATAAAAGTTTGAAATTAAGTTATGAAAATCAAGTTGATCTTCATAATTCAAATGAAAACGATGGACAAAAAGATGAGCAAAGTTATGATTTTCATTACATGCCAAATAATACAGAGGAAACAACTGATGAAATTTCACAAACTCAATCAGTATCTTTGATTGGAACAGAACTGATTACTGAAAATCGATTAATGAATCCAATTAAGGGCCATGAATCTTTTCTCTCAAATTCATCAAAAAATGCAGAAATAATTGAAAAAGATGAATCTACAAAATATTATAGCAGTGATAATTTAACAGAAAGATTAGATTATTCTGATTCACTCCTAGCGACAAATAACAAAGGTAAAAATGAAAATTTTACTAGTAAAAAACTGGGAAAGGAAAATTCTCAAGGAATTATTGATGTGGTTAGTACTATACCAAATTCAAATCATAACGAAGCAATCAATGGAAGTACTGAGATAAAAGTTTCCTCAAATTCAAGAACTTTATCAAGTAAAGATATCAATGAATTTGAATATCAAAAACGAAATGGACATTCTTCACTATCAGTAAATCAGCTTGAAACTGTAAATGATGGAAATACACATAATTTAGCTGCTAAAAGATTTGGTGAACATGTGCATGAAACAGTGAGAAATATTGAGCTCATCAGTTCAATGAAACGTAGTAATGAAGATCCGTTCACAAATGAAAAATCAATTCCCTCTATCAATACTCAAATTATTCAAATTTCAAATGATAGTATCATCTCTAAGCAGCATTTACAACATGAAATAACAGATAAGATCTCGACTGTGGTAAAACAGACTGGTGCAGAAAACGATACTGCTAATTTAAATTTGCACATTTTTAGAAAATATTCTCCCACAGAAAGAATGACTAATCAATTAGAACAAGTAAATGTGGATTCTCAGAATATGGCTCTCAAATCTGTCTCCCAAACCAGTATTTCTAATGAATTTCGAAACTCGTTTCAAATACAAACTAAAAGTTTTGAAAAAATTGAGCTTTCTACTTTCATCCACTTTGGCATATTGAAACCAGGATCAAATGTCCTTTCCCTACATACGCCTAGGAAAATAGTATCGGCCTCTTTAGATAAAACAGGTCAAATAATTTCTAGCAATGGGAAGTCCTACAAAACACCTTTGCAGTGGTGTTCCGATATCCCTGATTTTAAAAAAGAATACAAAAAACTAACCAATAAAATCTGTTATAGCAAGATATATTACCAAGGGCGGACATTATTCCATTTCAAAAATATCTATCAAGGACTAGTTGAGAGGAAAGCTTCCCAAGGGACACCAGTACCATCAGAGCCATCACCATCAGCACCACCTCCTGAGGTCGTGAAAGGGTCGATGGTTCCACAGGAGGAACCGCTTGCAAATTCCAGAGAGAATGCTGTTAAGCCGAACGCTCTAAATTTATCGAAAATGAAATTGCTACTGATTGGAGATAATGAGGTTGGCCCCCTGACCGCTGAAATAGACCAGTGGGACAATATTGATAAATGGGATTGAATGGATGTGAATGACGTCTTTTATTTCATTGTGTTTTCCTCGCAATTAAATAGTTCTATTTGACAAACTGATACCATTTAAAATCTTGCATTTGTACAGTTATGTATATGTTTTTTAATATGAATGATTTTTTTGATAACATAATAACATGGCAAATAAAAAATTATTTACTTTATTTTGAAACTGTTGTTTACGCATTACGTTGTTTATTGCTGTTTCAAAGAGTGTTTTGAACGATTTTGTAAATTGTTTCTTATCAAAACCACACTTGATTTTACACTGAATTCTAAAATTATTTTTAGTGACCATAAACTAAATGACTTAGCAAAATTTATTCATCAAATTATTGAATTTGTATTATTTATTTACACATAACTGTATACTTTGAAAACTAAAATTGTTTTTAAATTTTGTGAATATTCAAATTTAACACTTAAAAAAAATTTTTTTTAAGTTATGAAGAATCTTTTATGAAATAAAATTGAATTAATTTATGTTAAATAGCTCTTCAAAATCAAGTAACTAAATTAAAATAATTTGGGTTTAGTTTTTAAAAGTAATTAATTTTTAACATAATTGAAATCTGAAGTTTATCTGTTGATTATGTGAATGTGGTATATTTTTAATTTTAAACTCTATTTACATTAATTCATTTCCCGCTTAATTAAATATTGGCTCTAAAATAATTACCTGACGATTCAGTAATAAAACTGTAAAAAATAAAAATAGTTAATTGAATTTGATTAAATAAAACATTGTAGTTATACCCAAGAAATAATTGATAATAGCTTAAAAATTATTTTTTAGTCATCATAAAATAAGGTATCCTCAACATTTCTATTATATGAACATATATTCTAAAAATTTAAAGCACCATGTGAAAAGTACATTATTCAAAATATTTTTTACTCTTTTCAATTTCAAAACTTTATTATTTGCTAAAAATGTGTAATCTGTCACCTAACAGTAATTGAGTATCGTTTTTTAGATTACATAACTATAGGGTTTTGAGTTCCGGAATATTATGTTTTTTGTTGAAGGATTTTGTGATATGCTTTCAATGTATCTGCAGCTTAATTTATATTTAAAATAATCTTATACGAACATAAATACCTGCTATATCTGCACAAAATTTATATAAATATGGCGTAGCATGAAAAATTAATATGTATGTGGCATATCATGACATTTTAGTTGCTGATATACAAATTTATCAACAATTGTTGTTGATATGCAAATTTATCAACAATTGTTGTTGATATGCAAATTTATCAAGAATTGTTGTTGTTATATAATAGCTAGCTGGTATATATAACTGAAGTCCCTGCATATATAAAATGCAAAGATCAAATGCAGAATTTATTACAAGTGAGCCAACGAGATTGTATAAAATTGAAGAAGGATACTTGCCTTACAAGTTATGAAGACATGGAATGTGTGAATCAAAACTTTTTGTGGTTGACTCAACTCTGTAGAAATATTCGCTAGTCTTTAAAAATGTTGGATTTCTTTTTTTCATTACCTTTGATTTTTTTATTTATTGAAGATAATTTGGATAATTTTATAAAATTATTTATCAAATTGCAAGTGTTCTGAAAACTACAATAAATCCTAATTTTATGTGACTTTAACAAATTGAATAATATCCGTATATTAAAAAAAATTCAAGAGAAATATTTTTGTCAAAAATATTTGCTCTAAAATTAAGTTTTTCAATGGGGATATAATTATTTTTATGGTTGATATGAAAAAAATTAACTGAATAACATGAATACTTCTTTTTTAAATATCAAGCAAAATGTTTGTACGTAACATGTACATAGAATTCTGTATGGTGATAATAGTTTTTAATATTGCTTTCTCTCTATTTATGTTTTCTAAAATATTTTTTGACTTGAATAATAAAACAATTGTACACTATAAAAATTATTATGCACATTTTCTAAAGTAAAATTAGTTGAGGTTTATAAAAGATTTTTATATAACTAAATAAGATTTTATTTAGTTGGTTAAATCTATAAAATCTTAATAGATAAGATTTTATTTAGTTATTATTTATAATAAATAACGGCAAAAAAAGTATAAATGGAAGATATAATTAGAAATAAAAGTATATCACATAAAAGTAAATTCGTATTTTTTTGGACTACAATATTTTAAAACTCTCTCTATGTATTTCATTTACTTACGATTTCCTTATTAATTGTGAAAGAGGTTTTTTTTATAAAATAAAATTAATTTTAGTTTAAATAAGAGTCAAAAATTGTTAAATGAATTTTTGTAAAGCAGGGAAACCACGCAAGAAAAATCTCTGAATGCATGATAAAATGTTAATTGCATCCATTCATTAAAATTCAGGTCACGTGATCTATGTTTAAAAATGACCTACTAAGCAAACAGCACTTTTAAAATGTTTTAATTACTGTTCTTTTATGACTTTAAAAAAGGGATGAAATGTATCTTGCTAAAAGGTATATCGATGTACTTTTTTAAATGTAGAGCTGTGTGCCAAATGGCAATATGGAGTATTCTGCACGCACCTTGTTATGAAAATAGGTTTAGTGTAACTCAGGGTGCACCATTCTACATGCCATCCAAAAATTGTATTGTTGTTTTTTACTTAATTAATCTAATGATTGGGCTAATAAATGTTTAACCAGTTGGTTTAGTTTGTTGTTTCAACATCCCATTTTGCGTATGAGTTCTGTCTCGATTGAGATGCATAATTTGAAGTGTAGATGCCGAACATACATCCACATTCACTTAGAGCAGTGTTTCTCAGTCGCCGGTCCTCGAAATATCCAGCTATCTGTCCGAAATGCAAGAAACACTGGTTTGGAGCTAACGAGTTACTTAATGGAAGGTTGCAAAGTTGACAAATTTGAAGTACTCTTTATATATATATATATATATATATATTGTTTTGTACCTCTTTCTCATGATTTTGGGGATTATCCGTTGTTTAATCGGTTAATACACACGAAAACTGCTCTTCCATGGATAATTAAAGTTTATTATAGTCAAAATACTAGAGAAACATTAACTGCTATGACGATGAATGGCATAATTAGAATTACAAAACTATTAAAAGGTAATTACTTTATGAAATGTAGTGAAAGAGCATATTCTTGTACTAATAAAATGCTTTAAAGTTTGAAAAACATGAATAAGCAGGTTTACAATGTAGTTTAAAAATATTTCATAACTATGATTTCTGAAATTTGAACTTTGTGAGTGAAAATTATTTTATAAACTGGTATGAAATCAAAACACAATCCTCGAATCGATAAATTTTTATATCCATTTTAGCAGAGAATACTTAGAATATTATCTAACTATTAGTTTTTAAATAAAAAGTTAAGAAACAATAGAATAAAGTAACAACAAATTCTTATTTGAAGATAAGAAAAAAATTAATAATTATTGGATATAAAAATAAAATCGTAAAGTAAATTTTCAAATTAATTAATTACATGTGTGATTCACTGTATTTTAATATTCTCAATATAAAAATCTGTATTAATCAAAGATTAATGAAGTTTGTTTATTAAAATCATAGAACTAATTATCTTCTTCTACTCTTAATAAATTATAAATTTGTAAATTCATTTAAAGATGTGATATTTCTTTCTAAAGTTATTTAATTTACTCATAGAAAAGTGGGGAAATCATTATTTATTTCTAAAAGACAATGGCAACGCCAGATCTTTTCCATATCTAATAGTACTAATTCCCAATTAACACTTTAAAACGTACACCATAAGTGACAGAGTGCGGAGATTGTGGCTTTGATTCTTTCATGGGATAAGTTTTTATCTAGACCAATCGTAGTCCACTTGTTGTTGCACTGGCATACTTCCCTGTTCCTAGCCCTGAGTTGGATACTACCAGTTAGATGGAAGCAGTCGGGTTGGAGTTTTTGTAATTTAGAAGCAAGGACTAAGCAGAAGACCTCAAATATTTAACTTGCCACACCCAGAGGTATCATTTCACTCGGAGAACATTGCAACTATGACGTGTTTAACATGTTTTAGTTGCCTTTAGTGAACACGACGGATCTTCGTTAAAATCGAAATTCGAACTCACTATCTTCTGATTATGAAAATGACGCCTTAAATCAGTGTTTCTCAAACTTATTTCTTCTACCACCCCCTTTGAAAATTAATTATTTTTCATCGCCCCCCCATTTTTTATACATTCCTAAAACTTAAAAACCACAATTTCATCACTTTAATTAGTTTAGTTATAGTGAGCTATATTAGTCGGTTCTGGTGTTTAAACTTACATTCTAAACTAGAAAATTTTACCAGTGAGAGCAATTAAAACGCAATTTTATAATATTAATATATTTTAATCAAATTAAAAGAAACAATATATAGATAGGTAATCAATTTTAGTTTTTAAACTAATCTAATGGGATGGATGAATTTGATGATTTTTAACAAGTTTGTTGATATCAGGTTCGATTTTACACAAAAACAGTCGTAAGTCGCCGCGTTTGGTAACTTGCAAATAATTTCTCTTTTTAGTAAGCAGCGTTGTCGCAGCGCTAAATCCACGTTCACACAAATATGACGATGGGAATGATATCGAAAATTGTTGAACGATCGACCACAATCCAGGGTACAACTGCGGAATTGACTTTTGTAGCCATAATTGTTGGTAGCCATTTTTAAATTTGATTTTTATTTCCTCATTCGTTGTCAGTTCTGTAAGTTCTTCTTCCAGCTGGGGTGATATTGCGATGTTGACATTTGAAAAAGGATCTAACACCCAGTCTGGTATTTCCAATTTCAAAATGTCCTGGAATCTTTCAATGAAATCACTGTGAAGATTCTCCAAATGTTGGCAGTAGACGAGCAAGTCTTCGTTGTTGCAGAATACTGATAAATTGGGAAAATTATGAAACAAAGGTCTGCCGATATTCTTCTTGAGTAAGAGCAGCTTGGCTATGAAAGCAGCGACGATATTTTTTTTATTAAGTTCAAGTCATCGCCTTGAAGTTGGAGATTCATATCATTAAACAATGTATAAAGGTCTGTCAGGTATGCGATATCATTCTTTGATGTGATGAGGTTTTCGCGCAATGCTGTGCCTTTGTTTTCCAGGAACTCTATGACAGAGTCAAATAGATTGTGAAAATGAATCAGAAAATTTCCTTTTGATAGCCAACGCACTTCTGTGTGAAAGATCAATCTGTGGAAATCTTCATCATTAGCAACACAAAGCTGTTTAAATAATCTGTCACTTCAGATTTTATTGACTACTCTGATGACATGTTGCAATGATTGAAACAGTCGTTCACTTAAATTTCTAGCATATAAATGCTGTCGCAATGTATGACGCAATCTACAGCTATCACATCAGGAATTTTGTTTTTTAAGTACGACATGAAGCCTTTTTGACACCCTGTCATAACTGGAGTACCATCTGTAGCAGCTGATATAATATTCTTCAAGGGAAATCCTTTTTCATCACAAAACTTTTCCAGTGTTTTAAATATGGTTTCTCCTTTTGTGTCTGTCTCTAAATTTCTAGCAAATAAAAGTTCTTGACATATTTTTTCATCTTTAATGAACCCCACGTAAAACAACAACAATGCTTCATTAGTTGGTAAAGTGGACTCATACAACTGAATTGAAAATTGACTAGTCTTCAGATGATTGCACAATGACTGTTCAATGTTTTCAGCCATTTCATCAATTCGTCTTCGCACAGAATTATTGCTCAAAGAAATTTTTCGAATTATATCAGCTGCCCGGTTTATGGAGCGCAGTAGTTATAACTTTTAACGTTTCTCCGATGGTGTGTGGTTTACTTGTTTGAGCAATAAACAGAGAGATATTGTATGAAGCTCGAAGTCCGTCATCGTCTTGCTTAGCAGCCATCGAAAAAAGTTTCGATACATTTGGCTGAGCATTATGTTTCTTTTCCAGATCTTGAAAATAGGCTATATTTTTGTCCTTATCTGGGTGCATTTCATTTAAATGATCTTGAAGGCTTCATCGCTTCGTTTGAAAATATTTTTGAACAAAGAAAGCACAAAAGCAAAGATGGGTTTGTCGAATTTTCTATGAATCCATATTTAATATATTCTGCACTGTATTGCCATTTTTTCTTTTTTGCTTGCGACATGGCTTTTATTTTCAAAAATATGTAAATAGTGTTGAACTTAAATACTCGTTTAAAGATAGCGCGCGAAACCACTAATGAAAATATAAGAAAAATTATGTCTATGAATCCATATTTAATATATTCTGCACTGTATTGCCGTTTCTTCTTTTTTGCTTGCGACATGGCTTTTATTTTCAAAAATATGTAAATAAAGTGTTGAACTTAAATACTCGTTTAAAGATAACGCGTGAAACCACGAATGAAAATATAAGAAAAATTATCAGCTTTTAAATAGGATTTAAATACAGCAAGCACCGACAAGAATAAGACAAACACGCAAAAACTCGCTTATCTTTTTCGACGCTCAATCATACTGAGCAAGTTAGGACAAGTATCGATGAACCACGTGTAGTCCGTTTTCGTATTGCAAAACCGCCAAATGTCGACGAATCTATTCTGAAAGGGGGCGATACGCTGAGGTGGACTTTTTCCTCAGGCCGATTTTTCAGAAGCACACATGCTAAGTAAACATTTCTCTTTTGTCTCAACCCTATTTTGATGAACTCGAAGCAGACCTGAGGCATGCGTAAAAGCGCTGAAGGTTTCTACAAACGCAAACAGACAGTACGTCTACGGAGAACACCATAAGTGCACCGGCTCCCACAGTTAGTCTTTTCCCCCGGAATGTTTACCACATTTGGCAATTCATGCATTTACACAGCTGTATGCTTTTCGTCATTTTACAACGTACGCGCATACGGCGTGCGGACTATCCTACAAAATCTATGTTAAGTATTTTAAGTTTTTATACCATGATACAGGGTAGAAATATAAACTAAGTATTCGTTATTGTGTAGTAGGTAGGTTTTAATTCTATTGAAATTTATGAAATATAAAGTAAATCAAATTACAAATCTACCATCGCCCCCTAACCCACGTCAACGCCCCCCATTTTTTTCTGGGCCCCTTAACGCCCCCTCTAGGTTTCAAACGCCCAGAAGGGGGCGTTATCGCCCACTTTGGGAAAGACTGCCTTAAATAGTAGTCTAGTAGTACCAAAGAGCAACTCTCGGCATAGATGCCGTATAATCCAGGATGCCAAAATCTGAATTTTTTTAAGACAAAGAAATGTTGTCAAGAGGACGTATTATGAAGTCTCGCGATGACGTAAATACTAGGGTTGCCAAAATAGAATTTTCTTTCTAATTCTTATAGGTCTCCATCTCTATGACGTAATAAAAACTATGCCAAGCAAGGAAATTCGCCAATAAAATCGCCAAACTCACTGTATACTTGTATTTCATTCATTCATTTTGCTATTGATTGATTGCGATGCATTACTACAGATAAAAGATGCTTTTCCAAGAGACTTCAGTGATCTCATTCACTCGATTATGTTCCCTATTTCAAAGAGAACATGAATAATATATCTGATAGTGCTCCGTTTTTAAACACGAAGGTAAGAAACAGCAATGTAATTAAAAATAACTGTAAAATTTTACATTTTTAAGTGGGGCAGCCAGTGGGTGTGCCATCGTAGCTTAGAATGAGGAACTTTAGAAGGAGGGACCAAGCAAAAGAACCCCATTCTTGGCCTGCCAACCCCAGAGATATCATTTTACAAGGAGAACATTACGACCATGATATAATTTAACGCGCCTCAGCCGCCATTAGCGATCATGATGGATCTTCAATTGGTCGGGACTCGAACTCACTGCCTTCCGAAAAGAAGAACGAATGCCCTAACCACTATGGCCTTTTTTTAAATATTGGAAGAATGAAAATGTAGTGTTATCAAAAAATTGTAAAATAATAATCAATACTATCAAATTTGTTGTTGTTGTACCAACATGCTTCCCTGTAACTAGCCCTGAGTTGGATTCTACTAATTAGTGGAAGCAGCTAGATGAGAGTGTTCGTAATTTAGAAACAGAGATTAAGCAGAAGACCCTCTTATACTTGACGTGCCACCAACAGAGGCCTCATTTTGCTGGGGGACATTGTGACCACGACCTATTTAGCACATCCTAAACGCCTTAGTGATCACTTCGGATCTTTGCTTAAGACGGGATTGAACTCACTACCTTTCGGTAAAGGAAATGCCGTCCTAACCAATCAGGTCACAGCGGACATATCATTAGTGTATTAAAAATAACCACTGATCACCAATTTAAGGGTGTTTTTTAAAACATGCATGTAATGGTTGTTTTCATGGCAATACTTGAGAAAGCGCTTAAAAAAGAGCTAGAATTATTCATTAAATATAATGTCACTGCTTCAGCGAATACGACGTATCTTTAGTTAAGCCGGGATTCGAACTCACTTCCTTCCAACAATGAGAACGAAGCCCTAACCAACCAACCAACCCACAGTGGTCTTTATTAGTCTTGTGATGAATTATGAGGAGAAATTTTCTTAAATCAATTTAAGAACAAAATTTTATTATTCCAAGTATGCGACTTTGATCATATGCTCGGATGTGGTTAAGCAATTTTTATGAGAACAATGATCTATATGAATCAATTTTAAGAAGCTGTTTCTCTTAATATTTAAATCTTTGAATGGAAAATTTTTCTTCAAGTAATAACATCATGAGAAATATATAATTTTACAGCATTTTGAAATCTTTTCTTCCAATGACATTTCTGTTATATTAATCCTTTTATCATTACAAGGGTCAATTAATGACATCTTGTATTGCGAGACACCCAGTGGGTATATGATTCTTTCCTCAAAAGTGGGTGGATTCTCGCATTTCAAAAGGATGAACCAAGCAGAAGACAACAGATTTGGCATACCACCCTCTAGAGGTACCATTTTAATTGGAAGACATAATGACCACTACCTGCCTCAATATTCATTAATAGACAATATGGATCACCTACGCATTCGATGTTAGAACTATTTGCCTTCGGGTTATGAGAACGGCGATTTTCCCTGCCAGGTCACTACGTTTTAAAATTGAGCTCCAGTGGCTCAGTTGCTTCACATCACTTTCCGTTAAGATCAGCAAAGTGAAGCATCATTTGCCGCGGACAGCGATTGGGAGAGTGACCACGTACACTCCCTCACTGGGTTACTGGAGCTCCGTGGATTGGGGACGTGTCCACGTTCATCTGTGATTTCCGAAGTCCTTACACTGGTGTGGAGTGGATGCGAAGAGGAGGATACTAATGGTTAAAAATGACGAGGCACTTGGTGATGGGCGAGTATTCCAAACCTGTTAACCTAAAGGTACAATCCGGAGGTACTACACCACTATATATGAATGCGTTTCAAAATCGCTCAACTATGAACCTGCCATACATGAACATATAATATTTTACTATACTTAATTGGATTTATCTCTGCAAAAATGACAGATGAGTGTAATGTGATTCTAAACTACTAATAAACTCTGTGGCACGACAGCCCATGTGGGCCAAGACTTACAGTGCCCATCTCTGTTTACCTGACCGAGAGGCCCTAGGCGCAAAGGATATGTCCCGATTTGTTAGTCAGCCTAACGCGAAGCCCCCAGTATATTAATTAGTTAACATGTTGATTTCTAACATCATGAGTCCTTTCGTAATTTACAGCCACAGTCAAGTGATTAATTCCATGTCTGATCTAACACTTTTCCTCCTAATCTTATAATTATGGTTAATGTTCATAAATTATATACTACTTCATTATAATGGGCAAAACACTAGAAAATTACTGTTTCATAAATATGTGAGTTGATTTTATGTAAAAGTGGCCATGCGTTTTGAAATAAAAGCAGCCTTTCTCGTCAATATTTATATGTTCATGCTAAAACTCAAGTTCATATCAGATTGCTTAAGTCATTAGATTATTAGTAATTTGGAAATGGTAATGAATAATGGCTTAATTAGCTTAAAGAAAGAAATTTTTTAGAATGAGGCGTTTTTGTTGTACATCTTTGAAATGGTGGTAAAAGTATACAATGGACTTCTTTGGTTAGTACTGTGAGCTTCGGTTACTAATTTACAACAATCAAAATAGAATCGAAGAATAATCCAGTTGAATTAGAGCTATGTAAAAGATAAAAGCTCTAATTCTTAGTTAAACAAATTCTCAAGAAAAAATGTATCTATATACATAGCTGCATAGGTGAGCCCGTAACTTCACCTTAAGGTTAAGTAGGTTTGCAATATTCGTCCATTACCAAACGCTCTGTAATTTTGAATCAGTCAGGTGACAAGGCCTTATCTGAGATGGCAATTTTCTCACCACATACACGCCACATCAGCGGAAAGACTTTAGATGTCACAGATTAACGCGGACAAGACACGGAGCTAAAGCAACTCATTGAGGGAGAATATGGCCACCATTCCAATCACTACCTGTGGCAAATATGATGCTTAACTTTACTGAATGGTAGGTAATGTGAAGCTTAAGGACTAGAAGGAATGTAGAAGAATACTTATATTTTATATTAAAACTTTATCGTAAGTAAACCAAACAGAAAGTCAAATCCAATATTAGTATATTAAAGAACATCCTGTTATTGAATAAAATAAATTTTCATTTTTACAGTGAAAACTTACTGTCTGGTTCATTATAATAGCATTATGCACATAAGTATGCGTATAAGATACAGTTTGCTATTTATAAAGAAAAAAAATTAAACAAATATCCTTAACAGAAAATTGCTTAATTCATACTTCTTTCGAATAATTTTAAACAAAAAAAAATTATATTCCCGAAAAATTCCAATGCTACATAAATATTTTTAGCTACATCAAAGCTTATGAATAGTTCATTAAGAAAGTTAATCAAAATGTAGATTCTATAAAGTCATGCATTTCCATGGCTTTCGTAATGCTAATTATTGGAAGGAAATAAGCTATCCTTGAAAAAACTAATTCGAAGAAACATTTCTTTATGTCATGCGACAAGTCGCATGAAAGAAAACGGAAAGGATTTCCGATTATTTAACGCAACGCATTCTTCTGTTCGAAAAACAAACGATCTAGCAGCTTTCACTGCCAATATTTAGACCACAATATAGGGCAGTAGACCTCACGCACTTTATACTAGAAGTTAGTGAAAACAAAAATTGTTATCGTGTTCTCTTCACATTTCATGAAAAAGTATTATTTTATAACAACACAGCAAGATGAAATAGAAACATCTTGCACCTGTCACAGCGCCATCTGCGGTCAAAAACAGTATAATTTTTTTTTAAACGTAGGTTGCCATTGGAGACGGAAAAACATTGGTTGTGAGAATTTGCAACTCCACTTATCAAAATGCAATACACTTTTTTCCAGGGAAAAGGCAAATGCTCTGAGTGTTGGGAACTCAGAGTTCGCCGAAGTGCAAGAAATAGAACTCTTGGGGAGAAGCAGAGTAAGAAATATTTCCCGCCCTTTTATTCCGATATAGAAATTCGCGGGAACAAATAAGAGGTTAGTATTTTTTATATATGAAATCTACAATGTTAATTTATAATGACATTTTAATTAATATTATTCTAACTGGAATAATAATTTATTTTCCTTACGGCTCCTTATTAAAAAGTCTTAGAAATGTTTTAAATTTATTTTGAAATTCAATACAAAATTTTTTTGCAATTTTTTTAGAAAGTATCAGAACAGGCCAAAGTTTAAATATAAAAAATACTGAAAAGATTTTAAGAAATAAAAAACTTTCACTTTCTACATTTTTACTGTAAAAATTTAATTTTATTTTTTACATTATTTTATTTAAGTGAACAAATTATTTGTTTCAAGGTTAAAAAATATATTTTGTAAGTTTTATAAAATTCCAGAATGTAAATATGTATTAGAACATTTGTACATACATACAATTCCCTTTTGCTTAGCTTTATTCCAAATGGAAATGCATTTAAATTCCTTCTTATCCTACTTTTTAAAATAAGAAAAGATTGAAAATAAATTTTTAAATACATAAAATCTAGCATATTTATTAATAAAATGTTAGATAATTTTACATGCTTTTAACTTATGTTATATTTCAAATTTATGATACAATTTTAAATCATTTTTGAATGCTATATTTTTATCTAATTGCAAACATCCCTCTTTTACAATTATTTGAAATTTGAAATGTTCACAAACATATTTGTAAATAATATATGTATTTATGATCAAATCATTAAAATTCCTAACAAAATCAAAGAGAATTATTCAACAAAATACTTGATCATGTTTAATGAACAAATTAATAAACATGATCTGAAATAAAAAATTTAGATACAAGTTTATAAGTTAATACTAAATGAATTTATATTTTAAATACTCTTTCAGCAATAAAATGTATCAAATATTACTTATATATTAACTGCTCACACAGCAGTAGTAATTTTACTATTCATCTATTTATATTAATTTTCCATTTTTAAGAGGTTTAATGTACACATTTTAAGCAAATAAGTGTATAATCTTATGTCATACTTTCAAATATATATAACGAGGGAAATAGAAAAGTTTTACACTAAACTCAGTCATTACTTTTTGACCATTTATTAAATGTGCCATATCGATACATTTTGAAAGTTTTATGTGAAGAAAATTATTCCTTTTATTTGATCTTTTGTGAAAATTCATTTTAAAATTGTATAAAACTGGATTTATATTATATTCCCTGTGAAATGGAATTAAGAAGTTGTTTGAGCAGACACACATTTATGCTAAAAACTGGGATTGGATTATTTTAAATAAATTCAATCCAGTTCAATACAAAAATACTTTGAATTTTATGATTTTTTTAATTTAACTGTTCACACGTACTTTATGCTTTAACAAAATCATAAACATAGAAAATGCAATTGTGGCAATATCATTTCAAATGCTTAACATTAGTTACAATGAATGTTAAATTCATCATGTCATATTCAAATTAAATACTCTTATATTTCTATTAATAATATTTATAAATTATTTCTTTTTAAGTTTTGAATTTGTCTTTTATTTAAGTAATTAAAATTTAAAAAAACTGGGGTTAAGTGTTTCACATTAATTAAAACCAAATTTCGCCCAGTTAATATAAATAGTAGCATTTTTATATTAAAAAATATTTTTTCTAAAATTGAAACTTTTAAATTTGTATAATCTTCTAAAAGTAAATTCGTGAAGTATATGATATTTTAGGATCATTAAATTAAAGCACATTGAAAAGTGCCCAAATTTATAACTAACACTTAATAGTTTAAATTAAAATACTTACTTAATATTTATAAGAATATAATGTTGGTTTAAAAACAAAATAAAAATAAGAATTATTTTAAGTATGTATCAAAATATAAAGTAATTCCATAAAATAGAAATAAATAAATTATTTTTTTATAAAAGTATATTTTTTGCATCAAATATATAACTATATTTGATTGTTTATGGCTTAAAAATATACAAATAATATAACTTTATATATAAGTTAAACAATATGTAATACATATTTTTTATCGGAAATCATAAATCTTCACAATGTAATTTTCAAATTGTGAGCAATATAAATAATAAAAATACATTGTAATACAAAAATTGTAGTTGAATGCCAAATAAAAAATATCAGATAATATAATTTAAATTAATGCACAGAATAAAAGAGATAAAAAATTATAAATGGTATACTCATCATTGTAATTCAATCTCTAATATTTTTCTTTTACATATTTTTATGTAAGAAATCGTAAATTAATATAAATCACCAACTACAAAAGATTTATTAACTATTTTGATGTCTCCAGAAGATTATTCAATAAATAAATTTTAATAAGTTTCGTTTATTTAATGTTTTAATAATACAATTAACTTTAATTACAGCAACCGACACCATAAAAAGTAGCAGTAATAATGTATATTCTCTTGCTTAAGTTGCTTATAACCGTTAGGTAATACATTTTTAATCCTCCTAAACCATAAAAACGTTTATGGATAACTCATAATTATGGGTGCTGCATCAGTGATTAAGACCTTGCTTATGAGCTCGAAAACTTTGAATATTTTAACTATTTTAGCCATTAGTCAGACATACCTAATTATGTCAAGATTAAAAACAGACTTGTTAGCTTTTTGCTTAATTGACTTTTTATTAAAAATCCTAATTTTCTTTTTTGCATTCGATTTACAAAAGTCAAGAGCACGTTGCCCTGCAAAGCAATGCATCATTACCACGATTTATCTCAATTTATTCTGATGAAACTTTCCCGCGATCCTCTAGGTTATTACTGTTAATCATGGTGAGTGCTGAATTGTTTTCTTTCCCATGATGGGCGCATTTTGTGCAGGGTCATCTGAAACAGTCATGCATCAATGGGCATGTTACTTTAGTCATTCATGGTTATTCGTATTGTTCTCCGATCATCAAATCATTGTTACATAGATGTAATCTATCCCACAATTCACTTTTTATGTTAAATAAATATGTTTTATTAAAGAATTATTTTTTTACAATAAATTCAAAATAAATGTCGCTTTGTTTTGTTAACAAATATTTTATTCTTCATAATTAGCTCAAAATAAATGACATGTTGTGTTGTTTTACAAGAATTATTCCTTACCATTAGCTCAAAACAATTGTCGCTTAGTGTTGTTAATCAATGCTCTGCATGAATTATTCTTCAAATTAGTTTAAAATAACTCTATTGTTTCCTATATAGTAACTAATGTTAACAGTTAATTAATGTTTTTAGCAGAATGTTAATTCAAAATTAGTTTAAGACAGTTGTTGCTTTGTATTTTTAACAAATATTTTATAAAATTTACTCTTCACAATTAGCTCAAAATAAACGTCGCTTAGCTTTATGGACTAATGTTTTACAAAAATTATTCTTTCTTTTTAGCTCAGAATAAATGTCACCTTTGTTGTTAAACATGCATTAATCTTATATAATATTATAAAATTTTCATTTTCTCATGATTATTAATTGAGGTTTAAGTTTAAATAAAAATAAAATATACTAAAACTTTGAATTTTTTTAATATCACTGAATATGTATATGAGAAACATATTTAACACCAATTTCTTTATTTTATGTATATAATACGCAATAATTTTTGTTTCATTGAAATAAATGTTTAAAAATGTATCCAAGGTGGGATAATATATTTTATTTTAAAAGTGAATATTCATATTTACTTCAAAAATATACTTAAAATCAGTGTTTATTTTTAGTTTTTCTTCTCTTTATTGCGATTTATAAAATGCTTGTAAAACATGCATTTGAAAATAGAAAATGTTAAAAATATTTAATTGTAAAAAAAGGTCAAAATTATGCAATTTGAATAAATTTTTTTTTCAAACTAATATCAGAAAATAGTTGGAATTTTTCAATAGAATTCTTTATTATTACATTTGTTTTTATTAAATTTAGCATAAACTAAAAAATGATTTTATTAACTTGTATATTAAAAGAAAACATGCTTTTTTGACAATGGTGTAGCTGCAATTTAATTATGTAAGAAGAAAAGGTATGAAGTGTTTGTTTACTTTTTAAGAAATATTATTTCTATAGCTGCTTATGCTTGTTTCGTAAATTAGAAACCCATTATTTAGATAATATGTTTTTATTAAAGCATATGCATAAGCATGCGTTATGTATTTATAAGCCAAGAAATATGAATTTCTTGCATTTCTTACAATTTTAATCAGTTAATAGAGTTGATTTTGTGATCATGTAAAATATAAATTTTCTTGATAAAAATGAGCAACATTTCATCTGTACCATAATTTTATGAACTTATATTTAAAAGAATATGTTATAATCATAAGAAAAATAATATATTTGCTATTAAATTTCAGTAAAAGGGATAATTCCAATGTGTGTGATTTAAAATTATTTGCATTATTTTTTAAAATATCGAATTAATTTTGTCTAAATCCATATTTCTTATTTTGTAAAAATATTATAGTAGAAAATACTATAAAATGTGAAAAATTATTAATCGAAGAAACGCTCTTTAATACTGAAATTAGAAATTTTTCATTTATATAAATTTAACATGTTTGTGCAATAGATCTTTAGTATTACAACTTTAACAATTGTAAACAAATAAAAAAAACTTGTTAATACATATGTGTAGAAAGGAGAATATTTTTAATAAACAAATTACTATCACTTTTCTCTTTTAAAAATATTCTTATGTAATACTGAAATAATGTATCGAAATATTTTTATATTAAATGTTTTCACTGGTTGCTTATAAATTTATTTTCAAACAATTTCGTTCCTGAGAAAATATTTTTTTGAAAATATATAAAGTTCAACATTAGTAATAAAAACTTGATCATAATATATTCTTTCATCTATATAATTTCTAAACCTAAACTTTATAAAATATATAAGTTATGACAGATAAGATTTTATAAATTTGTAATTTCAAAGAATATGTGACAGAAATTTTATTAAACTCATGTAATAAATTTTATATACTGAAATTTATAACAATTCAAATTGAGACACGGATATAAATTTTAACCATGATATACATAATTAAATCAATTCTTAAAAATAATTAATATACGAATAAATAATAGTTATTATTTATTGGAGAGATTTAATTTTTATAACTCCTATCTGATATGTTTTTTTCTCTTAGTTGTCCAAATGTGTTTCAGTAAATAGCAATATCAAGCAATATTAGATAATATTGCTTAATAATGCTATTTATTGAATTATTCATAAATATTATTGTTTGAATTTATAGAATTAATATCTTCAAAATAACTTTATTTGAAATTTAACCAAGTGACTAATTTCATTGATAAATCTGAGATTATTGTTTAATTTCTGTATTCATGCCAAAAATGATTCTTTTACAGACAAATTCACAAATATATGTCGATAAATATCTTTATAATAAGATTAATTTTAAATTAATTTGCATTTTTTTAAATATTAATCACATTATCATAAATAAATCATTAGAAAATACTGTATAACAATTTAAAAATTTACATCAGAAAAAAGAAAATGAATGTAAATCTTCAAATGGAAGATTCTTATTCGTTTTCTTTGATAGTAAACTGCTTAAGAATATAAATAATAAGAACACAAATATTGACTTCAATGACAATTCTCGTCGAGTCTGTGGTTGCAGCAGAAACTAGTTTCTAATATCAATAGAGTACCATTTCAAATATCTAAATCTTTTTTCTCATTCCTTTTTATCAAAGCCTATTTCAATGCCCTATGTTCTATAGGAAATATCATGTTTAGCAAATGCATCATGCTTTGTATTCTCCTTTTATAAAACCGATTGTCACTTTCAGTAGAAATTTGTAAAAAAAAGCTTGGATTGGCGCCAAAGTAGTCCCCTGAATATAAAGCATCTGAAATAACATCATATTTATACCTTCCAATAACAATCGATTTAAAAAAGGTTAAGGCCATACTAGGAACAGCTTTTTCACCTTGAATATATTATAAGTTCTATTCATGTATACATTTTGATATGCATGTTTTGTCTGGTATATTGTGTAAAATGTTTTCAATGTCATGTACTTGGTGAATAAAACATTTCCAGAAACATACTATGTTGACATTCTTTAAACAACTTATCAAAATTAAAATTGCGTAATTGAAAGTTTTAACAAGAAAAATATCTGTATGTACATAATTTTAATATTAAATACATGGTCAAGTTATTTTATTTCGATAAATAATGTATTAATAAAAATGCTAGAAAAAGAACGTTCTCGTTAATATAGCTTTAGAAGTTTCTGGAAAAATGTTCTAATTTTGAACTATGTGTTTATTTAGTCTTCTAATCGCATTTAATTTTAAGAATTAAATATTTTATTTAATCAGCTCCTTATAGTTTATAAACTATATTTAATAAAACATACCACGACATTGCTTAATAAGAACATTCTTTAATAAAATTGCAAAATTCTATAAAAATATTTTCATTAAATTTCATTTATAGCCATAAATTGAATTCTTATTTTAAATTTCAGTAACAATTACTCCTTTGACAGTAAAGAAAATTATACATACATTTTAATCCTTTTAAAGGTTTTTAAATAGGTTTCTAGTAAATTTCTTAATTGATTTAAATTTTTCATGATATAATCATCATAAATTTAAATCAGTTAATGATATAATCTTTTAAAAAGTCTTAAACAAACTAGAATGCATTAGAAGATTTAAGTTTACACATAAAGAAATTAAGTTTTTATTAAGTTAAGAGCAAATGACAAATAAACTATTAAAATAAAAAAATAAGAAATGAAAAATAATTGTATGGTTCTATTTTGTTAAATCATAATTCTTTGTTTAATCATCATCAATACTTTCTGCTGAAATTCCTTTTTTAAAAAATTAAAATTACAATATCAAATTATTTTGTCTTTTAAAGTTTTCTATTTGAAAATACGATTAAAAGTCACAAGTTTTTGCATATTACATTTTATATGGAAAAAAATGCAGATCGCACAATGAAATATTATTCATTGAAATGAATTCTATCATATATATTTTCTTATATTCTATAATAAATAGAAAGCGATTTTAATACTTTGCAGTTTTAGGAATTTTACCTTAATCGATAGAGGCTCGTATCACAGAACAATTTTTTTTAAATAATTGAAAGCGTATGCAGCTTTCTGTGGACTTGTGTTAGATACTGGGCATTTAGAACGTTGCTATTATTGATTGTAAATCCCGCATCTACATCTCAACCACGTGAAATAAATCCATAATGTAGCATTCTTTCAAAAATCCACAATATCCATAACGTAACCTACTACTCAAAGATGGAAAATTGATTTTGGTGGCTTGCTGAGATATTGCCAAAGTTTCTTACTGTCTATATTTCGCAAAAATATTTGTATCTTAGTCATGATTCTAAGTGAAAATAGAAGAATTTGGAGATAAGTTAGCAATTATTTGCAAATACAGCCTCGTTCTTATTGTTAAGATGGTTTCAGCTCTTAAGAAAATCATCAGAACCTGAGTCTCTGGAAATTCAGATTCGAGATAATTTTTAAAGAACTAAATTTTACTGGTAAGTCATTTGTATTGGAATTTGATTTGTGTTATTTGTATATAGGAAATGACCACTAAAATCTTGGATTCTCAAGTCTATTGTTACTTATTTTTAAACGAATGAATTACATTTATAAAATTAAAAATTTTCTCATCATTTATCTGTTTCATCGGAGATATTACGTTAAGCTCTTTTTTTAGGAATAAACATAAAAATTACACAAAACGAATTTTCACAACATCGTACAATAAGACAAAAGTAGCTTTTATATATATATTATTTTGATTGACAAATACATTTACATGTGTATGAGAAATCACTTAAACTGAAATGATGGATACAAAATTGAAATTCTATTCTATCAAATTTTAGCTTCTTCGTTTGAATAGTAATTTGGGTATGATAGTTTAAATCTTCCAATTACAAATAAAATTACAAAAGAACTTTTAACTCTATCTAATAATTATTTAAGATTGAGTACTTGAATTCTTGTGAAAAATATTCCATTTTGTGTCTAAAACTCATCTAATGTTTTGTCTAAAATTCAAATCAAGTACAATAATCTCATATCAATTCTTTCGGATCTTCTCTCAAAAAAATCAACGTGCTTTTTAATTGAAAATCATTTAAAGAACACTTTCAGTATTATTTAAAATAATTTCAGTTAAATATAATTTAAATATTTATTGAAATAACATTAAAGAATATCTCATTTTATTTTTTAATTAATATTTTTTGTTATCAACACCGCCACATCAAAGAAAAAGAAACAGGCATTTGTAAGAAGCTCTTTATCAAAATTCAAAAATATATCAAATTGACTTCTAATCTTGTCATCTAAAACATTGTATTGTGCTAAAACATGTCATATTGCTATACAAATATTCTTTTTGTATTGAATTGCAATGTTTTATCTAATAAACTTATTTTAATTCCTTTTAAACAATAATTTTCAGTTGTTAATTTAAGAAGTATATGAGCGATATGAAATTGCTTAATTTAGAGAGTAAATGTTGTTAATAATTTTTAAATACTCTTGAAATCAAATAATGCTCTGTTACAATTGACGATATGGTGAATATAATAAGAGCTGTCCTATATGACTCGACATCTCAGGGTAGTTAGTCTAAGGCCTTCCGCAGAAGATTCCTCCAGCACATCCTTAAATTCTTCAGTCCAATTCTTTTAACACCCGATTCAACAGAATCAAGCTAGTACAGTTTCGGTTTTATCCTCCTCCGATAAGTAAAAAACATTGCAAAAAAAAAAATCGTTACTGGATTAATTTCAACCGATCTCATAATATGAGAAATCAATTCATTCTTTTTTTCTAATTTTAATAATATCAGGCTTTTGAAGATTAGATAAATTTCAACTCCTTTGTCAAATTCCATTTTCTTTGACAGCATTTAAGATATTTCTGAGATCTTTCTTTTGAAATTTTCTACTTTGTATTCTGTATTTCTTGTCAACGAACAAGTTTCTATGCCACATACATCAGGTTTGATTTAGTTTGTTTGCTACTCAACGGCCATTTCTTGCAAACGAGAGCTAATTAGACAGGGGCATAAAATTTAAAGTGTATTCTGATCCATTACAAACATCTATGCCTGAGGAGAGATTTGAACCCACCAACTGCCGAGCAAAAGACCAGAATGCTACACATTCGACCACCTGTTCAGCATTCATACATTAGGACTGATCTAAGGAGAGTTAAATGAAAAAGAAGCTGTACTTTTCTGGAGGGAAAATGGGATTTCAATACGAAGAATTTTAATGACAAGTTAAGATATGACATTTGTTTTTAGAAAATATATGATTTGTGTTAACCAAATAATATTGTTTACACTAACCAAAGGTCCAAAGTAGTTAAAACAGGTTACAGTTTCTAACTCATGAAGATCAATTTTAAAAAATGACAGTAATATTATTTCGAAAATATTTCAGCTTCAAATAAAAAAATACTAAGCATAAGTGAAGTATCTCATGTATTCTCTTTTTTAGGACATATTTAGAGCACTACAATGAAATTAACATACCCCATTTTTGATTCCTATATTTTTGTATTAGTTTTTCGTTTAAAATAGTTCCTAAACTATGCTTCAAACAAGAAATCGTTAAACAAATTGCCTATACATTAATTCTCAATTTTATCCTTAATAAAAAATTATAATTGTGAGAAATTCAAAAACATTAACAATAATCTTGATTCGGGAAAATTTTACTACTCACAATTTTACTATTCATTGTTTGCATATACCTTAATGTACAGCATTATATGTTTCTTTTACTTTTTATGCCCACATTTGAAAACAGTTATAGATTATAATTGAATTTAATTAAAATTTAATAAATATAATAATACTGTGATTTGTTGTAACTGCTTTTATAAAATGTAAAATAAAAGAAAAATCCTTTGAAAGTTAGGTAAAAATCCATTAAAGTTTTTAATTGTTTTTTCTAGTATTATGATTCAAAACATAAAACTCCCTGACAAGATTGAGAACTATCAAATCTGGATCAATGTGTGTATGTGTGTGGGGAGGAGGAATTTCTTAGCACCTTCATTATTCATGTGAGATATATTCTGAGAGGTGGCGTGACCAATCTTGATCACGAAATCTTGAGGAAAAAACCATATTCTTTTTCGTAAAATGACCTAAGCTTTGAACGTGACCCATTTCTTTAAAAGAGCTGCAAGGCTGCGGCTGAATCGGCGAACACTTGAGCCACTTTGAAAGGGGGTCACACATGGCACACACCACTTAGTGGCACGTGACACAAATCAGGTGGAACAGCAGATTATCGATATGAATTCTATCATATCATGATTCTGACAATATTAGGAATACAACTGGAACTCTTTCAACTTAATGATATAGGTGGTTTTTAACATAATAGGTAAACTATGGCTGAATTTTAGTGCTTAAAATGAACTCACAGTTAAGCTATTTTTTGGTGTTGATTTACATTTTCTATTATTCTATAATCCATAATCTTTGTATGTGATTTAATTAGTTGTAAGACTGTTTAATCAGTTTTCCCACAGTCTCAATTTAGCATAAATAACTTCGCTTTCACTTCTACCAGATTATTTGTGAATAATAATTTTTATTCTGCTGTTGGAGGAAGCTTTTTAAAAAAAAATAAAATTGAGCAATACTGTATAACTTAAAAATAATTATATCACATACATTTCTTTTACAAAAATTTCAATACTTTTTGAAGAGAAAAGTTCATATTTATAACTAACTAAAAACTAAACTCTGTGGCACTACACAGACAGCCCATGTGGTCCAAGGATTACAGTGTTTATCTCTATTTTCCTGACCAAGAGGACCTGGGGTGAGAAGCATATGTCCTGATTAGGTGGTCAGCCTAACGCGAAACCCCCAGTGTTTAATTCCCAAGCATGTTTTTTACTCAGTTTATAGACCCACTGAAGAGATGAAAGGCTTAGTCGACCTTGCCCACCCTGAGGATCGAACCTCGGACCTGTGCCTTGGAAGCGTGAAACACTACCACTAAGTTACCGGGCTTTGATATTTATAATTACAAAAGACTAATATTTGAAAGCCTTCAAAAACAAACTCAATCAAATAAAAGAAAGAGAGAGAGAGAAGTATTTAATTTTGTGTGTGTGTTGGCAATATTTAAATTACATTCTTAGTGAATACGTGTAATATTTCATGAATACTACGTAAGCAATAATCTTTTGTAACTTTTTTATTGTTTTTACGCAGCAAAGAAATTTATCATTATACGTGATTCGTACTGTTTAAAATGCTGATGTTGGCTTGATAAACACATTGTATTAGAAGCGTTTTCCCTCAATTTAGAGGCAAATTCAACAGCAATAAGCTATCCGTTAGGAACAAAAAAGGCTAATAAGTAAAATAAATCAATTTCTTTTTTTTTCCCTTTCTATTCCGATTAGGATTTAGATGATGTAGGAATGAAATGAAACCTGTTGTATAGAATACTTGTGAAAGAAATTTTGAAATTGAGAATGTTCGCTAATTCAACTTTCTTTGTATCATTTCAGTTTTCTCTCTCTAAAACTCTTGTTAATTAATTAAAATTTCTTAATTATGAATATAAGTTAAATGTCTTGTGCTCTATATAAACACGTAAACTACGTACAATAAATATCTCTGCAAGTTTACAGAAAAATGAAATCATTAAAAAAATCTATAAGCAAATTTCCTTTTCACAATTTTCAAATTCACGCTGTTTATTAAAATGTATATTATTTAAAACATCGGTTTGTACTACTTTATTAATAAGAAGGGATTTCTATCTAAATGGAATTTACGAATTCTACTACTACTTACATTATAAACAAGATAGATAAAGATTGAAAAAATAGAAAACATGAATTTCAGAAATCATAGCAAGTAAGAGAAAGCAATCATTCATTAATTTACAGCAGCAAAAGGTAGAATATCGAGAGAGAGAAACATTTAACTAAACTAATATAACTGTCAAAAATTACTCTTAAAATCCATTTTAAAATCAAAATGTATGATACCTTAGATAGGCTCTGAATAGAATTTTTTTTATCAATATTTCATCGTGTTCCATGTGAGAAAAACCAAAATTATTATACATTTATTAAGAAATTAACAATATTCGTTCTTAAAAATTAAAAAAAGTATCTTAAATCCTAAATATAACATTTTTTCACCAATTAAACATATACATATATGAGTAAGTGAACCTTTTTTATATACTTAAAAATATATAAGTGTAAATTAATAATAAATACTTTTTATGAATGTACAGAACTCGTACCACTTAAAAAAAGGAATGTATTTCATATATTTTGAAGAAATTATTTTATTATATAAAAATAGTTTTATCACTATATTTTACAGAAGATAATAATACTAGAAAATAAACGACTTAAGCATTTTACAAAGCAGAATAATTGTTTTACTGCTGAAAAGAAAATATTCTCTCTCTCTCTCTCTCTCTCTCTCTCTCTCTCTCTATGTATATATATATATATATATATATATATATATATATATATATATATATATATATATATATATATATATATATATATACAGGGTTAGCAAGAAATAAGTTTCCCACTTCAGAGGGCTGTAGAATACGTCCTATTTGTCCAAATGAGATAAAATTTGAACTACAGATAAATCAAATAATGCGCTTGACATTTATTGAAAAAAACAAATAGTACATAATTTCGCCAAAAGATGGCGCTGTAATACTAATGGTACTTATTTGCATATACTGAAAATATGAAAAGTCCTTTGCTTTACAGCGCATGCCTATTATCATTATCTTTGGGTAAAAAGAAGGCGGATTCTGAACGAGTATTAGTTACTACTCTGCATACCATGCCTTTTTTGCAAGAAAAAGCGCTACTTGTAAAATTGTTCTACCAGAACCAGCAGAACTCCGTTGCAGCTGTAAAAGAATTTCGCCGTATGAAGCAGATATGAAGAGGTCCAATGTCTCTAAGTGTGTTACGCAAGATGATGCAGAAATTTGAAAGAACTGGACAAATTGCAATTCTTCCCGGTAGAGGACGAAAGCCAATCCAGTCTTCTAGCGTCGAAAATGTGGCTACCGCGGTCGTTGAAGCCAGCAGTCAGTCGCCGGATGGTAGTGTGAGTGTGCCAGTTGTTTCACGTGTATTGGATATGCCGTATTCCACTGTACGAAAAGTCTTACGGTGGATTTTGCATTTATATCCCTACAAAATCAAGCCTCTGCACTTGTTGCGAGACGGGGACTCAAAGGTTCGTATAACTTTTGCACTTCAGTTCCTTGCTTGAATGGTGGTTGACCTCACTTGGCCATGGAATTTTCTGTGGACTGATGAAGCCCACTTTCAACTTAATGGGCAAGTTAACACCCACAATTGTCGAATTTGGGCAGCGGAAAACCCTCGCGCTATCCAGAAAGAACCCTTGCATCCTGAAAAATTGACAGTATGGTGTGAGTTTACAGCTACTTTTGTGATTGGGCCGTATTTTTTTGAATAGATAACTGCAAATGGAATCAAAACCTGTTCGATCACAGGACAACGGTACCAAGATATGCTGAGGGATTTTGTAATCCCACAACTTCAGTAGCGTGGATGCTTTCAGGACATCATTTTCATCAAGGATGGTGCACCTCCTCATATTGATCTTCGTGTAAAGCAACTGCTAACACAGCATTTTACTGAGGCACAGGTTATCAACCGTCATTTCCCTACGGCATGGCCTCCTCGCTGGATATCACCCCCTGCGACATTTGGTTGTGGGGTTTTTTGAAGGACAATGTCTACCGTAAAAGGACAGCATCTGTACCAGATCTGAAGGACAGCATTCGGCGCCATATCCTTGATATTCCGACAGACTCACTCCGGTCTGCTGTCGAAAATATGGTTCTGTGATTATAGAGCACATTGTTGAAAATGAAGGGGGGCATATTTAACAGTTGTAATGCTACTTTTTTATTATTATTATTTAACATTTATAAAGCATATCAAAGGTTTTTATGCGTATTACAGCACCATCTATCGGCGAAATTTTGTACTATTTTTGTTTACTAAATGTCAAGCGCATCATTTGAATTATTTGTAGTTCAAATTTTATCTCATTTGGACAAAAAGAACGTATTCTACAGCAGGATATATATATATATATATATATATATATATATATGTATATATATATATATATATATATATATATATATATATATATATATATATATATATATATATATATATATATATATATATATATATATATATTCAAATTTACTAAGGAATACAAAATGAACATATAAATGGAATTAAATAGAACATGGTCATTCTTATCAGGAATATTACATTCATATTGGCAGAACAATACGGTTTTTCCCGCAGTGGAAGAAAACAATCGTCAAAATCATTCTCCAATAGTCTAACACCATACGAAGTTAACAAAATAAAATTGCATATATATAGATTGAAGATCTGGAAATACTTATTTGATATTTTCTGTTTATTTAATTCTGACAAATAACCAGAATTAAGTAAACACAAAATATCAAATAAGTATTTCCAGACAAAAATATAAAAATGATGAAAATTAATTCTAAACCAAATGAAACTGCAAATACAAATATCTAAAGTAATTGACTAAGTACAAACACTAAGCAGCCTTTCAAGATTCAAGTTTGATGATTTTGTTGATTTTTGTATATTTTTGCAATTAGCTGCCTTTGCGTCGAGTGAATTGGTAAGCTTTCTCTCTCTCTCTCTCGTGTATATATATATATATATATATGAAATCTGGTGGGTGGCTTAGTAGTAGTGCTTCCAAAACACAAGTCCGAGGTTCGATCGTCGGTCTAGGAAGTCTTTTCAGCCTTTCATTGTTCCTGAGGATGGATAAAATTGAGTACCAAGCATACTTGGGTACTAAACACTAGGAATTTCGCATTAGGCAAATCACCACGGGACATATCCTTCGCACCTCAGGGTCCTCGGTCAACAACAACAACAAGAAGAGGAGGCCCTGGTCTGTACCTATTGGTTAGCAGGTTCCACCCCCTCTTAAAACTAAAGAAACAAACACCTCGCACGAAGTGCCAGGCGCCCGTTAGATCCAGAACTCGACTAATTAGTTGAGAACTAAAAATGAATACAATGTTAGACTTTCAAGCCTATAGCTGTATCACATGTCAAAGAAAGAGGTTCATTTGAACAAATTACGTTTGTTCAAATGAACCTCTTTCCTCGGTCAAGAAAACAGATATGGACATTGTAGATCTTGGCGCTATAAGGACTGTCGTGCCACTGAGTTTATATGTATGACCATTAAGCCGCTGAGATATATACATTACAGTCAGTTTCATTAGGGGTTGTCAGGGGTGACATAAATGCAAGGTTTTTTTACTAGTAGCATAGGGCAAAAGTTTAAAACTTACTCCATGATACGTTACATATATACATACACATAACGACTCCTTCTTTGTTCTTAAAAATGCACAACTAAAAAATGTAAAACAAAATGATTTAAAACGACTTTAATCTCTTCTCCTGGTATTATATTTTGCCAATGGCAAACTATTTTTAATGTAGATTAATATCATACAGACTTTATTTTATCATGAGTTTTAAGTTTTAATAAGAGAAGAAAAGAAAACATTAAAATGACGAAAACATTTACATAAAAAAACATTTATATGAAGTTTTAATAAAAGAAGAAGGAATATACCATGTCAAGTATTCCTTATTTCGGAAAATTAGTTTCTTATAGAGAACTGATACTTATATATTTTAATCACAAAATTTAGATAGAAAAAAATTGTTGTTCCTTTGAAAACCAAAAAGATTCTATTTCGTTCACAAAATTTATTTTTAATCATCACATATAATGTGTGTTGCAAATAATTAATCATGTTAGAAGTTTGTAAAAAAGTGAATTCATACCGTTTTCAACTCTCATTATTTTAATTCGATTAAACTAACTAGTCAAAGCCCTTATGCATAGATATACATTAAGTCAATAAAAGAAACACCCTAAAATATAGGACAATAAAAGAAGGCAGTCATTCTGAAAACCCAAATATGACCTCGATGCATAAGCAATCTAGTTAATAGCATCAATGATGGACTCCTTCATTCACCGGGGCGGCTCGCATCCTCAGTTATCCCTCCCACGGGGTTCGGGGAAAAATTATTTTCTGAGTGCTTCTGGTTGATTGAATGGTTTCTTTGCTCCCCGAGGAAGCTGCTCGAATGCTTTATGACCTTCCTGCCATCCCACTGCAATGGAAGCTTCCATTTTACAGCCGCCATCAACTCAGTCATAATTAAAACTTTATTTTTGTCTCCTTGAGTTTTAATGGAATATAAGTTTGAGTGTGATGAATAGATAGGAAGGTAATAAATGGTTTATTGTTGCATATTTCATTTCTGTTAGTTTTAATTCACTGGCATTTCTGGGAATGACTAATAATAATGAATTATTACTTGACATGATTATTATGAGATAGTTACCAAATATGAATAATTTTTGTGCGTTTTTTATATACACTGAAGTGCAAAACTTTAAAAAAAGTTTTTTTAACATAACTCTACGAAAAATCATCTCAGGTACAAATCAGAAATGAGAGACACCATTTTGTACTGAAGCGATGACTGAAGAACAGTCTCGCAAAGATTAATTTAATGCATACAATATGGAATCAAACAAAAAAAAAGTTTTTATTTAACATGATTGTCCAAGAGGAAGAGCAACAAGCACATGCTCCTTTGTGTGGAATATGCCGTATCTTTATTGCAATGATTGCTTAACACTATCTCTTCATATTTAACACCAAATTGTCCAAAAGTTCCATGTGTAAGAGTGTCCACTCTTCATTCAGCATAAGTTGTTAGATGTTCCTCGGAGGATATAATCGTGCAGCAAGGAGTCTTCCCAAAGCATCAGACATATATTCTAGTTGGATTTAAATAAAGTAAGTACCTTGGCAAATACATTGGTTTGTTATTTTCCCTGTCCAGAAACTGCTGAACAGCAAGAGACCGGTGTTCTCCAATGGGCTTTCAGAACATACAGGCATAGTGAAGGATCACTTCCTTACACTAGAGATTCCAAGTAACAGAACCTCTGTCGGAAATTTAAGATTAATCCAATGGTTCCATATAATACTTACTCAGATGGCAACTCCAAGACCATCTTAATGGTCTCTTTCCGTGATGTTACTGCGATGAAACCGTGTCCCGACATCTTTCTAAATCAAATGGCGTTGAGAATTGTGTCACTGTAAAAAGAACACGACTCCATTGATGAGTGTCCAGTTTTTGGAAAGAAAGGGAAATCCGATGCTGCAATGTTTACTTATTCCAGGTAGTTGCGCGTAGATGACAAATATAAAAGGTGTGAAAGATACCATATGCTTCTATTCTTGAAACATGAAAAGTTCCGGAAAGAATTCTTCGTTTAAATTTGCTATTTTGCAGCATCAATAACTGTACTATGAATTTAAATAGGAATAAATTACGGTTAAAATTTATTACAAACACTAATCGAAATTTCGAAATGAAACACAGCTTTTTATTTTAAGAGTTAACCAGAGACCGAAATTTTAATATAAATTTCATTGCATTCTGTTCCACCTTTCTCAGTTCAACACCAAACGAAAATTTGGTATATCAAAAGCATATTTTTAACATAAATTCATATTCTTTTAAATTAAGCTAAAGAACATGAAGTTAAAAAAATTAGATTATGAGATATTGACACGAGTGACAAATTTGAATTAAGAGCCTGAATCTCTTAAAAAGAAAGAAAAAAAAACATAATGAATTCATTATAACGCGTAATTCGCAATCAAATACTTTCTTTTGAGTTAAATCATTTTGATGCGTCATTGGCGTGCATGCAGCTGATGAAGAAACGTCAATTTTTTGATATCAATGGTATCTTTTTGAAATTTTTTTTGTCACGTCAATTGAATCTCAACACAAAATACAAAGTGCAAGCTGTTTGCAAAAAACTATCACGTGACTTCGAAACTTTCCCATTGTTGCACAGTTCACGTGACGTCTCCAGCAGATATTGATTTCCTTTTCAATATTAATAGTTAAGTTAATGTTCACATTATCGTGCACGTTTGGTTAATAGTAAAGTGATAATTTATTTTTACAAATATAAGTTACTGACATTTAAAATAAAAGCGAAAGATATTAAATTTATAGAATTTTATAGATACAGTGCAGAACTTCAACAATAGCAATATATCATAATTACTTTCAATTGATTTACAAATTTAGTTAATAATTCTTAACTTTTGTTGTTTTACTGTTAAAACATATTGATATTTCTTTTATTAAAAATTACGATATTTACATTTATAACCATTTGCTTAGTTTTTTTCAAAACGCTGTTTGGCTTCACAAAATGAGATCTCACGCACAGATCAGCTAAAAGCAAATCGAATAAGTCTTAAACATTTGAAAATTTTTGTTAACTACGAAATTATTAAATATTGACACCCAAACAGTTTCTAATGACGTTCGAATTCATTTTTGATCAGAAACGTATTAAAGAAACCAAAAACACTTTCGCTGCAGTGAACAAAAATACTTTTTCAAAACTAAAGAAAGTATTAAGGAATTTTTTGGAAAAAAATGAAGCTGTACTACTGTTAAAAAAAGGGATGATCAGAACATCCTCATATTTTTCTCAACCCCTTATGATTAAGCATTGATGACACTTTCAAAAGGGAAGCAAGAGCAACACGCTATCATTTTTGAAGTGATCAAAGTTCCGACATTGTAGCATAAACAACACTACAATGAGTTTCACGCCATCGTTAGTTAGGGTTTAAATTAAATGCAAACACAATAGTCACAAAATTTTGAAATAAAATATCTATGTTCTAAGTTAGACATAGAGGATAACATTCTGACCCGTATCTTACTATTCCATGCAGCCATTTTCTCAGTTTAACTCTGGACAATAACTCAGGTGACACAAAATCTGGATACCATACATGTATGTAAAAATATAAAGTGATATATTTTTTCCAGAAAAATTTATCTATTAAAAGATAGACGCAATTACTATATTTACTAATATATAATAAAATTAATTTATAAATTAAAAAAACCCATAATTTTTATACTTATAAAATATTTCTTAATTTTAGACAAATACGCATTTTGCTTTCATCAACTTCCTCAACACCATGTATCAATTATGTTCTTTTTTGTTCATGCATTTTCTGTAATTTTAATACATTGGCTTTTATTAAAAATCAATTTGATGTTAAAAATGGTACTTTAATGAAAAATGGTTATAAATGAAAATGAATATAAAATAACATTATATATAAAAGTATTTTTAGATCTGATGTCACACTTATTCTTCTGAAAAATGGACAATGACAAGCAAAAAATAGAGATGCTTTTGGATTGTTCGAAAGGAAGATTTTTTAAAGGCATTTTTGGTTGGAAAAAAATTAACAGTTTTGCATGAAATATTCTATTTATTTTTATCATTTTTCAAAGAACTTGATGAGGTGTAATTTATCAACATTCAAAGAATCAAAGAAATTATTTTCTTTTATTCCAAATGAAAAAGAAGAATCTTAAAAAATAGAATTTTCTGGCTAAATCCGTGGGTACTGATTCTAAAGATAGACTCTCATAGGAAGATTGTATTAAGAAGATACGGTTATCTTAAAGATCGAGAATTAAAGAACTGTTGTAGCCAACAACAAATGGGTTTATAGGAAATTCCTTGAAATGCTTGGTGACCATAGAGACCTATCAATTAAATTAATACAATGAACATCGTTAGCCAATCGTATCGAAAAATATGGTTTTCATCGAATAATTCTATTTGTTCAAAATTAATCATAAATATGTGTATTTTTTATTTATTTAATTACTTCTTTGAATGAAATCTTCGTTTGGCATAATGTTCGAAATGATTATATTTGAGCAAAACGTTGTACATTTATTAATATTTAAAGATCACTTACTTATTTAACTGTTTTAAAGATGAATAGTTAAAAAATGACATTTTGCTTTGATAATTCCTAGTGTAATTTACATCTGAACATTTTTAAATAGTAATTTAAATAAGAAATTAATTTGATGTTGAGTGGAACTTCTGCAAAAAATTATACAGTAAGATTCAAAAACATTGATATTTGTTGTTTGCAAAATATTCTTAAAATGTAGATAAACAGAAAAGCACTTGTGTATTTGTGCGGACAAGAATAAAAGATTTTTTTTTTAATTTTTAAATATTGTTGTGAAACTGTCCGTTTCGTAGATGTTTATGGTAACCATTTATAAATTAGAATAAAAATACATAAAATGTTATTATGAATCCTGATTTTTTTAGTTTGTTTGTGCTGTTGTAATATATAATTGCTGCTCATTAAAGTACTTTTTCCTCGTGCTTTTGGTACTTGTTTCACATAGATATAATATTCATTTTCATGCCCTAACGTGAATTTAATTTTTAGATTCCCAACCACATTTCTCTCAACTAGTTTGCGTAACATACACTTCACTGATTTATAAAATATGCAATGATTATAATATCATATTTTACAAATCAGCGTTCGTAACATAAATCCATGTAACATACAAATTATATGCAATAAAATTTTATATGATAATATTGAGGTTTTAGAATTTCTAACGTTATAAATGGTTAGGCGCGATATATTGCAATAAAAAATATCATTTTAAGATTGATGAATATTGAATGTCGATAACGAACCACATATTAAAGGCATGTTATTATTCAAGTATATATGTAATCTATGTAATGCTGCTGCTTATAATTCTTCTAAAGAAGGAAAGTAAATCTAACAAACTCTGGATTTCAATCAAACAATCTGTTACAGAATCCATATCACCGAAATTTAAAATGTTTTAATTTACTGATCAAAGAACAATTTTATTTTGGATGTCATTTTTCGCTATTGAAAGGGATAACCATTAGTGTTACTTTATACCATCATCATAACTGGCTTGACAGCCCGTTGTGGGTCTTGGCCTTCTTTAAAATGTACAACCAGGCTGTTCTCCTTATGGCCGTAGACTTCCCGTTTTTGATTTTAGTAACACTAAAATATCGGAGTTCAAACAGTCGACCGGTCTCTTTTACTGTCTATCACTTGGAGGTTGTCCTCAAAGGACTGCATTGAAAATATTCAAGGCAGCTCTAATCACATTCCTTTCTCATGAGATGACCGATGCATCTTACTCTGTTCAGCTTAATAAATTTCTTAAAAGGTCACCATCTCTAAAGAGTTCGTAAAGCTCAAAGTTGTATCTTCTTCGCCAGTGTCCACTGTCATTGATGCCATCGAAAATAATTCGTAGCACTTTCCTATCAAAGATCACCAACATTTTCTCTTCTTTTACTGTTAGTGAACATGCTTCTGACGCATATGTTAAATAATGGTCTTTCCTTTATATAACACTTCTTTATTAAATATCTAACACAAAACTAAAATAAACTTAAAATAATTTTTTTAAAATTCACTCATGCTGTCACAACAAGCATATTTAATTAATAATCTTCAGTAAACAAGATTTTACAGTACTTTCAAAGCATCATGTAAAAAAAATAGAGGTAATATTGATTAATAATACTGCCTATAAATATTTAATGTATAATAGCGTTACTAAACGATATAGGTTTGAAAGAATATTATGATTGATATACTACAAAATATTCAACACTAAAATTTATCGTAATAAATTTTTTTTCTATTTTTGTCATCAGAGCCAAACGAAATTTTTCAACTTCTCAGTGAAATTAAATTCCAAAAAGCTTTAAAAATTGATTTCTTTTATAAATAATCCGAAATCGTATAATTATTGATAGTTATTAAAAATACATAACATTATATAATATTATGAATTTTTAACAAGCATCATTCATGTCGTTTCACGTTGAAATACTTCCTCAATTTATTCAGAGGGGGAAAAAAAACGCTTTTGTTACTACATTATATTTTCTTCCTAAAAGCATTATCGGGAGAAGAATTATGGTATGACATGCGATTACTAATAGTGTTGCAAAAACTATTTTGTTAATCAAAATATGTGAAAGCAGGACACGGTTTCCAGGAAAATATTTGGGAAAAGATAAATTATTGTGTTCTAAATGAGCATGTGTAAACATTGCTTAATGAATAGAAAGCAGAACTAAATCAATATCTCGAATCGATACACTTAATGCATTACATGCTTAGTCTTTAAGTAGGTCAAGCAAACCAAGCAAAAAATAAAGGCTACTTTTAAGTCCTTTTTGTTAGTGTTTAATGCATATAATATAAAGAAAATGGAGCAAACTTTTCTGTCCACCCATTAATAGTGTTTTTGAATAGTCCTTAAAATAAAAAAAAAATTTCAGATAATCACGAATCAACTGGAAATGGTAAAAATATACCATACTATTTCATCAAAATTATTCATAGCTTTTAAACTTCATAAAAAAAAATATGGTGAAAATCCATTTATAGTAAGAGAAAAATCTCGCTTTTAACACATTTTAATTTTTACTTAAGTATTATTTTTGGAAATTTTAATAATATAATATAGTTTAAAATAAGGACATTTTTATGTAGAAAAAAATTGAGTGAGATTAAATGTATGATGACTTCATAGCCTTTTTTCTGTTTCAAAAGTTTTTGAGTTTTTATAAGTCACGCTTTGTTATAATACATTTTTGTGCACACAAATACACTTATTAACTATAAGGCGTTTATTAAAATGAAAGTAATATTTTTGCTCTATCTAGAACAATGTTTGTGTTTACGAACAATGAACAAGAAAAGTAATTTAATTTAAGTAGTAATTTATTTTTTGGTAGCTGAAGAATCACACTAATACAATCAAAGAATCAACAATAGTTAATATAGAATCCTTCATAATTCATTTAGAAAACTATAATATAATGGCTTATATATTTAAAGATATTGATATAATGTAATTTATTTATTTTTATATATTTAAAGAATCAAATGAGAATAGAACCAAAAGATCAATTAATTAACTAATAGAACAAAAGCTTCAATGAATAATTTTTTTGTCGATACGTACGTCGTTAATGTGCACATTTTCTTGGTAAAGTGTAGACCATTCTCGAATCTGCATGTTGACGGAGTAAATTAATTTGCAGATTAGCTTATTAATACGCTCATTAGCGATTTTTGAGCTTTCTCTGTAACACATATACATATGCATGGCTTCTCGAAATATACACTCATGTCCATAAATTAAAGATAATTCAGAATCACACAGAAATTGAACTCTCTAAAATAAAAATTTCACATATAGAATTATCACACATATCTTGAAGAATAATATGCAAATTACAAGAAACCACCTTATGGCGCTGATAGTACGTCACAGTAACGAGAGTATAAGAGAGGGGTATACAAGGAATAGTTACAACGAAGTAAAACTGTTCACAAGTGCTTTAAAAGCCTTTCGGTGCCATAACCGTATAGTTATGGCACAAAGGAAGCATGTTTTACGAGGTAGAATAATCAACCATCTGGAATGTGGACGTACCCAGCTGGAAGTATCCGAGGAACTTGGAATCGTCCAGAGTGTCATCTCCAAGATTTGGAAACGGTTCCAAGATGATGGTAATGAGAGTAGACATTATACAGCACAGGTCGCCCCCGAGTTACAACGTCGAATGAGGACCGGTATTTGTCAGTTACTGCCAAAAGAAACAGACTTAGCACAGAATTAAACCTGTCTCGTCAGCTCTCTTCAGCTACCGGTACGACAGTTTCAAGGCAGACCGTGTACAGACGCTTAGGGCACATTGTCTATCTGCTCGTAGGCCTGTCATATGTGCTCCACTTACCAAAACTCACTGTCGCCTGCAGTTAGCCTGGAGTAGAGAGCATGCATTGTGGACACCTCAACAGTGGTCTTGTGTGATGTTTTCCGACGAGTTCAGGTTTAGCTTTCAGTCTGATTCTCGCCGGACTTTCATATGAAGAGGGCCAGGTACCCGTTACCGCCAACAGAACACCATTGAACGACACCGTTATGGTGGTGCAGGATTGCTCGTTTGGGGAGGAATTATTCTGGGTTCCAGAACTAACCTGCATGTTCAGAATGTAACCATGACAGGCCACATCTATCGGGATGTCATTCTGGAACAACATGTACGTTTGTTTCGGGCGCCATGGGTGCAGAATTTCTGCTTATGGATGACTACGCCCGTCCTCACCGTGCAAACATTGTAGACGAATGTCTTCAATCGCAGGAATATCACCCGTACAGACTGTCCAGCATACTCACCGGACTGAAATCCAATAGAGTATGTGTGGGATATGCTTGGCCGATGAATTGCAGCTCGTCAACCCCCTCCCACATGTTTACCAGAACTACGGAGAGCAGTGCTTTATGAGTGGTGTAATATTCCCCCAAGATCAGACCGATAATTTGATACTCAGCATGTCTAAGCATTGTAAGGCTTGTATTGCATCGTCTGGGGGGCATACTATGTATTAACCATCATACCAACCACGTTATATTTCTTTTTGTAAATAGGTTCTTTTTTAAAATTTGCTCCAGAGAGTAAAAATCGCAATTTTTATTAATGATGTCAAACATATAGCATCTTTTTTGCTCTTTACCTTTTGTTTAATAAACAGACTTTACAAATAAGTCACATTTGTTTTACTGATGTCTCTTTCTTTGCCTGAACTTGCATTATCCTTAGTTTATGGACACGAGTGTATTATAGTACTGGTGCACAAAAATGTTGTGTCCATGATAAAGAATTACTTACTTATGTAAGCAAAAACCATATAAGATTTCTTATTAAAATTATAGATAGAGAAATTGTTTTATTTACATCAGGTTTAACTTTGCAGTTCCTGCATTATTGTCAAAAATAGCTGGCTTTGGAAAATGTGGCTTCATAATTAAGATTTGCAATTCGTATTTTAACTGCTTGTTTCGTAAAATCATACAAATTGAAAGTAAGGTTGAAAATGTCATGATATAAGAAGTAAGAAATAGCACTGGTTTTGTATAGTCTTTGCAGGTGTATCAGATAATTCTTGCTGTGAAAAGTATTTCTGATTTTCTGGAAAATATGCATGCATAAAAAGAGAAAAGCTTGTTCAATTCATTCGATTTTATTTAAGCTTCTAATTTTCTTAATTTTTGATGAAAATTTAGTCAATTTTCCAATGTTTTAGACACAATACTGTAAACGAAAAATTAAAAGATGGTATGATATATAAAACAATATATATATTTTTTTTATATCTGAAATTACTTTATCTATATTTTTAGATGTTACGTTACTCACATTGTTTTATTAATAATATTTATGTGATTAGTATTGAATTTATAACTCATTTGTACGCATTACTATTTCTTATTCTGACAGTCGAAAGTTCTCATTACTGATTGCAAAAGGACAAAACCTAGTGTGTTTTTTACACTCAGAAATAAGAATCCAGGAGAAGACTGGTTTTGATTTTTTTTAGCATATAGATTCAAAATGAAGATTTTGTAGCAATCCTATGTCGAGGAACACTTTATGCAGAATTAATAAGAGCCTATTAACAAATTTTCAATTATCAAATGGAAATAAATTAATAGTGTTAGACATGAAATTTATATAAAACAGTGTTGCCAGGTAATTTATAATTTAAAATAATAATTTACCTGACTACTCTTAGTTTATTTACTGATATTTTAGCAAGTGAATTATAGCTCGGAATTCCTACTGCATGTTTTAGACTAATTCTGTTTCCTAATTTGCATTCTATACATAAGCACGGATGCAAAAAATGACAATAATTAATAAATTTACTTGAAATTATCTTTTTACATGTTTAGAATTTGTCAACAATCACAGTTTTGCCTAAATGTTTAAATATATCAGGTTAAATTCAGGTTAAATGAACAAATCAGAAAAATCAAATTAGAATCGGTCAACACAATAACAGTTTCGCAAAAATATATAAGTTAAATTCAGATTAAGTAAAGAAATCAATGAAAACTTAAAATATATCCTTTTTAACGTACCGAAACATCACTAGAATTCAATTGAATGTAATTTCTCGTTCTCTCATACCCATAATCGAAGTAAAAAGAAAAAATAAATGAAAAGAAACGAAACTTAGAACAAGAGGTTACTTTTTTTTTTTTTGAAACGGCGACGATTGTGTGTATCGTATTTCATACTAGTAGGTTGTCTTCCAGTGGAAAACGATAACAAAATTAGATATTTATAAACGGTATTTTTTTAATACTTTTTGAAGATATTTACTTTGCTTTATTCTAAAAGCTAATTTGAATCACAAAATATGTTTCACGCATTAATCAGCTAGAAATAAATCGAAAAAGATATGATTAAAAAATTCTCTTTTGTTATAAAGTACTCTTTTACCTGAGTTTCAAAACATTTTCGATTGTCTGCATATTGGAAAAGGCGAAAACACGGTTACTGAAGAAGGCGATAGCAATATTTCTTCAAAAATAAAATAAAAATAAACAGTTTTATTTTGAAAAATTATTGAAATGTACACTGTTAAAAATATCGAATATTTTTCAGATTTATGAATGTCAGTTTTTTTTTATTCACTTAATAGAATAAATTATTTTTTCCTTGTATTTTATTGAAACAAAAATATTCGATTACGATTTAAAGTAATCGTTAATTTTTATCCATTAAGATTGGTCGAGTTTTCAGACAAATGAAGAAAAGTATATCTGAAAACGAAATGCCGGTTTAGTGCACAATTTTACCCAAACCTTCAAACAAAAGACAGGTTTTAAATGTCTTCTGCGGGAGGTATGTAAAATACTTCTCATTTTAAACATGTTATTTAAATAGTACTCTAAACATTTGTTTTGAAAGATTTAGCAAATTTACTAAGTGATGTTCAGATTTCCTCGTTGCCAATACGTTTCCAGATAAAGCGGGTATTTTTAAAAATAATTAATTTGATTGATCTGTGTTTTTCATTTTCCCTTCTTTATATTTAAAAAAAAACAAGAATTCTTTTTGTTTCTTAGAGTAAAAAAATCCCCATTTGTTCATTTATTTTACTTCTCTGTAAATATGTAATGAGTAAATTATGCTTATATATTGAATATGAGGAACTGAGAAAATAACTAGGTCAGAATAAACAAACATAAGACATAACTTCTGTATTGATTGGTATCTTTATATATATATCCTTAACTGATATAAATAAAAAAATTGCACGCAATTTTGGCATGCAAAACAAGTAGATATGTATTTAGGCTTTTGACCCCATCTATGTTTATAAAGCTAAAAATCAATGTATCTATGCTAAATGGTTTCCATTAAACATAGTAAATGCAATTCTATTCTTCTTTATCAGTTTAGATTAAAAAGACGGTTTAATTTTCTATTATTAGAGTGCTAGTAAAAGTGTTGATATAGTTCTAAAATATATTCATTAATAATGGAAGAATAGTTAATTTTATAGTAAAAATTTCTTTTTTAAATGGCATACATGAGATCATTTTTACAATTATATTAAAATTGAAAACTCTCATAATAAATTTTTATATGCGAAATTTAATGATGCCAATTTAATGAACACGATTTTATTCATTTTCTGTCATTCTTATCTTTAGTATTGTTCTTCAAATCATCAGAAAAACGTTATATCAAAATTATTTCTTTCTGTGTTTTTATTTTCTAAATGTAACTTATCTTAAAACAAGTTAAATAATCAATATTAAGTTCTGATAAAAATGAAAAATCATTGCATTATAAGTTATCCGTATTTCTTTTCCTACTATGAAAGCTTACTGATGTATATATACTATTATTTATTTTATTTAAAATATAAAGTAATTTTACCAAACTTTGTTTACGCAATAATTGTGGTAGGTAACTGAAAATTAAATAACAATTTATTATCATCACTTTTTATTTAAATCTTTAGTAGGGTGGCCCTTTGCTTCAATGCGGCCCTTGGTTTCTCGCCAATTTGGCACCAAATTGAGTAATGTTGAATATGGTGATAAAATTAATCATTTTCATTTAGAAAAATCTCATTTTTAAGTTTATAAGTATATGTAAAATCTGTGTAATTTTTTAAATTCTATGTAACATTACATAGTGTTTCCGGCGCCATTTCTTTTCAAAAACCCATAAAAACACTTATGACTGCCAAAAAAATTGCCAATTTTCAAAGGGGCAACCCAAACTATATTTTTCTCTTTTAGTATTGTAAATTAAACAGTATTGTATTATGATTTAAAGGAAGGGATTCATAGAAAGGAAGTGATGAAATAAAAGAACTTCATTGTTAAAAAAAATATCTACGTACGAAGACCATTTAACAACTTTGTTTATTAAATTTTTAATCCGAATTTATTGAAGCAGTGTGTGAATAATTGCAGGCGGTTGTGCATTTGGCGATAATGCAATAGCTGGTGGGACGGAGCTGAGCTGCTCCGTCCATGGAAGTGAAGCGGAGCAGAAGAATCCAGCGATCTCTCTCTCCAAGCCATTCTTCGTTGATGCTCGCCTGCCAACACGAGTCCAAAGAAGACGTCCGCAATATACTTGACAGACAGGTATTCAAGATACTGCTCTTCCTCTGATGTATGTTATACCGAAAAATGTAAAGAGTGTAAATATTTGTGTAAAAGTTTAACATTTCTATTTAATTAGTTGTTTTAGTATGTTATTTTTGTTTTATTTATGAGATTATTGTCGAAACAATATTATATCTGTGAATATATCGATTTTCAGAATTAAGGAATAAATCCGTGAAGTATAAAGCAATTTGGGACGTTGTTGATATATTCATGACTTGGCAATATTTGACGATAATGTTGACTCTAGCATAAGTCAACATTTTCGAAGTTTCGAGTTGATAGGAGCAATAAGAGCAGAATTATCTTAAGCTTCCTATAGAAATGCCATAGAAACTTTGGGTTTGATGTACAATCGGTTTGGCGATACATTTTGGAGGCAAACTTTAATTTCTGGTAATCCTGGTAACCCTAACTTTGTATAGCTTTTGTGTAGCTACCATTTTGTTAGTCACATCTTAGCAACTTTCTTGGTGTCAAAAAATCACCAAGGAATCAAGAGGTATCCGACTGTAAACTTTTATCGAAGCTTCTTGAGAAGAATGTTCTTGGAACTACCGAATAAATATAAATTTCCTCGCAGTCATCAAACAGTCAACTGAAAGTCAATTGAAAGTTATTCGATCATTTAAAAGGCTGATATTTCTGCCCTGAAATTTACTGTTCACTTTCTGTATCATGGGAAACTGTATAGAGTTTTTAGCTTTTGTAAAAGCTTCAAGCTGAAGTTTTTGTAGTCAAATTGTGACTGAGGGAACTGGGAATGTTTAGAAGAAAACTAATCTATTTCCACGTTATCAAGTCCTTATCGCCAAGAAGAAACTCATTATTTTATGTAAGGTTCTAAATTGTTACAGAATTTGCAGAAAAAATGCAATGATAGTAACCATTCAGAAGAGCAATAATTCTACATAGAGTTAGTGTTATAAAGGTTGGAAAGAACCGGGTTTATTTCCTAGAATAATCTCGGTTTCTTCCCTCGAGAATTAAAAAAATTTCCGGGAATTTTGAAAGACCTCGAGAGTTATGAAAATTTTCAGATGATTTAGAAATTTTTGAAGATTTTTTTTTTATCAGACATTTATTAAATAAAAGTCAGCTTATTTTATGATTTTTACTAGTAATTAGGGTAATAGAAAAATTTCCAGGAAATGAAAACAATTATGACCAATTTAGAATAACCTCAAAATTTAATGTTGAGAAAATATTCTTCTTTTAATTTAATAAATCTTCTTTCTTCTTTTTTTAAATTTTTAATCTTCTTTTAATTTAATAAATTTTTATTTCTTTCTTTGCACTAGTTTATGATTTTATAACGACAGAAACATGGAAATCTCAATATTTATTCTGACAGTTCTCAGAAATGTATTTCATATTTTTTATTAAAAATTAATTCATTATTTTTATGATTTTAATAAGTATTTTTGTTTTTCTCAATACAAAACTAATTAACTTCTTTATAAGAAAACAGAACAGACATTTTTTCTTTCTTTTTTTTGAATATTTACGTAGTTCACTTTCCTTTCCTTCACACACACATTTATATAAGGCAAATAAAATTCATTAAACGATAGATTTACGGTTGAGTTTATTCCATCAAGATCCCCTAAATTCCCTATTTATTCCCGAAATTCCCTTGTAAAAAAATTCCAATGATTTCTGAATTAACAGTGGCCAGTGATCAATCATACAATTGTTTTTATCTTCTGTCTTGGGCATCTAAGAGTTTCGGAAGCAAATATGTTGGAAACTTAAAGCAGCTTTAGGGGAAACCAATGAAAGATATCAAAATTTGCACCTTCTGATTTATTATTCAGAGAAAAAACTTACAGAAAGTGCCCAGCCTGGCTGACAGGCTTGTTGCTGCTCAGAAGTTTGACTCCGCCATTGCCTTGACGAAACGTTTCAGACGTTTCTATCTTGATAATATTTTAAAGCAGTGATGCTATGTCTTTTTTGAAGGATAATGTTTCATCTGATTGGCTTAATATGGAATGTATAAAAAGGAAATAAAAATTTTTTCTCAACGGAAATTTGCATACGATAAAATGTTGATAATCTTAGGAGATTCTAAGAAAGTAAGTACAAAATAGCATCAATGACGGTGACTTGTTCATACTTTTGACTGTTTTCGATTTTATTCTTCGCTGTTTATCAGAGTGAAATGTGACACTAGTAATTATTCCTAAATGTAAACTAATGAACGAAAAAAATTAATCCAAGTAAAAAACTATAAGCTTTTTAATTACTATTTGTTTACTTATCATATTTTTATTTATCTGAGATTGTGAAGAATGAAATTTCAATTAAATCATGCTAAATACTTATTTTTAGAAATTCATTCTATTAAAATGTTTTTACACATTTTGAAAATTCCATTTTTAAATATCTCATTTAGATAACTCTTTGAAAATCTTGATTAATCAATGAAGACATCTAAAAAAATACTAGAAATATCTAAAAGCCAAGCAAATCTAAAATGTTATGCGCAGAATATTTTCTTTGAAATGATTTATTCTGCAAATAATATTATCAATATAATAAAATTTTTCATCTTTCATCTAAACACCTGTTAAATCTTTCTTTTTATTTTCTAAGCAAAACTTGCAGAAATTATCTGATTTTTTTTCTAAAACTTTTAATCTCAGTTTTTCATTTTACTTATAAATTCTAACCAATGGTCTTGAAGAACTCTTTTTATTCGCAATTACATTTGTTGGATCATGCTCGTTGAGAATATGTAGGAATTTATCTCTTTAACAAATGGTGTTCAACATTATTTATATATTGCTCTGATTTATGTTATTGTGTTGTTGTAGTGGCTTATCCTCCAAATGTCTGACGAAGTCAGACAAGGTCCATCAGACCGCTGACCCAAAGGAAATTGAGGACCAGAAGGGGGATGACTATATATCCTCTCTGGAAAGTCCCAAGCAGTCCAGAATGTGATTAGGAGAAACTTGCTCAATTTTACATTCAGAGCAGACCTCTAAGATTTTCCAGCCATCGAAATGCTTGAGACCTCTAGTGTGGCCGCTTGATAGTCTAAAAATTGCGGTTCTAGAGGCTCTGTCACAATTGAGGGCGAATGAAGAGCCAGGCTCTTTGCCCGAGTACCAGTGATGGCAGGGAGGAATCCTCCACTCTTTTTCGAAATTTCAGAATTAACTATAGACTGATGTTCTAAAATGTTAAGTGTTGAAGAGGAAGGATTGTATCGTGGTAACAGAGAGAGAGAGAGAGAGCCACTCCGATTTAAAAACATCAGTAACCAATTCAGTTATATTAAATACGTTGTCTATTGCTTAGTTTAAGGAATCTTAATTCCTCCGTCAAATTATATAAAAAAGTAGTAAATAATAATCTATAAGTTTAATGTTTTTACAATAAATACATTGTCTACTAAAATTGAATTTTTTAGGAATAAATTCAAATAAATATATAAATATTAGAACTGCTATAAAAATACATATAATAAACTGATGACAAATTCTTTAGAATACGCTTTCAAATCATGGAATATAATATTTTATGAACTTCTCATCAGCGCAGATGGAGTTCGACTGACTGTCACTGTTCTCGTTGCCATTCGAAGGCAATTAAATTCTTGTTAGCAAAGTATGTTCGACAAAATAATTTTGTTACAAAAATATTATGGATATTTAATTGAGGATTTATTAATACTATAATACATAATTTTATAATTAATTGGATTTTTCTTAAATTTTAATTTATATTATAGAGACATTGTTAGTAATGTTCAGAACTGACTAACTATAATTTTTTATTAGCAATAATACATCAAAATTTTTTGTATTATTGAAAAAAATTTCAGAAAATGTCATATTCCAATCTTGATCAAAAGAGAAGAATTTATTTTAAGAATTTCCCTTCAAAAATCTATGCTATGTATGTTGAGAATGCTAATTATAACGACCAGTGTGAGATGAATAATTTTTATTAATACTATATATTTTGATCCTGCAAACTTGTATTCAAAAATGTCACAATTCATTGCTTAAATTTTATTCTATGATTGAAGTTAGATTTTGCATTTTATTATATCATATTTTTTATCAATGATAAATGCTTCTCATTAATAAAAATTATTTAGATTCGAAATACATTAGATACATTCGAATACATATACATTAGATACATTCTCTAGATTTATTAATTCTAAAGTTGCTTAGGTGTTCTTAATATAATGTATGAATGTTTAAGGAATGTTAAGGTATATTTAACAAATCTTGTTAACTATTTTTCTGTGCAGCCAGGAGCTGCCTTACAGCGAGATCGCACGGGAAAGAATGCTCTGCACTATTGTGCAGAGAACACCAATTTGGATTGCGCCAACCTCGTTCTATCTTCCTCGCCAACAGTTCTGAACGCTCCAGACGATGAAGGCTACACGCCTCTCCATTTGGCAGTCATTAGTGGCAATAAGCCTATGGTGAAGTTCTTGTTGTCGAAAGGAGCAGATTCCAGAGCAGTTGATAGTGAAAAACACTCTTGTGTACATTGGGCAACAGGTAAAATTGATCAAGTCTTCTCAAATGATAAATAATGTCTTATTTTTCTGTAAAATTCAAGAGAAATGTTTAAATAAAAATTTCATTTTTAACATCCATAGACCAGAAAAGTCGGCACAAATACCCCAGATTGACACCAAACTTTTTTATAGTGTTCCTCTGGTCATATTTAATCTAAACTATAAAAAATGTCAATTTTTAGAAGAAAAAAATGTTCATATAAGTGTTTTAAAACGTAAACTTGAAACATTTAAAGCATAGTTTATTTGTTAATAGAAATATATAAGCATAAACGTTAAGTCTTTTAATAAAACAGCTATTTAAATTAAAAACCTTGAAAGAATAACATTGTACTGGCAGTCAGAACAATCGCATTATGTTTTGTGGTAAGATTACATTTGGGACCTACCTATCATAGAAAGTATTTTGTAGTGAGAAAATAGAGTAATAACTGTTAGAAATGAAATCTTGTCTAAAGAAATTCAAATGCAGTATTCTCTCATTTTTATGAACCTCTAATTTACGAGCAATTATAAGCCGGGAAACTAGTGGGTGGTCATAAGCATGCTCCCATAAAACCAATGATAATTTTAATTCTCCTTCACGAATTAAGTTTTAGAAAAATCTTTTTTATGAACTCACTTTCATACAATTTTTGTTTGCGATTATTTTTTTATCATCTGATTCTTTATTCCTTTATTACTTTATGATTGAAAAATAGCATCTGAACATAATTAGTAACTTCAAGCGTACATATCGGGGGTACTTTTGGAAGGAATGATCATGGATTGGAATCTACTTTATGAAATTGACATTCTACACCCAATTTTCTTATCAAGCTATGCTTGAATGTTGCAGAAAAAAAAAACGGTATCTTGGTTGACATGCGTTATTATCATAAAGCCAAGAAAATTTATCAGTCAACTTGACTGAAGATGAGTAATTAATTTATGAACTTTGACAAAGAAATCTATTGCTGTTCGATACTTCTCTTCAGGACCTTTCAGTCTCGATTCAGATGTAATTTGTTCGTAGGAAGTTTTGGATGATTAAATGATTGAGAATAGGATGAATGGAAATGAAAAAGATTTTTCAGCTATAAAACACTGAAAAATGATACGACCATCAAAATAATAAATAAATGAATAGCTAACAAGCGATTGTTTGGTAAAAACAATAGTGAAATGCTTTCTTATATCGAAATAATGTGTTTTTAAAAATGCAGTTTTAAAATAGGAAGACTAAGTGATTCACTTTTTTTATCAATAAAAGGAAAAAATTATTTTTAAGTATGAATTTCATTTTGCATGTGTTTCTTTAATATAAAATACGTTTTAGAGTTTCATAATAAAAGAAAAATTGGGCTATTCGAAGGAACCTTGAATTGAAAAAGCTTGTGTTTTTAAGCCGAAAGTTCTTTGGGGATTTTACTATTGTTATGGTGTAAAATTTTTAAATGCTACATTAAGCTTTTTTACTTTTGTAAAGTGACAATTATACACCCTTATTAATTTATTTTTATTATGCAGTGAAATTTAGAATGTAATTATTGACACCAATAATATATAAACTATAAAATTTAAAAAAATGGCATCACATATTTTTGAGAAGAAATGTAATAAAATTACATATTTTTTAAGTAAATAAAAAACATGAAGCATCATTTTTAAATTATGTTAAAAATATCTAATTAAAAAATAAGAAAAATGAAGGTGGACCACAATAAAATATGTTCTAAGAAATTTTACCTCACACCAAGTTTTGTGACGTATTATTTTATATTATGGTGTGTAGGCATTTATTTATTCCAGAGCGACTACAAAAAAAATGCAGTTGCCTCTAACTTTATGGACAGAATTCGATTGTTTACCTGGTCATACATACAAATGTTTCATAAATCTAAAATTCATTTTTCCAAATGAGATGAGGAAATATCATTTCTGTTTATTTATTGATTTTTCTCATTCGGTTCAATTCATAAGGCTTCATCTAATGTTTTCACGCTGTTGATATTAAATACAATTACTATTAACGATTAAACAATTCTACTCAAAAGACAAAGTATTTTATTGAGATTAAATTTTATTAGAATGAATTTTACTTGCGACACAGATTGTCAATCATTCTAGTATGGTTTAATCAGATAATACAACAGCCATTATAACAAATTTTGCATAGAGGTCTTGTTCCATGATAATATTTTCTTAATGTCTTGAATGTGCTGGAGAATAACAACCAGATTCTGAATAAATGGTAAAGAAAATTCATATACTAAATACTCTGATTCTGAATAAGGGTTAAAGAACACTCAGAATTTGAATAAGTGATTAAGAGCATTCAAATTTTAAAAATTCAGATTCTGAATAAATAAAAAAGAAAACGCATATCCTAAATATTCTGATTCTTAATATCAGATAAAAAACATTCAGAATTTGAATAAGTAATTAAGAGCATTCAAATTTTTAATATTCGAATTCTGAATAAATATGGTAAAGAAAATCCATATCCTAAATATTCTGATTCTTAATAAGTGTTAAAGAACATTCAGATTTTCAATAAGTGATTAAGAGCATTCAAATTTTAAGCATTCAAGTTCTGAAATGGCAAAGAAAACGCACATCCTAAATATTCTGATTTTGAATAAATGGTAAAGAACATTCTAATTCCAAATAAATGATGAAGAATATTGTGATTTTGAATAAATGGTAAAGGACATTCATAATCTAACTTTGAGATTCTGAAAAACTTTAAATATTCAAATTCTGAAGGATAATAATAATTTTAATTGATAAAAATGGTAAAGATAATTTAATTTATTAAATATTGTAAAGATAATTTGAATTGATAATTTCTCCATTAGTGAGCGGAGATTGGGAGTGCCTTGACTTACTGATCAACGCTGGTGCCGATCCCTCCACCCCGGACATCCACGGGGCGTACCCCGTTCACTACGCGGCGCAAATGTGCGGCCCCAACTGCGAGATGGGCAATGATGTCCGAGTAGGGCTCCAAGTTCTCCAGAAGCTGCTTGCCCGCGGCGTGGACGTCGCTGTGGTGGACCGCGACGGGAGACCTCCCCTTCTCTGGGCAGCAAGCGGAGGTGAGATGATTTCTGCATTTGTTCAATGCGTTCGTGGAAAAACACATTTTCTGTCACATTTTTCATGTGACAGTTAATTTTGTCACATTGAATCATAACAATGAGTCATGAAACATGATTTTACTTGAAAATATTACTTTATACTTCAAAGGTTAGTCGTATTATTGTGATTTAAAGCAAAGAATAAGTAATATTTTTATTTAATAGAATTTATAATTTGTTTTAATTTAATATAATGTGGTCGAATCGTTAAGTTGGCTGACAAATTCATCGTATGAAAACTTAGATGCAACAATAATAACACGAGAGAAACTAACACAAATTAATTTTATTCATATAAATTATACAAATTATAATTATTTTCATAACGTTGAGAAAATTTTGTTATTTTATATTAATGATTTTAAGAGGATTGCAAATACTTTAACACTCTACCATACCTTAAGCCCCAAACTGCTAATTAGAATAGGTAATATTTATACTGTCTGAATGCTTATTGTAATATATATAGATAAAGAACTATAGCTTTGGATTCCAGAAATCAAACAGCAACTATATTTTTAGAATTATACTTTCTGACACTTGTACAGAACCAGTAATAACTTATAAATATAAAATAATCAAGATGGAAATATTTACGATTTTTAGTGAAAGATTCGAATGTCCTCTTTAGACTTGAGTAGTCTTTTCTTCATAAGCAGCATTGTAGCCTTTTTTCAGTAAAACACAACGTTCTAAATAAGAAACAAGCTACTGAGTTTTCATTGCCATTGTGATTTAAAGAATATCATATGCTATTCCTAGTCCTAATTGTAGAGCAATGCAGTTGTAAGTCATCAGGAATGCAGCTATCCTCGTCCACCGTAATGCTGATGATATCTTTTATTCTAAAGAGCTATATTTCTAATATAGAATTCCCCATTTTATTCATTGATTGCTAATCAACTTACATAAGTACAATCCGCATAGAATACTTGAGTCAATAGTTAGTAGTTATATCAAATTTTGTTAATTGAGCTCCAAACTTTCTCGATTAAATGATTTGGGTATAGCTTAATAGTCATCACTGTTTTGATGGACGAAATATTTTGAAAATAAAAATGAAATTGTGATTTTTACAAATTATTATTTTAAGATTGGTTTACAGATAAATTTTGCAAGATTAATTTCCACATAATAATCACAAGATTAGTTTCTTGGACAAAAACTACATTTGCTTAGGTAGAGCTATAAATGTTATTATCTCATTTAATTCTATTGGTTTATTTCTAGTGAGATACTCAAAATTTAGTTTTAATAAGAAATCTCCCGTGGTTCTTTTAATACTTCTAATACTTTCTTTTAATACACAAGAACGAATTATATTTTAATGTAGTTAACAGTCTGTCAATATGATGGGTCTGTGGTGGTATGAAGTGAATATAATTTTATGATTTGGGGCGGTTGGTACGTTTAAAGATTAGCTTGACAAGTAAACTGTTTCATACGCGTCTCCAGCAATCACTTCGTAGCCATACATGTCATGAGTATATTCGAGTAGACATGTTCAGTTTTGGTAAGATACCGGAACATCACACATGCAGAAAGCTTTCCTCAATTGATTCGAGATATATTTTTCTGAGATCAACGTCTTCTCAAGACCCTCGAAAGTTTCCGCTATGAGTATTATTCAGCATCTCTTTCTGAGATTTTACTGCGAAATTTCCAATTCTAATCTCCATTATATCTTCCCCCTTTCGAAATTTTAGATTTATTTTCAAGTTTTATGATGAGCATTTCACATTGAAAGTATAATAACACATTAAAATAATCCAACAACGTTGTGTGTCTGGAGCAATCTCTCTGCAAAACTTACACAATATTATGTGGTTGTACCAGTCTTCTATAGTTAATCCACATAATATTATAGCTTATGTGGTTGAATTAATATTCAAAATCTAGTAGTTTCGACATTTTATATTTTAAGATAATTCTGATCACATTGCTCAACTAAATAAAGAACTGTTGTAATTATTAAGGCTGTAAAAGCTCTTTAAAAGATAATACCAAGATCATTTGTTTAAAGAAAAAAATTAAATCAAAAATGTGATAACAATAACTTCAATCATATATTAAATATATATATATATATATATATACACACACTACTGGCCATTAAAATTGCTACACCAAGAAGGAATGCAAATAACAGAACGATATTTATTGAACACATACATTATAGTGGAAAGAACAAGTGATTAGATTTACAAGAAATTAGGATGTATAGATCTTGAGAAATCAGTACCCAGAGTAGCCACCCCTGGTGCAATAACAGCATTTATCCGCCTAGGCATGGAGTCAAACAGAAATTGTATGGCAAGTACGGGGATCTCAATCCATGCAGCTTCAACACTATGCCACAGTGTACATATATATATAAACGCAATTTGGAGATATCTGCCTGCCCACTCTTGGTACTTGGGGATATAGATAGATAGATAGATATAGATATATGCATGTATGTATATATTTCGGGTATCAGGCAGCAAATAGTATAAGTAAGTAAAAAAAAAATTATTCTACTCATTGAGTTCATATGTATGAAACATATAATGTATGTATAACATCGCCAACTGTCCCCATTTATTTACAATGAATAAAAATATAATCAACTCTGGGTTTAGATTAATTAATTTTGACATTCCTTCCTCCGTAAGGAAGTGAATTTCTTCCTTTTGCGATCGATTCGGCTGCTTGAGATTATCCTTGTGTATCTGTTCATAATTCTAAAGACAAATTGTACTTAGCTTCTACCGAAGGAAATAATTTAAGTTTATATTGTTGTCTGATTAAAGAGACCAGAGCTAGTAAAACGTACTGTCCTTCAGGAAGCAGCGACGCCATTCTGGCCTTGGTGAAGTCAGGTGCAGACGTCAACGCTGTGGATCGGGACGGACTGACAGGTAATACAATTCCATGTATGCAGTTGCATTTTTAATGAGATTTAGAATGCACTGACACTTTTTGTAGAAAATTTCTGAAAATAAACTTATTTTGTGATTTAATTACTTGAATAAATTGGTATGAAACTTATTAAATTCAATTAGAAATATAATTTTAAATTTTGTTTTCGTGAAATATTGTGAAATTCCTCATTATAATTTATTGGAAATATATCATATTGGTTTTATTACTAAATTCCTGAAAATAAACTTATTTTGATTTAATTACTTGAATAAATTGGTATGAAACTTATTAAATTCAATTAGAAATATAATTTTAAATTTTGTTTTCGTGAAATATTGTGAAATTCCTCATTATAATTTATTGGAAATATATCATATTGGTTTTATTAATAAATTTTTTATGAATTTTATATTATTTCTAGAATACTGGAGTTTGTAATTAAATACAATGTACAAGTTTGTAATGAAGTGTAATCCAGTAAAACATGATTTAAATTAAATTATGAATCAATTTATTGTGTTATCTAAAGTAAATTCTGAGATATTTTGATATTTTTCCTATTTGTATAACACGTTCTAATGTTTAATATTTAAGAATTATTGGAATAAAACTTATGTGTTTATTAACGTTTTCACACAATTAAATGAAAGAAAAGTAATCTGTAAGGTTTTCCTATAACATTTGAATGATGATGTTGATTTTAAACGACATATTATTGAATGCATACCGTTATGAGGTATAAGACAAATAAATAAGTCATTTCAAATGAAATTTTATTTTAAAAACAGTTTAAAAATTAGTTCGTGTTGAATTCGATTCTGTATTCAGTAATTCTTTCATTTTTTCCTTTGAAGATAATCATTAATTATCTTTATGAAAAATATAATTACAGAATTCATTCTATAAGCATATACTTTTATAATAACCATACAGAATATGATAATATTTAAGTCATTTTTTACGCATAAAATATTGTTTAAAACAACTTGTATCTAAAATCATCAACATTTAAGAAATAAATAAATTTATATCATTACTTTTAATCATAACTTTTAAAATTTTGATTGAAAAGATGTCAAGTCGATGAAAAAAATTTGCATGCATTCCGTGTAGGAAAAATAAAGAATTTAAGTATAATTATTTTTACTATAATGTTTCGTGAAAAATTTTAATAATATCAACTCCAAAAACATTATATTTTGTGTAATAATAACGCTGATAACAATCATATTTCCAAAAATAGCATTGCATTGTGCTGCCAGCCGAGGACACGTGGATTGCTTAGAGACTTTAATAAGTTTATGTGGTGCAGAAGTGGATAAAGCCGATGATAGTGGTTGCTCAGCTCTTTTCTATGCTGTTACCTTGGGCCATGCTGATTGCACGAATCTCCTGCTGAGTTTCGGGTCAAATGCCAATAAACAAGACAATAAAAACAGAACGTAAGTCTACTTGAAAACGTTATTTTTCTCATGCATCATAGTGAATATTTTTATAAAAATATTTACATCCATTTCATTTTTATATTTTACTTATTTATTATACAAAAGGAAAGTAGGTAACATTATAAATAATCATTATATAAATTTAATCAATAACTCTGTCTTCATGTATTAATGACTGAACTTGTTAAGAAAAAAATTATTTATAAAAGTTTTAAATGTTTTGCTCATGTACAGTGTCCTCTAACATCTGAATTCGTATTATCAATATGATGTAATTCAGTTCTTAAATGAAACTGTAAATTGATTTCAGTTATATAAATGGATAATATTAGAAAATAACTAAAAATGTGAAAAAAGAGAGCATTTCTTTATAAAAACGGATTAAAAAACAAACAATCTGATTCGGAAATAATATGATGTTTTTGAATTGACACAAAAACTCTTTAAAGGAATAAAATATATATAATTACTAATAATTGCTTTTTTAAATGATTAAAACATTTTTTTTCTAATGTCTGGCTGCCCTATTCAGCTCTATAATGGGCGATGTGATGGCATCTTTCCCAGTGGGTGTGCCATCTTCACTCCGAAAGTGAAAGGAGGAAGAAAGACAAACACAAAGAGAGAAAGAAACATCCATGTCCGAACCAGGATTCGTACCCTGGACCTACAGCTTCGAAGTTAGGGACGCTAACCTCTCCGACATCGGTCAAAGATGATTGAAACATAAAAGTACACATAAAAAGGCTTTCTAAAAGAAGTTGCTGTATAAGCCATTTTTTTTTTCGTACTGTGGAAATCTCACCAAAGTTTAAAGAAGTCTTACAATGCAATGAAGATTTTATATTTAATCAAATTTTCATTATAATCAATAAAGAAATATTTAGTATATGGTATATTTTTATTTTCAGTTTGACCAATATTAAGGTTGATCATTACTTTAACCTTTATAATATCATCCATTGATATTACTGCGTGAATGAAAGACTTCACTTCACTTCAAAGCAAAGCCGCTTTTCGAAAAATTTACCATTTCAAATGCTGAAACTCATCTATGAACTAACATCAGTTATCCATATAACCACTACTAGATAACTAACGCCATCTTTCTTTACTCTGAGGAAATAATTTTCTTAGCAATAGCTATTTGTCAAATGCTAATTATAAGGTTTTTTAATCCATTCCCAAACATGCGGTATTTTTTAGTTATTAGGTAGTTAAATTTAAAAAATAATTTACAGTTAATGTCACTTTATTTTTTTACTATAAATGCAACCTATTAAATTGTTACAAATATGAATTCATATTTCCCAGACCTGCTCATTGTGGAGCCGCCAAAGGTCAGTTAGAAACCCTGAAAATATTGTCTCACCATAAAGCCAACTTGTGGATAAGGAACGCCAAGGGTGACATGCCTCTTCACGAAGCAGTCCAGTCTGGAAGAAAAGGTCTGGAACATAACGTATTTCTTTTTACGAAGCATTCCTTTATTCATAACGTTCTGAGAGACACTATTAAGTGAAATCTGTTAGAAATTTTAAATGTTTTCTATAGACTGTTTCATTCTCAGATCTGGTGGAGTGGCTGATTCAACAGCACCAGGGGTCAGTGAACGTCTCGAACGCAAACGGCAGGACACCGCTCCACATCGCTGCCATCACGAATAACGTTGACATGTGCAAAGTTCTCATGGACTACGGCGCTTTCGTCAATCCTATAATGAGGAACTCAAAAGTAAGCGCATATAATTTTAAATACGCTTTCCTAAAATATAAAGATTTTAAATGTCTGTGCAAAAGGAGGATTTAAATGAAATATTTATATGTTTGATATCTAAATAAATCACTTAACCTTCAGAAACGTTAATTATAAATGTAAAACATATACTTTCATTAAATAAATTTATACTAAAAAATTTAAAATTCGAAATTTGCTATCTTTTGATGCATAATCATTAATTATAGTCTGTATCAAATGATTATTAAATAATATCGTGTCTGTACTTATCTTACTTTTAGAATTGCTTCAATCAATATATGATTGTTTTATTTAAAATTATGCTATAATGAAAAATAAAACTGCATTTAAATTGTAAATAATTACGCATTTATATTTAATAGTGTTTACATCTCCTTTACTGTTAGCTTAAATTGAATTGTACGAAAATGGTGAAACGAGTCTTATCGAAATTAACTTCACTGTAATTGATATTGATGCATAAAATTATCAGAGAATCATCTAAAAACACAATAAAAGTTCTTAGACTATAAAGGAATAAGTAAAATAATTTTTTTTATTTTTTACAAATAAAATAAATTAGATAAATTTTAAGTAAAATAATTTTTTTTGCTTACAATAATTTTTATTATTTTGTTTATTTATTTAAGTAACTTAATAACATTTCATGCTAACATATTTATTTAATTTCATGAAGCTTGTAGGAACTACCACCATTGGTAAACATATATCTACTTTTGAAGATATATAACTTACATTAATTTTAACCTCTATTAGAATAAAATTTTAACAATTAAAATTAAATCCTCTTAATGTAAAATTGAAATAAAAAAGTTAACATTTTTTCGAAAAAAAAAAAAAACTCAATTAAATATCAGTTTTTTATAAATATATAAGAATGCAATCTAAATACTTTTATCGAATTAATAAAACCTATTTAACTATATTTTATAGATACTTGTATCTTGTGCTATATATATTCATAAATATCATCAATGATTTCAAAGAAAAATTGAAAAGAAACCATTAATAACAACAATTTGTCAAAAAAAGTAAATTAATAAACATCTACTCCATCATAAAAAACAGTAAATCATTTGTTACAGGGACAACATCTGACGCCTTTAGATGCTGCCTTACATCGTAGTAACCGTAGTTGTGCCAAATATTTGAATCTTCATGGAGCTTTACCAGCCAGCAAACTTTTAGAGAAACGAGAATATAACAGGTGAAGAATTGAATTTAAAATACATTTTTATATAATATAAATGACTAGCATTTTTTTATAAATTTTTCCTTTCAATATTTATTTACTTTGATATTTTTATCGCGATATCAAAATAATACTCCCTGAAATGTTTTATTATTAAAAACAAAAGGAGAAAACACAAATCCTGAAAATACAATATCAAATATATATATATATATATATATATATATATATATATATATATATATATATATATATATATATATATATATATATATATATATATATATATATGATAGATAGATAGATAGATAGATAGATAGATAGATAGATAGATAGATAGATATAGATATATATATATATAATATATATATATACCGTCGGAAAGCAAAAATGTTGTGGGTGAGTTATCGGATCAGTGCTGACAGGACAGTAGAAGTTTCATCTACTAGAAGAATTTATTGGATCTTATGATGTGTGAGCCAATGTAAAAAAAAAAGAAGGTTGATTATCCATTTTATCCAAACGATTATCCAAAAAATGAAGGTTGACTATCAAGTAACCGTAATGCTTATGAAATATGAATTAGCAACAGCGACAGTGATTTGTAAAAACAAATAGGATTGTCGGTAGAGTTTTTCTAAGTTATTGGTAAAACCAGAATTGAGATTAAGAGACTTGAATCGACACTATTGGATTACAGACATTGAATACACCTAATCGTCTCAAAGTTCATTTTTGTTAACTTATATGCAGAAGATTTTGGTATAATTTCTTAAACTTTATGTTAATTATTCATGATCATCGCAATTTAATCTCGGGTTGGGAAAGCGCAATTCAGCCTTTTATCTCTAGATATAAAACTGAGCCCCTACCATCCTTGGGAATTAAACACGGTCGCATTAGGTTGACCACCTAACTGGGACATGTGCTTCGCATCCCAGGGTCCTGGATCAGGAAAGCAGATATGGACACTGTAGACCTTCGCCTATATTGGGTTGTTATACCACTGGACAAGAAAGTCGCAATTTAGGGGTAACTTCATGTTTTTCTTATTATTTTTGTTTGACCGTGGAAAACTGATTTTTTCAGTTCAGATCCAACACTGACCACCAAAGGAAACTGAAAATAGAAATTGTGTTTTTTCTCCATTATGTATTTCTATCTGCAAAAATTCTTGAGACATTTGGTGACTTGAAGTTAACATTTTCGAAGTGTGGAGTCGATAGGACCATAAGAGCGGATTTATAATAAACTTAATTTACAAATTTTCTGAAAACTTCCAGATCATATTACGAAAAGGTATAAATTCCTGTCTTAGCCAAGCAATGATTTAATTGAGTGTAAAAAAGGAGTCAATTATTAGAAGTAATTAATTGCCCGAGTTGTTAATTCTGGATACCTGCTGTGCTTCGGTTGTGCATTATAGAAATTGTATAGGTTTTTTTAGCCTGTGTAAAAGCTTTAAGTAAAATTTGTTGTCATTGCGACTCAAAGAATTATGAATAGTGTTTTTATTTTGAAGAAAACTAATCTTTCTTTAATTTCTGAATAATCACATGTGTTTGTTGTCATTAAGAAATCGCAAAAATATTACCATTTCTTTAATGAAGCTTTTGATGCTATTCTCTGAGAAAATAACACTTGAGAAATAGGGCATTCTTCAACCAACAAGCAAAATAACTATGTATACTTCTCTGCCTGAAAAAAAATTTCTTTTGATTAACAACTCAAATATTATTCAAAACGTGATTGATTAGTTTCATCATCATGTTCAAAGGACAAAGAATGACAAATTATGACCATTGAGTTTGCATTAAATGTTGAAAACTTAAATTTACAATTTTATTAAGTTAATCCTTTGATATATTTTTTACCTATAACATCTGCGTCATCATACTAATATTTTGATGTCTTCGTTCTCTGGATACCGATGTAATGCTGCAATAAATATCACTATTGTTCACTATTAATTCTTTGTGTGTGTATTTAGTGATTTTATTATTGTATAAATAAGTATTCGTGTTCATATTTTCTCTCGGACCATGGTAGCCTTGTGGTTAGAGCATCTGCCTTCCGTCCGGAAAAGCGGGGTTCGATTCCCAGTGCCGCTAAGGATCCACCGAGTACATGCGATAAACGTGTCGTTAAGTCTGTGGAATCGAAAGTCTTATGGTCGGTCGTTGAGCAGTTAGCATGAGTTTAATGGTCTGGAGAAAATTTCCTCTCCCCTCAGATCGATGTCAAAATTGAGGGAGTGGATCCTCTTGTAGTGCCATCTATCGGAGGAATCTTAGAGCAAAGTCGCACTTTCACCTTCGGGGTGCTCTGGTTACATGAAAGACGCACCCTACTGACCTAAACTAGTACAGCCAACAGCATAGCGAGTTTGGCTTGTCCAAGTGTCAAAAGTAACACAACAACATATTTTCTCTCAGTCATTCAAAATAATATACATTTAATTAAAAATATTTAAATTAAAAGATAGAAATCACACTGTGAAAATTAAAATTTTTTATATTTTCAAAAATTTGAACAATTTTAAGAATTTTATGTGCACAGTTGATTGAAAAACTAGAAATATATCATAAAATTGTTAAGAGCGTCATAAATTATTATTACATTTATGATAAACAAAATTTTAATTTATGTGCTTAAACTATCTTATACAACAGAATTAATAATATTGATGTTTAAAATGCTTAGCGCTAATCTTAACATTTTGTGTAGGTTTACGGAAACGCACTTGTCTGAAACCTTAGAACTGAGTCCTAATACCAAGCGACGGCTGCTTCGCGATACATCGGCCCAGACAGAAATCAACCACAGAGACGTGGACATACAGACTCGCGTGGATCAGAAAACGGTCTCTGCTACAGCAGACCTCAGCAGGAGTAACACACCGTCGGGCGTCAAACTGTCGCCAAATGTGAAATGCCAAGCTTTGGAAAGGTCTGGCAAACCGATCATAGCGAAAGTGTACCTCCACACGAAGCGATCGAAAAGCAGGAAGGTGCTCAGAAAAGCCACAGGCTATAGACGAGATTACCCAGGAGAAGAGGTCAGTAAACTGATTATCATCAATATACAGTAATCCTCTAATAACACGGTATATTAGTCCCGCGTTATATAAAAACGCGTTGTACGAGCATTCTCGCAAAACGCAATCGTATAACGTGTTATGCACAAGTGATTCATGTTTAACTTTTCTTGTTAAAGGAGGTTTAATTTTAAATAAAAAATTTTATACATTATAACATTTTAAATAAAAAAAACTTACACAAATGTAACTAAAAAACAGCTAATTTCCAACAAATCAAATACCTCCAAAAACAGTTTTATTAAATGTTTATTAGCAGAAAGAGATATCTGAAATAACGTTCCACCGACATCTTTTTTAGCAGAATGTTCAAAGGCCAATAATATCATTTAATTTAATTTTATCTCTCGGGGGAGTCTGTAACCCCTAGAGAGTGCGTCCCCAAGGTGACAGATAGGCGAACGCCTCCACTGGTTTTCCAGTGGGTGGTACTGCCTTCAAAATTCCACAGAAATAACCTATTGCAATCAACCATCAAGAACTTTTCATTCATTAGATTTAGCTATTTGCTCTCCATCAATTCTACCTTCATTAAATTTAAGTGTTGATAAGAATTTATATAACAGTGATCTTTTCCTTTAATTATAAACCAAATTGATGTAAGCAGATCACAAGTCTTCCACTCCTTTTATTCTTATCATCGAGCAGACTGGCCTCACTACACTCAATTAGTTGTGATTACAGACAGCATGGTTAGAAGTGAGAATATTAATGATGCTTTGCAAAAAGTAACTAATACACTTCTAGATGCTGCCAAAAACACTATTCCCAAGCGCTCCCCAATTCCACGCATATAAGTTTCTTGAGTGTTACTGTTTTTAATATTTGCATCAGCAACATTCTTCGTGTATTGCAGCCCTCAGTCCATGGAACTTTATATGTTGACGATCTCCAAATTTCTTGCCAAGGTTCCAATATGCGACTGATTGAATGGCAATTACAAACTGTTGTCAATAATCTTGTTGTTTGGTGTAATGAAAATGGGTATACTTTGTCCCCTTCTAAAAGTAAATGTATCCATTTTTGCAGAAAAACTGGGCCTCATCCTGATTCAAAAATTAAGATATCAGGCCCAACTATTCCTGTGGTTAATCAAATATCATTTCTTGGGCTTATATTTGATAAAAAGTTAACCTTTCTACCGCAAATCTTAGATTTGCGCAAAAGGTGCGAAAAATCACTAAATATTCTGAAAGTGCTCTCTAATACTTCTTAGGGTGCAGATCATAAAGCATTACTCCGAGTTTATCAGTCAGTTATTCTATCTAGAATTGACTATGGTAGCGTAATTTATGGATCAGTCAGATCTTCAGTTTTGAGCAAATTAGACCCTGTTCATCACTCAACTTTACGAATTTGTTCTGTAGCATTCCGGACTTCTCCTGTGCAGAGCTTTTATGTAATTTGCAATCAGTTACCTCTTGATCTGAGACGTAAGCAACTCTCTCTACATTATTATTTAAAAATGCTATTAGCATCACAACACTCTTTGAAATCGATGATTATTTGTCCCTTTTTTAGGAAGGTTATATAATGCACTGCCACATAACATACTGCCATTTTATGAGCGTACAAATTCACTCCAGTCTTCATCTGAGTTCCCCGATTTACATATTCAAATCACAGATGCTCTAAAATTTCCTCATTGGAATATCCCTATTTTCAATATAATTAAACCCTTTTATAGATACAGTAAATCAGATACATCTGCCCTAATTTCGCAACAGATGTTTTCACACATTCATTCTCATTATTCCTCCTACATCTCTGTATATACTGATGGCTCAAAACCAAGTAGTCATGTTGGTTGTGGTATTGTTGTTGGAAATACAGTTTATAGCTGTAAACTGCATGCATCATATTCTGTGTATACAGCCGAAGCTGTTGCTATTAAACGCGTTCTAGAAATAATACAATCCATCTCTCATCGAAAATACTGCATCTATACAGATAGCATGAGTGTGATCATGCAATTAGACCATTTTAATGATAAATGTCATTTAACTATCGTGGAAATATTGGATATTTTAAATATACTGAAGAATAAAGGATTTGACATCTTGTTTTGTTGGGTTCCAAGTTTTGCTGGCATTGCTGGGAATGAACTTGCAGATAATGCTGCTAAAAATGCCTCTGACATTTTACATAAAGCATTAACATTTTTGACATTAAGCAAATAATCAGAGATTTTATTTCCTCCCACTGGCAAAAAACATAGAATTTGCAAACGAACAATAAATTATGTAGTACATTCTTCCATTCCCAGTTGCTCCCATGCGAAGAGTTGATGTAAAACTCACACACCTTCGTATTGGACAATAGGGCATACTAGATTTACACATAAGCACTTGTCTCGGAGTGCTCCGATTTGTGACATATGTAATGTACCATACATAGTACATCACATTTTAATTGTCTGTCCTAATTTCAATGATTTACGCATAGTGTTTTTTAATACCACAAATTTAATTTTATCAGACTTGATTGGGTTAAAACCATATAGAAATTTGTTTGCCTTTTTACGTGCAATTGGTTTCTTGAACTCTATTTCAGATTTTTATCAATCTTAATCTTTTACATATGCTTTTCTTGAACTTTTAATACATTTCATCGTATACATCTGACTAGTCTTTTAACACAGAGTTTTTACCTATAGTTTTTAATATTGTACGATGCAGAAATGTCCAATATTGGATCTTGCATCAGTAAACCTCACAAAATCAATCAATCAACCAACTCGTTAATTATTCTCTGGAAGGACTTTTCAGAGATAGTGAGCCTTATTTACGTATCACAAGGGAAGAAACTCAGAAACTAGTAATAGGTAGGTAATATGCTTGCATATACTTCATAAACATGTCTATTCTGAAACTTTGGGAAATAATAACATATATTCTATGTTCATAAAAATATATTTAATATTTTTTATTTAATTTATAAATTATTAACACTTTTATGTTTTTAGGTGAATACGCATCAACAGCAAGAGTCTAGAGACACTTTCGAAAATGGCATTGCTAGAAATCAAGATGATGTCATAACCGTGCCGCACACGGATCAAGAAGCTCCCATTCGCAAAATGTCTCAGCCAGTTATCTCAGGAGAATCCCACCAAACCCTGCCGGAAGAAGAAGAAGAAAACATTCAAAGATCTTCTCCTGAAAATCCGGATGAGCCGGACACGCAGAAGGAGACTGAGGTTGCCAACAATGGATTTTGCGACTGTTACGCCAACCATGCGGATGGCGCCAGGACTTGCAACTGCGAATGTCACGCTCCAGAAAACCAATCCCAAGCATTTCTCATTCCCGAACAGCAGAGAAGGCGGTCATCGCTAAGGACTAAAGACTCGGACTTGGAAAACCAGTCTCCCTGTCAAGTATACGGAGCTTAGAGTCCACCATCAAGGATTCTGGATTCAGCGATGAGGTAGACCGAAGCCATCATATTTCTTCCTCTGACGACGACAGAGGACAGTTCTCCGATTCTGAAATTAGAAAGGGTAGGAGGAAGCGAAGGCACATCGCTCGGTACATCGTCAGCAGTGGTGCTGCTGAAACGTTCCGACTTGATGAGGACGACGAAGAAGATGAAGAGAATGTGGTGGTTAAGCCACGTTCATCTAGTTTGCCTCATCTTAAGAAAAAAGAGGATGAACTGGAAACATGTCCACGTCTCTTAAACAGACCAACTATTACGAAAGAAGTGCAAAGGAGCTTAAAGAAGTAAGGAAGACTATAAATTGTTTGTGCTTAAATATTTTTATTTAGTATAGAAAAAAATATTTATTAAAATATGTTTATCTCTATGGAATGTTTTAAATGTTATGGAATGTTTTGTTTCTTTTAAATGCTTATGCACACACACCAAAAATAATGCTTAATTCTTTTCTGTTTTAAATTACTAACAAAACGAACTGAGAACTCAAACAGAATTTTGAAGGAAGGCTTATTAAATCTATTTCAATTTTCATGATTAAAATTTAACATAATAGCTATTCTTAAATATATTTTAATTATTTAATAGAAAGCAATTGTTAAAATGAATGAATCACTTCTTTTAATAAAAGGTTAAAAAAATACTGGTATACATAAATGTTCTTTAAAAGAAATAAATTATGGCTTTAAGTCCGTGTTATAGTTAGATTAATCTTTAATTAAATAAAGACAAATATATGGAATTTTAGATGCGTGCTCTATTTAAATTAAAGAATATTTACAGTATAAAAGAAAAAAAAGATGAATCCGAAAATATTTTAAATCAAATTTAAAAACAAAAAATTTTATTTTTTGTATATCATGCGAGATATTTTTCCAGTTCTTTGTATGTAACTTAAGAAAAGCATTAAAAAAAACGAATGAAATATTAAAAGCATGTGTGTATTCAACTCCAAAATTCTCTTAATTTTAGTTAAAGTAATAAATCAATTATTGAATTAGATGAAAATATTCCTAGAAAGAAATGTAGTTTTCATAAGTAAAATTTTTACCCTATTGAAACTACGTAATTAAAAATAAAATATCAAATAAATATGTCAATTTATACAAAAACTATTTATTTCCACTTCAAAAATCAAAATTTCGTTTTAGACAAATATATTCCTGCATATTTGCATTTCAGTTATATTTTATCATCAAATTATTTTCTTTTATTAATATTATATCAGATCAAATAATATAAGGAATAATTTTTGAAAAGTAAACCAGTACAATTGAATAAGTAGTCTAAAATATCACTTATATTATTAAAGCTGAGGAGTATTTATTTCATATGATGCCCTGTTTATATAAAAATAACCGAGTAGCAATCATTTTTTATAAGCTTGATTTTCACAAATCTATAAACAGTTTAATAAATTTATATTTTATTCTTAAATTACAATATGTCATAATTAATTTATTAATGATGATCGAAACATTTATTTAACTCAGTTTTGATGAAATTAAACGCACTCTAATACCTAATTTTGTGAAAATGGATATTTTCCCCATTATTCAAGGAACTCTTGGGTGAATGCATTGTTTCTAAAAATTAAATTATTTTGCTTAAATATTCAGACTATTTCATATATTGAGAATTTTTTAAATATTAAAGAAATTTAAATGACTATGTGAATAATTATTTTAAATTTCTAAACTTTAAACAGTGAATCTTAAATTCTTTTGTTTTTAATTCTAATTTTCAGGATTTATACATGCGAAAAAAAGAACATAAAAGATGAGTTTTTCAAAATATTTTCAATCTGAGAGGATAATGAAAAGAAATCTCTCGTCGAAATTCGAAATGACCGGCTTAAAATTGCCTGTTATAATCAACTTCATCATATTTGTTATAATTATTCACATATTTTCTATGTTTTGAAGTTGCTTTCTGTAGACTTCATCTTTAACCAAACCTATAAAAAAAGTCTAGCAATGATAGGTCACACACACACAAGGCTATAATGAGAACAAAAAAATCCATCGCCACAGCGATTCAGAAAATCGCCTGCGATGACACACGATAATCAGCGACTTCTTATCAAGTCCAAGACGTCTGTTGAATGTACGGTTGCGGTGTTGCTTTTCGAAATACTTGATGTCCTCTATTTTGTCATAGCCATTGATCCTACTGTTTGTTCAAACTTGACAAAAATTTCTTTTAGTATGCTTGAAGAAGGCTTTGGCATATTATTATGGAAACTAGACTACTACTTCTACTTTTTAGCTGGTTTTTATCAACAAAATATTTTTTCTAAAAAAAAAACAAGGTATCCAGATTGGCGAAAACATCGTACTTCGGAACTAACCAGAGTCTGTAAACAAGTTTCTTCTGGATTTTTGAGCATGCCTGCATTTCCAGTTCCTTCATTTATCTGTTAAAAAGTTATTCAACTACAAATTTTGTTATACTCTTAAAAAGACCAATTCAAAAATTTGGATACAAATCCCCGGATTATTATTTTTGAGAGAAGGAGAATCCATAGAAAAATCAAAAACTTAATTTCAATTCCTAAAAGTTTTTATCTTTTATTTTTTTCGCTAAAGGTGGTTTGGGAGACACTTATCATTTTTCGCGCAATCCCACTATCGTTATGGTGTTCTATCATTATATAGCATTTAATAGAAAGAATAATTTTTTATGTAATAAAAGATCAAGAGGGAGAACTTTCTTAGAAGAAAATATCTTTCATGCAGACATTTAATTATTTTTCATAGTTACTTTTTACTAACATATTTAATGCAAAGATTTTCAGACACTAAAAAATGTATACAGAGTATACAAATTTAAAACTGAGAAACAACATGTTGTTGTTGTTGTGTGCCAGCTAGGCTGGCAACATGGGGTGCGCTGCTCCACTTTTTCAACTGAACCCTATTTTGGTGTGGAGTCCGACTTCCTCAGTACACACATGCCATAGGGACCCGTTTATCGGGTAGGCAACCTTTCACACCTCATTCATACAAGGAAAGGACAAAGACAGGATAGATAGAGAGAGCAAAAGTACATCTATGCCCAAACCGGGATTCGAACCCACGACCTCCCTATCCGCAGTCAGGCACTCTGACCATTAAACAGGACGGGCGGCAAAAACAACAACATGTAGTTGCCAATTAGTGAAAGGATTTTTTTTCTTTTGTATAATTTTACTGTAAAATTATGTATCTATCTATCTATCGATCTATCTATCTATCTATCTATCTATCTATCTATCTATCTATCTATCTATCTATCTATCTATCTATCTATCTATATATATATATATATATATATATATATATATATATATATATATATATATATATATAGATTAGATTAGATTTGATTAGAATAGTTTTTTTTAATATAATAATTGATAATTTAGAAGCAGTCAGCAGCAGAGTGTTAAGGCAGTGAATCCACACACAAGACACAGATACATTCCAAATAGCATTTATTTAAAAAAAATGATGAAATAAAGTTAAATTGCCCATCTATAACATAGGTGTGACCCTTACCGTTGTCATCAGTCATCTGTGTGTTGTTTCTTACTGAAGGGGATTTATGTAATGGGTTGCTACGAGGTTGTTAAATTTTAAGAAAGTTCTTAGGAATTCATGGCACTATAGTGTATAGTATATATATATATATATATATATATATATATATATATATATATATATATATATATATATATATATATATATATATATATATATATATATATATATATATATATAATTTTGGTATTAAAATGTGAACTTTTCATTCAGGTACCAGATGGAGCGGCGGTTGTTTTACGAGCTCCAGGAGCTGAAGAGAAAGCAAATAACGACCCCCTTGATGGAAGAAAAGCAAGTGGTGCAGAAAATGTTGGACCGATTTAGGAATTATGTTCTCTCGCCTTCAATGACTGATTTCCAGGGACCGCTGACATTTCAAGCTTTCGAAAAGTACCTGTATGGTCAGTATATATTTACATATGCTCTGCTGGTGAGATTCGTAATTTCATTAAATGTCAATTCAATTAAATTTTGTTCCAAGCAGGAACATTATTATTTTAAAGGATAACGCATAATCAAGAATAATTTTATTCTGTTTACTTTATTCATTATTATATCGAGATATTTCTAAAGAGATACAAGCGTGAATCAAAATAAAACTAAGATTAAACTGTTCCCCCCCCCAATATTTTTTGATGTAAATAAACTTACATTTGCTTTGCAATAAAAAACATAATTAATTGGAACATTATTAATAAAAATTGTTAATGATTGTAAATGACACTGAAAAATTCAAAAACATAAACACAATATTGTAAAATGGAAAATCAATATGAAAGTGTTTTAATTCTCAAATCTAACTATGTTAATTGACACAGCATATACGAAAATGTTTATCACAAAATATCGTAAAAAAATAATTCCAATAAGAGAAATAGAATGCTGTAGCATTCCATTTATTGGAATATATCATATTCTTACCATTTTCATTTCTTCTGTACCGATGAACTTCAGTATATAATTGGATTTCCTTCCTTTTTCTTATTGTAAAAGTTTTAAATAATTTTGGATAAATAGAAATTATACATCAATATGCTAATACCTTTAATGTTATTCATGAGATTGTGTAATACATATTGTTTTGAACATAATCATAATTTTGAAAGTGCCCTGCTTATGTAAGTCTTATATAATCGCATTAATATTTAAAATTATTGACTTATTACATTTTAAAGGTTAAATCCTCATAGAAAAATTCTACAAATCTCAGTATGGTTGATTATAAATTTAACTACGTCATAAAACTTTCATTAAAGTAATTGATTGTAAACCATTAATAACTTTTTCTGTTGACTCATGTGCGTCAAATAATAAAATAAAATTTTATTCATATTTTAGAGCAATTAAGAAAACTATCTATGGGAGGAAAAATACCAAAATTAAGAGTAAGTATTCATTTTTATTAAATGCTTTTTCTGTCTGGAAATTTAGCTTTTATATCGCCTTATTGCGATTCATGGGTTTCGATTAGTTATTGTCCATAAGTGTGCATAAATAACATCTTATCAAGCTCATAGTATACTGAATTCTATAGGATTAACATATGAAGAAAAATAATTGAATTAAAACAACCGCAAACTTAATAAATGCAACTGCAAAGTTAAAAGTAAAATGATGAGTATTTCTATAAAATTTGGTTAAAAATTATAAATTCTTCCTCATTCTTAAATCCAATAACACAGTTGGTAGTTAAATCTAATTATCTACATATGTAATATAAATATATGATACAATATAGTAGAATTAATCGCTAATAATCAAAGTAAAATTAACAAAAAATAGCAAAATAACATATGCTTCTATAAAGAAATTTATGGTATTTTGATGTTTTCCCTATCATATTTCATTTCACATTTCTAATGTTCATTTTGCATTTGTTGTAAACATACTTCAACAATATTTAGCATATAATCTCTTTACCGAATATAGATTTGTTCCGTCAATGGAAAATTGGGTCGCTAGGCAAAAAAGGAAACATAGTAATGAGACTTCAGCACTCATATACTATTTAATATGTGGTTGAAAATTGTCTGTTGGTAAAATCAAGTGAGGAACTTTATCTTAAAGAACAATCCACTTGGGCGAATTTAGCCTGCATTATCTAGAGACATCTAAATTATTCAAAGATAAATCAGAAATGAAGCTTCCTTGGCAAAATTCTCTCCAGTCAACTGTCAACAATGCCTAAATGTGTAGAAATATTCCTTTTCATACAAAAGAGCTTCAAATTTATTAATGCTGTAGCGAAAGACGGTTTCTTACAGAATTACTTTTATAGAACTTCTAGTGGGAATAAGAATCTAATTGCCATCGAATAGTAGCAAGAACCATGGACACTGAATTGAACTTTAGATGTGATGAAGAGAGTTTCCCCGATTCGAAAGTTGGTTTTAATGTTGTTCTCGGTAGTCCAAAGAATAATTTTTAATATTAAGTGTAATGCTCTGTTTACTTCAGCAGTTGTTTTTAAGTTGTGCGCTGCTTTGGTAGATGTCATAAAAAATCATTTTCAGAGCTAACTGGCATTTTGTTAATTCTAAGAACGGTTATAATCATATTTGTTATTGGTAGTGCTCATAATAGATGTCATGAAACCAAAAAGACAAAGCCAGTTATGATTACATCATCAATAGTATTAATACTTTGATCCTTGATCCAATCAGAGATTACCTTGCTGAGAAGATCTTAAATAGTTATAGGTCCTAACAGTCCTCTGTTGGTGTGGTTTTAGAAAAGAATGGTGTCGATTCGACTTCATCTCTAAATGTGACCAAATTTATGAGGTGCTAGATTTTAGAGAACTTAAATTGTTGAATAAGAAATACACAACTTGGAAACACTTCCACATCATCGTGTGCTAACTCATGTTTCTTGAATGAGGCATCAATCTATTCTTTCTAGTGTGTTTAATTATATGCATGCGTACATGCATAGCGTTGCAAGGGAGTTCCGAACAGTACCTTGTGCTTAACGGGTTTGGAATACTTCCTTATCAGGAAGCGCCTCGTACTTTAGGTCCATGGTGAGATGACGAGATCACACCTGCACCTTCCTCTCCTTATCCATGACACACCAGCGAAAGGACATTGGACGTCACAGATTAACGTGGACACGTCTTCAACCCACGAAACTTCAGCGATTCAGTGAGGACGAATGTAGTCATCCTCCCAGTCACTGCCCCTCGGCAAATGATGCTTCACTTTGCTCATCTTAACAGGAAGCGGCATGAAGCTACTGAGTCACTGGCGGTCTTCTACAGTGCATCACAATTAAGAATTCACTATTTCTGTTCAATGAGCTTCATCTTCTAATATCTCTCAATATTATCAGAATAGTTTAGGTAACATAATATTTACCAAGTTTTTTTTTTATTATTATTATTTGCAAAGCCGCTTTAAATGTGACCATAATATCTTCATTAACTGTGTAAGATAAATTTTATAATGAATTTGTGATTATTTAAAATTATAAGTACCAGAGAAAATGAGATATTTAAAGTGGAAAAAAATATTTAAAAACATTGAGTTTTGCATTTTTTGCAATACTAAAACTGTTTTTTAATTATTTTAGTAATAAAATAGAGTTAAGCAAACAAGAGTTAACAAAAAGTTAAGCAAACATATATGCTTTTAGATTAGTAAATAGAAATATTCGCATAATGTTCATGAATAATATTAATATCATAATATGCTTTTTGAGGTTTCAGAATGAATTAACTTCAGAAGCAAGAATTTTTTATTCAAATGAGAGATATTACTTTCTCATCGTGTTGATGAAATGCTGGTATAAAAGACTGCTTCCGGTTAGGCCGAAGGAATCCCCAAAATAGAATTTCATTCCTGAAAATAAAAAAGATTTCAGTTTGAATTTTATGCCAAAATAATTGGTGATAATTATATCTAATCAGGATTTTTTTACGTTAAGTTCCAGCTTGATTAAATTAATTTTGTTTTCTCTTTTCTCTATGCATTTCGAGCTCATTCTTTGACGCTACATTTTATAGAATAGTGATGTTTATAAATGAGAGATAAATATATAATAATGAGGTTATAGAATAATTATGTATATCTAAGGATATTTATAATGATTATATGTTGATGTTAATATAATAATATGATGTTACAATGAATTGATGATTCAGTAAGCATTGAATTATGAATTATTATTGGAAAGAAAGATATTGGAACATGCCACAGTTGCTTTAATGAATGTAATGTAGCAAATTTTACGAAAAATGAATTATCTTTTCGAGAAGAATAAAATTAGCACAACAGTAAATACACATATATTCATTTTTAAAAAACATATTACTGGATTAACTTTCAATTTATTACATTATATTACTATTCATTATTATTATTATGTACTATCATGGTAAATTAAATGCAAGCAATTTATTTTAATAAAATATTATAAAAATTTAAATCATTTGAATTCTTTTTAGATTATCTAGAATGCTTTTCAATAATCACTCGACAGAGTGTGTTTTATCACAACTTAAGATGTTTTTCATGAAGCAAAATATTTTTCTATTTTCTTATCAATTTTCTTCTCTATTTTCTTCCAGTTCAATTCACAGTATTACGAGAAATAAGTGTCATTTGATGAATATAAATTTACAGCTTTAAGTACAAAAGTGTAAATGTTCTTTGACCATAAGCTTTACTTTTTTATTTTAAGCTTTATCGCTTAAAATAAAAAATAGCTAAATATGTCAAAAAATTTTGCATAATCTTAATATTTTTTACTATAGACATTTATATGGTTTTACTCTGTAAAGTTAAAGCATGTTTCCTTTTAAATGCTTTTTGGTTACTAAAAGCTTGTTCGCCCTCTTAATACTCAAACAAATAACTAAATATTGACTTTCCCTCTAATATTTCTGAAACATATTGACGTTTCCAATTGAATTTGAGTATCAATTTTTTCATTTAAAATAATACTGAAGTTAATACAACGAATAAATTTCGTTTTTAGTATAAATTTCATTAAATAAAAGGCCCCTTATTCACCAAGTTATCAAGCTTTGGTTTTTGTGTTGATATGTTTTATTTCTGACAAATTTTTCTACTTAAATGTATTTATATTTCTTTTCTCCTTTTGTGAAATGATATACCTATATGTATGGCAAATTTTTGTGATTCATCTTACAAACATACCCAGTCTTTTTTTTTAATTTTTGTTCTTATTTTTATTTAATATTATAAAAGTGTGGGTTCTCTCTTTGAACATAATTTAAAAAAAATTAAAGCAACATTAAAAAATTCAAATCTTTCATTCAGATAAGTTCATGAAAACTTAATGTAATTTTATAGAATATCTTGTAACAGATTTTTTTAAATTTAAAGTTTAAATGTGGAATATCTTATTAAAAACTTCTTAAATATTTTACAACCGTAATTTTATAGTATTCTTCATTCATAAATAGGAAATAGCTTACATTCAGTTTTACCAATATTATTTTTGTCCTATTTCCTACAAAATATTTTTGTATGTATATATATATATATATATATATATATATATATATATATATATATATATATATATATATATATATATATATATATATATATATATATATATGTATGTATATATGTATGTATGTATGTATATATGTATGTATGTATGTATGTATGTATGTATATATATATATATATATATATATATATATATATATATATATATATATATATATATATAATATATATATATATATATATATACAGATATTGTCTAAAATAATAGAAAATCCATACGAAAAAGTTAAACAATTAATAACTTAATAAGCACCTTTGACATTTAGAACTACTTGAATCCACGTCGAAGTAGATGTATACAAGTTTTATTTGCGGGTGGATGGGGTGTTTACCATTCCTCATAAAGAATCTCCCAAAGAGATGCAAAAGAAATATAACAGGATCTTACTATTTCTTTCAAAACTGACCATAAAGACTCTATGATAGTCCGTTAACTATGAAGGCAACAGAAAAATATGCAACTGGGCTCTTATATTACTAAAACCTTGACTGAATAGTTCAACAGTGGTGGCTAATCATCTTTATGGGGGCGATCTCCAAAAGAAAACAATGTCTGCGCCTTAGAATGCAGGTGTTTGGTCAAAAGTGTGATATAGTGAGAATTAATGACTTTTCCATGTAAAAAAGAGCTATTCCTAATGGGTAACCAAAAGAGCTATTCCAAACCACAATGAGGCTCTAAGCCATTGCAGCCTTATGTTCCACTCTTGGAAGGATAGAATTAGGTAACATGTTTCCGCTGTGGTTAACTACACATATCCTGTGCCGTGGTGAGGAATAGAGAGAGTCTGGATTAATTGGAAAACGGAACATATTTCCATTAACCACAACCTAAATTTTATAGACCTTGAACCATTGTACTTGCCGCTTCCGATTTACATCTGTCAGAAAAGGTTTTCAATGGAAGCCTTGTGCCAAATATTTTTCTTATGCAATTCGAAAGTCATTGTTTTCAGCGAGACTTTCTCATTATTTTGCCAAACTCCTGTATACAGAACTTCTGAAGACAAAGTTGCATATAAATATGTAGTAAAATATATTAAGTATTCTTTTAATAATGATTAATTAAGATTGTTTTAAGATAATATGGAGCATGTTGACATCAATTTAGAAATAATATAAAATATAATAAAAAATTTAAAAAGTGTAGAAAATTATATTGTATGAAATGATTCATAGTTAAATAACACACACACAATTCCGTAATTTACAAATTTTTCCTTTACTTATACATTTGAAATATGTAATAAAACTGTTACCCAATGCGTTTCCAGTAATCTTAAACCAGATCTTTCTAAAATATCAAAAAATGCTCTATTTCAAATCTAAGCATAAATGTCATGAGATTTTTTCAAGTTAAATGGTAAATTGTCTCATTCAATGAATTAATGTATCACACAACGGTCAAAAAAATTATGAAATACTCATATTATTCCAGAGAATATTTTCGGAATTTTCCCTTTCTTTGTGAAACGATTTCTTCTTATAATATACTTAGATATAAAAAGAAAAATATGGAAAGAAATTCAAAATAATTAGACAAAATTGCGATATCTATTCTTTTGTTCTACATTGGATATTACGCAGTAAATAGAACTTTTGAAAATTGAAAAGCCTTGAACATTAATTTTTGAAGATAATCTTAAATTCGTTCTATAGACGCAAATAAAACTTAATATGTTATTAAAAATTCTTAGACTCAATATTTCTACATACCTGGGACATAACCCATGTAATTCGGAATTACCAATCCTTTCTTGGAAGGGATGATTTCACCCTCAGCTCGGAAAGGACAGGATGGGAACGACTGATAGGATGTCCTTCTTGAATCGCATTTCCTTGCTTTGGTACAAGGCATGTTGCAGGATTCACACATATTCCACTTCGATTCTTCGGAATAATTCATTTGCTTATGCGTTAACATGGAGGACTCCCTCTGAAATTCACCTCTTCTTTTACTGCAGCAAGATTGGCAACATGACCTTTCTTTTCTTTCATATTTTTCATGATCTTGCACGATGCGCATGTCTTTATTTTGTGTCTTCTTACTGCAGCAAGATAAGCAGCATGGCCTTTCTTTCTTTTTGTATTGTTCATGGTCTTGCGTGGTGAGCATGGCCTTGCTTTTACTTTTCTTATTACAGCAAGATAAGCAACATGGTCTGCTTTTTCCTTTTTCCTCAGTTTCATCTCGCTTTTCAGGAAACACGTCGCATACCTGCGAGCACAAGTATCCCTACAAGGATAGAAATGGAAAGTTAGTGTAATTTAAATATGATCCATAAGACTTATGAAGAAAAATAAATGTTTTTAAGGCATTTCTTGTATATTTTACTTAGTTATTGTTAATATGAAATTCTCTTTTAAAATTATTCAATTTAATCTCGATCTTCTCAAAATTCTAACTATCATTAATATAGTAGAATCTCGTTTTTACCAAATTTAGGGACCTTCAAAACAGTTGTTAAAATAGAAAAATAATGTATTATGTTATTAAGATCTAATTTTTTTTTACCAAACTACTTTTTCTTTATAAGTAAAATATTATTAGATAGAATTGCGTAAAATGCATTACAAAAAACCCATGCAAAATAAGATTCATACTTAAAAACAATTACTTTCATTTAATTGATGGCACTTCATCACACAATTTTCTAAAACTCAAACCGTGTCTGGTTTTAAAATTTTGGAGCCAGCTGTCTGATACTTTGATATCCTGTATGTTCTGTTTCACAGCAAAGCAGTTGAATTTCTCTTTAATGACAACAGGAATGTACATTCTTCTTATTTTTCTCACCGAAGCAAGCACAATTTTTCCCAAGTTAGGATGTTTTGCTTCCCTACAATATTTTCGAGTGGGATCACTTTTTCTGGTGCTGTTTCTTTCACCAAGAATTTTTTTACGAGTTTTTAAAACTGTCGAGATGTCATAATTTAAAATTCCATATTTTTGTCGCAATTTTTGTGTAATTAAATATTTTTTCTACTTCTTTCAGAATTTTCTTTTTTACTTCAACTGATAAACAAGTTCGTTTCTACAACTTCGGTAAATCCTCTACGAAATCGGCTCAATCTCTTTCTCAACAACAGCAAATTCGAACCACCAACAACGAATTCGACACCACAGTTCTTTCCCATCAAATGTCTGGTATCCATGCGTCTTCGACAAATGCTCCCACATTGTCTATAATGTCTGCACGTATCGCTTCATTGCTTAAGAATGAATCAAGTTCTCAAGCGTTATTTAAAAAAGAAATCAAGTAAAAAAACTGAAAAAATATTAGATCATAAAAAAAGGAAAAGAACATTATTTGTCAGAAAAGAAAACTGAAAAAGTAGGCTTTTCAAAATTTTAGTTTGTGAGTAAGAGTTGAAGTTGCCATTGTGTCTGTGATGTCAGGGTAGGAACCAGTCAATAGTTCATAAAAACGTGAGTTTTCGTAAATTAGAGGTTCGTATACAAACGAACGTATACTGTATTTAGATAGACTTGAATTATTTGGTAGATGTCTTTGCTGATTATTGTTTGGTAAAAGCCATCTTAATGAAATCTTAGTTTAATCAGAATAGCCTTTTACTGAATAAAAATCAATGATTAAAACTAAATTTATTAGTAAACTTTGCAAATTAATAAAAAATTGTACTGGGGATTGTAATCGCAAATAGTCAAATTTTTGTAAGAAAAATATGATTAAAAATTAACTAAATTAATATAAAATTACCTCCCATATATATATAAAATCATAATTCATTTCCAGGCCCTTATCAGTTTTTTTTTTTTTTTCATATTCTCAAAACTATAAGAAAAATTTAAATACAGGTTTCGAAAAAAGTTTATATTCTAATGGAAATTACTAAAGGAATTTTATATGTGTCAAATAGAAAAACAATTAATATGCTTACACATATACATAGCGGCCCAGGTGAGCACGGGAATATACTTTAAGGTTAACGGGCTTAGAATACTCGTCCATCACCAAACTCTTGGTCATTTTGAACCACGGTCAGATGATGACCGTGGACAGATATTAAAGTGGACTATCCTCAACTCACGGAACTCTTGTAACCCAGTGAGGGAGTGAACGTGGTCACTCTCCCAATCACTGACGCGGCAAACAATGCTTCACTTAGCTGATCTTAACGGGAACGGACATGAAGCGCAAGCGGAAGGACATATGATGCCACAGATTAACGGGGAACGTCCAAACCCACGAAGCTCCATTAACCTAGTGAGGGAAATAGTGGTCACCCTGCTAGTTACAATAATGCTTCACTTAGCTGATCTTAACGGGAACGGACATGAAGCGCAAGCGGAAGGGCATATGATGCCACAGATTAACGGGGAACGTCCAAACCCACGAAGCTCCATTAACCTAGTGAGGGAGATAGTGGTCACCTGCTAGTTACAATAATGCTTCACTTAGCTGATCTTAACGGGAAGGGACATGAAGCGCTAGCGGAAGGACATATGACGCCACAGATTAAGGGGAAACGTCCAAACCCACGAAGCTCCATTAACCTAGTGAGGGAGATAGTGGTCACCCTGGTAGTTACAATAATGCTTCACTTAGCTGATCTTAACGGGAAGGGACATGAAGCGCAAGCGGAAGGACATATGACGCCACAGATTAATGGGAAGCGTCCAAATCCACGAAGCTCCATTAACCTAGTGAGGGAGATAGTGGTCACCCTGGTAGTTACAATAATGCTTCACTTAGCTGATCTTAACGGGAAGGGACATGAAGCGCAAGCAGAAGGACATATGACGCGCCACAGATTAATGGGAAACGTCCAAACCCACGAAGCTCCATTAACCTAGTGAGGGAGATAGTGGCCACTTGCTAGTTACAATAATGCTTCACTTAGCTGATCTTAACGGGAAGGGACATGAAGCGCAAGCGGAAGGACATATGACGCCACAGATTAACGGGGAACGTCCAAACCCACGAAGCTCCATTAACCTAGTGAGGGAGATAGTGGTCACCCTGCTAGTTACAATAATGCTTCACTTTGCTGATCCAGCGTAAAGCTAAGCCACTGGAGCTCATTAATATGTATATAAATAATTTACTAATTATAGAGAAAATCATTAAAATATAGTTACTACTTTATTAAATATAACCTGCTAATAAGAGAAATTAAATCGTCGAGCTTTTTGTGAAGTATATACAGTTTTAAAATAGTTTGAAAAGCCATAAGTGGAGTGACGGGGCTTTACGTTCTCATTCTTTTTTAAGAATTCCAAGACTGGAGTAAATGTTCCAAAGAGAAAACAAGGAAATTCTTAGGTTGAAGTATTCTACTAAGTTCAAAAGTATTCTCATTGCAAAGACCTATTTATAAAATTAAAGTAACTCTTCAATAGATATTTCAAAGTACAGAAATTACAAGCAGTACAAAGATTGAGTTAAAAATTGGAGAACTGTTTGTTAAATATAATCTCAATCATATTTATTGAAATATAAACTAATTCATATAGAATTTGTTAAAGAAATATATTCACTTAAGGATGGGTGAATATAGTTCTTATGATAAAAGAAAATATTTCTCATAGCAAGTTTGGTCTATTTATGCACACGAAGGCTAATTGAACCCAGACCTTTGAATAGTTTTAATTGATTAATACTAGTTAAACAGTTAAGGATTCCAAACTACTACAAACATTCGAGTCTGAGGTAAAAAGTAAACCAACAAGTCGTTGTACAAAAGGTGAAGATTATAACCGTTCAGTCACCACTGATGTATCTTTATGAGAAAAACTATTATAAAATAAGAGCCTAATTAGAAATCAATAAATCTTAATTTCACACATAAAAGTATGAAGATGATATACTAACTTTACATAGGTGATAAATTTCTTAATTGTATTAAAGCCAGTTAAAATGTATCAGTAAAAATATAAAGATATCTTGCATTGTATTTTATTTTTCAAAATATTGCTATTCGTTTTATTAAAGTACTGGAGGTTCCGGTGCAAAATAATGCAACTAGCAAAGTGGTTGTAAATCCAGTGAAAACCATCTTTTTATTTTGTCTTCCTTTAATCTAGGTTTAAACCCAATGAAGAATCTTTGTGGCATGCTGGTGCACCGCTGCAAAAGCACAGAAAGTATCAAATAATAGATAGAATTCACTAAGGAAATTTTGATCTATTTGATCTACCTTATAGAGAGAAAAATGCGAGTTAGTTTAATAAAATTCAGTACTTATATATCATCACTTTGGGTGAAAAAATATGCCACCAAATATTGCATTTTGTCGCCAAATTTTGAAATCTTGAGACTTTAACATCTTATCTACTTTATAAACTATAACCTAGTACTAGAGTGCATAGTATTTGCATAAAATAAGATTATCGGATTGTATTATTATTCTTTGAAAGCCACACTTTTAGTTAAATGAAATTATTAATATTATTTTATCTTTATGATTTGTTACTTAAAAATATAGAGTTATATTTGGAACTTGTTGAAAATTACTAAAATGAACTTGAAAGCAAATTGTTAATTAAAAAATTTTCAAATCAAGGTAATAGGAGCCAGGATCCAAATTCCGAATTTTGGTTTTATTTCATGTTTCTGGAATTTCTGTATTTGAGAACATATGCATGTATATCAGTCACTTACATCCGTGCCATAGTCACCGTATTTAGGAACTTTCTTTTGGCTGCTTTTGTCTGCGCAATCGCAATAGCAAGGCGATGGGTGCTCATTTTGTGAATACTCAACCACGGGACAACAGTACTTCTTATATTCAGATTCATCAGGCCAGTGATATTTATATTTAGAAGCTAAAAATAAACGCACATTTAATTTTAGATAAGATTTTAATTGTAATTAGATGACATCAAATATATATGAAAAAAAACGTTTATCACATAAAATAAATTGTGAAAAAAAAAAGGAAATCGGTTGAAATAATATGAATCTGCTTTTTTACGGTCTTTTTCTATGCGAAATTTATTTATTTACTTATTTTTTGCTCGAATTTTTACATACCGTATATGATTTTCAATGGTATTAGCATTATTCCACTTTTGTATATTTTCTATCTGTGTACAATATGTGTACATAAATGTTGTTTGCCTCAAGGCATTATCTTCAAGTAATTTTAATTATTTCCGGAAAAATCGCGTTTTTTCTTATAATTTGTGAAGTTAATGATTCATGTTATAGCTAGATGATAAGGTAAATTAGATTTTTTTCTTTAATTTATTTTGAAAATTCTCCAATGTTTTGAAAATTTCTCTATATATAAAATATTAAATTATTTTTTTAAAATGTTTTCATGTATAATATAATTACTTATTTTGCTTGAAAAACTTTGCCATTATTCCGTAAATCTTTGACATATTTTCTAAATGCGACTTTTTCTTCAAGCGTAGTCCTTCACATCATAATTGATTAAAATTATTTTTTTATAAATATTTAAGAAATTTCTGAATATATTTTTAGACCGGTTTTTTTTCTTATGAATTCCCTATTTAGCGCACAAAAACAGGTTTGACCCTTATCTGCAAAGAAAGAACGTCCAATATTATTTTGTGTGCATAAAATTACTACATTTAAAAATAAACGATTAAAATAAAAATTTTCTTAGAAATTTTTATAATCCATATTTGAAATCAACTTAAAAAAAGAATTACATCAAATATTGTTATAGAAAATTAATCATGAACTGTACATCTATATATTAACTTTTTTTTAAATATAATTAAAGAAGTTTAACTTTCTTTTTGTATCTAGTCATTAGAGTTTAGTATTTTTTGACGATGCTATTAAATAGTCATTTAAGTCAATAATTCTAAAAATATATATAAACCAAGTCTTAAGCTAAATCTGTAGCATGGCAGCTCATATGTAAGCCAAAACCCACAGTGCCCATATCTGTTTCCCCGATCGACAGATCATGGGTTCGAAGCATATGTTCCGGTTAGGTGGTCAGCTTAACTCGAAATCCCGAACGTTTAGTTTCCAAGCATGCTTGGTGCTCAGCTTATCGACCCACTGAAGAAATGAAAGGCTGAGTTGACTTTGTTCAAACCGAGGATCGAACCTAAGACATGTGCCTTAGAAGCGCGAAGCGATACCACTAAGCCACAAGGTTTTTTAAAATATAAACCCACGAAAGAAAATGACTAAATAAAATTAAATCTATTTGACGATAACTAAACACTTCTTTTTTCAACCCATGAAGACTAAAATAAGAAATGATCAAGACATAAAAATGTTAAAAAAATTAATAAATATGCAATATGTCAGCTTTCTAAGCATAATTTTGGCAGACAAATTGCCTTCTAAACATGGTTGTTGAGTCATAAATATGGTTTATTTTTAATTCATTGCGTTGCATTATGTTTTTAAATATTTTCGCGTATTCTGGGTGTCGTTTGATACAACCGAATTTTAAAAAAATTCACGTAAATAATGACGTAATCAAAACATTTTTAAATTATTACTTTACAACTCATCACTGACTACTTACGAATAGTTTGTAGTTTGTGAAGCTTTAAAGTAGCTAAGTGTGTTTTTGGAGGTGGCTTTTCCCTCGTGACATTCCATGTATCTCCGGCGATGCTCAAGCTTATCTTGTCTGGCACTTCTTGACAGCAGCGACACCTGTAAACTTGAACTAATATATTCACTTTTGCTATATTTAAAAATGTTTCAATCTACAATAATATGTAAAGATATTATGGCACAAATACCGTATAATCCAGGATTCGAAATTCTGGACTTTTTTGGCGATGAAAAAAATGTTGCCAAGATGACGTATTATGACGTACGCGATGATGTAAATGCTAGGGTTGCCAAAGTACAGTTTCCTGCATATGTTTTATAGGTCTCCATATCTATGATGTAATAAAAACCAGGTTACCAGATACATAAGAAAATCCACCCAAAAATCACCAAACTCAGAATTTGGACTATACGGCATCTGTGCCGATATTATTAACCGTTTTATATCTATCTAAAGCTCCAGAAGTCCTGTAGACTCACTCCGCTTCCATTAAAATCAGTGAAAATGGTGCATAATTTGCGGCGGGCATTCATTGGGAGGGTGACCACATTCTCCCTCATTGGGTTGCTGGAGTTCCGTGGATTGGGGACATGTCCACGTTAATCTGTTACTCCAAAGTCTTTTCGCTGGTGCGGCGTGGATGTCGAAAGGAAAGTGTAAATTCAGGTGAGATATCTTCATCTCACAATGGTTCAAAAGTACGAAGCGCTTAGTCATAAGGGAGGATTCCAAACTCGTTAAACTTAAGGTATAGTCCGACTTAACCTGTACCGCTATATGTGTATCGAATATTACTTTTTTGTTTGAATTTACTTGAACTGATAGCCAATTTTTAGGTAATTATCAAAGATAACTTTTCTGTTCAAAAATATTTATTTTGTCTGAAAGTCGTCAAGCGAATTGACGTGATAAAATTTACATGATGTTAGTTATGACAGCTTCAAATCTAGTTATTTTTGTCCTAGGTTATTTTTTGTCCAAGATTTTAAATTTTTAAAGAATAATTTAGCAGTGTTGGAAAAGTTTCTGCAATTAATTACTTTAAGTAAATAATATTTTTTATTTAGAAATTGATATACTGCATGAATAAATTAAAGTTTTGAATATTTTTAACAATTCTTTATTGATTTATTATTTTAAAATAAAATAATTATGTTAGTGATAGTATTATGCATTATTATTATAAATGATATTATGCATAAAAATCATTTAGAATTACATTGGAATTTTCTAGATTTGGCGAGCATTTTTTAAATAGACAAAGCAGCCTATCAAACATTTTTTTAACATTTTTCTCTCTCACTCATTACTTAACACGCATTACGCACAAAATAGAGCAAATTAAACAACAAAGTTTAAAACGGCTTGACAATATGTAGTTTATGTCAGTAAGCATTTTTTTCCCTAAATTAGAAAAGTAAACTTTTCTAGGGCATTCCTTTGGGAAATATATACATCAAGGTGCCTCTTGGAAAAAAAAATTTTTTTTTCGCCGAGTGTGTTTTTATGCATGTTTAAAGAAACAAGATGGCGCTGAAAACACAATGTGTGAATCACAAATAAAATGATTATGCAATTTGTCTTTAACAATATAACACCAAATCGGCGAGAAACTGAGAGGCACCCTCAAGTATAGGCCACACCATTCCTTTGCGGTGTTTCTCCGAGACACCAAACTAGACTAATTTAGCCCTTATTTTTCAGCTTTAATTTCCCATATAATATCAAATACTGTTAATACGCGAAAGGTAGTAACAAATCCAAATATGGTTATATGGAACCAAATATATGTAAAATAATTTTACATGAAAAAAGAACATTTTGCTTTTAATTAATATTTTTTCAATATTTTACAATATTGGAAGTAAAGAAGTGCTGATAAAATTTCTTATATATTGAATTCTAATAATATATCTTTTCAAATATTTCGTTTAAAAGATAAGCAAATCATTTAAATAATATGAAATTTAGAAATAAAAGGCAATTTTTATTTATTTTGCTCATGCATACCAATTGGTATCTATATCCTCTTCCATATTTTCATATAATTTTTAATTATTTTTCAATTATTTCTTTATTTTTTAAGATTTTGCTCAAATTTTGAATCAATTCATTTTTGAAAAACAACAAAACCAAATCAGTATTTGGACAAAAATCCCCTTTTTTTAATTTTATTTATGTTTCAACAGAGCCTGTTCTTGTGATCTCAGAATGCTTTCATGGCCCACTCACATATTAATTTAAGAAGGTGTTTGATGGTGTTGACTCCCGAGTTGTGATAATCTTTGCAAATTTACTATATTGTAATAGGATAGAAACACTTTAATGTACATTGAATTATTGACAAGACAATTTCTATTTGAAGAAAAGATTGTTCTACATTGAGAACTCAATCAACTGTAATTTTATAGATAACTTCAACATAATTATTATATATATATATTATACTATTTACTCTTCGAGAAAGATTAAGACATAAATACTGAATGATACATTCTGAGTGTGCAAATATTAGCTTGTAAATCTTGATTTCAGGAATTGCTAAAAATTGAGATCATCGTCACTATGTAGGCTCTTTCTTTTATTTACCTAACTTTCACTCTTTCCCTTTGAAAAAAATCTGTCGCACGATGAGAAATATTAAATGTACATTTCTGTTTTGCTCCAAAAGCTTCAAAGGAAATAAGTCGCCAAGATTGACTTACCCAGCTAAAATGGTATTGAATGCATCATCGTTGTCTTTGTTGTGGAATGACATGAATTATACTTGGCAGGACATAAGATGTTCACGAACTATAACATGCTGTTTCATTGTTCCGTTACTTCGTATATCCCAATGACATTTCGATATTTTTCCTATGAGTGCTGGTCGGTGAAATTGCATCTAAAGTTCGTTGCGCTTATAATTAATTATTCCCGTCTACAATTGTATCTTTGAATGTGTTGAGATACTTATGATGTCACGATTGAAAAAAAAATTTCTTTCCGCAACAGTAAATAAATCTCATGGTTGTTACAATTATTTTTTTATCCAGCCAATCAAATGCTGCAGCAAAATTTTGTATCAGTAATCTTTTTTGAAGCATTTCTGGTAAATTTTCCTCATATTCATTTCATGAAAGTTTCAATAAAATTGGGATGAATGTAAAATACCAATTTAAGGTAAAAATGTTTTAGTCTCATTTACCCTGGAAAATAATTTTAAAAATTGACTTAATTTTCAAATAAAGAAATCAGGTTAATATAGATTGAAATAATTAGATAACCAATGTTAGTAAAAGAAGGAATCGGTCGAGTGCGAAATAAGTTTTAGATTAGTTTTGGGATTTTTGTTATTTTGATGATTTGGCGATCGTGCTTTACATTTACCGATCAATCGTTCGACGGAACATTAAACTGTAAAATACCGAAGGAAACTACCTACAGTTAAGAAAATACTGTTAAAAAGTTATTGACCTTCAAAAATATTGTGAGCAATTTTCTCTGAAGGCCATAAACACAACTTGCAGTAGGGAAAAAAATACGTTCATATTGTCAAATTTTGTCATCATATGGGATAAATGAAGTCTGAAATACATTTGAGTAATTTCAGTCTAAATTTCATTTGTTATTTCCCCTGTATCAAGGGTATTATCCAGACGGAAGATTAATTATTGAAATACCTCACGTAATTATCGTATTCAAATCTAGAAATTAATAAATACTTTGCAAAATCCCAAAATTTGGAAAATTTTTAGAGAAACGTAATGAAGATGGATATGAATTGTTAGTGAAAGAAATAGTGAAAGGGGTAATTGTTATTGAAAGTTATTTATTATCTCATTCAATCATATTAATAAAAATTGTATGAAAGATATCATATTAAAAAAATTGTTATTGAAACCAAAATTATTGAAAGGGGAGAATAATCAAGCTGAATAAGTTAAAGGCTTAATAAATAATATAGCTAAGGAAATTAGCTAAAGAGTATCTTATTGAATTAAACTGCTACTGTACTTTTATGCAGAAATGATCACACTGAAAATTTTAAAAAAGGAAAACTGTATCAAAAAATAACCTCACTAGAGCATCCTTTTGATAAAATTTCATTAAAAAATTAATTATTTTTAATAAAAAATTTTAAGAACAAACTTAAAAGTAAAATTGATTGGTTGTAAGATAATTTTTCGAAATTAGGTCTCAGTCATCTGTTAGATATTATTTCTTAAAGTCAAAAAAAAAAAAAAAAAAAAAAAAAAAAAAAAAAAAAAATTCCTTTTTCTTTTCAAATATTACTTTTAGATCTGAAAAATAAAAAATAACAGTAGTAGTAGATGCCTTATAGTTGTAAATATAGACGCAAATATCTTATCGCAATTTATGACATATAATTAATGACTCTTAGTTAACAAAAGTTTGTTCAAGTCCTTTTTATTAAATTAATTGAGTATTTTAACAGTTCTTAGAAATAATTTTTTTGAATCAAACGTGTTGCAATTCAAAATTGTTAATACAATAAGTAAAGACAACCCATCTCACGAAATCTCATCAAGTACATGTCTCGATCACACAGATTGTAAATTTTAATGCTCTTTATACAAATTCCATATGTAGCTGGATTCATCTTTGTGTATTTAAATAATTTTTAAAAGTGAGCCATCTAAGTAATCTTCAGTCTAAATGATATCTTGAAGTCAACGGGATTCGTACCATTTAATCTATGTGCATAGAAGTGATCATTCTAATGATGCCCATATTTCGAATTCTGCGTTTCAAAACTCTTCATCCAGTTGTCCAGAGGATCTATCTTTACAGAAAAGTAGCATTGCCAAATATGTCCTGATGAACCACAATCCGGTTACGGTTATCAGCAGGACATATCTGTCA